>MCFC01000010.1:0-312983 GCA_002105065.1 Naematelia encephala
AACATACGCCCAAGAGAGGTAGAGCCTGAATTAGTCTCTGTTAGATTAATCAATTCTGCCTGTAAGTGGTAATGTTTCTCTCAATTTTCATCAACGTACACCACCACCACCACCACCACCACTCCTCACCACCACTCCTCCTCACCACTCTTCCGTAATGTGATTCAAATCCTGATTAAACTCAGCCCGCAATGACTTTATCAACCTCGACATCAACCTTCCCAACCAGTCGAGGCTCATGAAAGCTTGGAACTCAAAGTACCGACTGAACTTCGGCAACACAGAGGCACTGGAAGAAAAGCGACAAGACGACTTGGTGATCATCCTCTCGATCAATCGGCTCGAGCACGTCTTCGGTGTATTGCAGACTCCAGACTTTGAGAATCGACAGCCAGGTATCTTTGGACGGGCCTGGAATTCTAGAGTGATGCGTTCTTTCGGGAGAGGTCTGATCAAGACCGGAGGTGCACTGGAGCGGGTTTATCTCGCGGTCAGCGGGGCGTTTAATAGGACTGGCGAGAGAATACAATTATTGTTTGGACAGAAGAAAAAGTGATAATCAGTATGATCTAAATCTGCATTCGTTCTGCTAGCATTCTGCATGAATCTCGATAAGCATCTCTCTACCTATGTCCTAAAGACAAGATGAAAAAAACACAACCGAGCGGCGGAATCCGCTGGAATACGCCACTCTGTTTGATATCTCGGCCATCGTTGTCAATCACTATCATTCCATTCTCATCTTTACCCTTCCATCCATCTCACATTTACAAAACACGCAGTACTGAACTTTCAATACTGCATAACCCTGAACACCATGTCCGACTCTGAAGCTTCACCAGATATAACGATGCAAGTCCCTAATCTTTCCCATTGTTCCCGTTATCCATCCGACATTCGTCAGCCATAATAATGAGCTGACTATAACATTTTCCAGCACAGTCAAAGGTCCCTCTGAGCTCAAGCTTTCCATAACGATCTCACCGTCGAAGAGTGTTCTGGAGCTCAAAGAGGCCATCGCTGAGAAATCAGATGTAGAGAAGGAACGTCAGCGGTTGATCTTTTCTGGAAAAGTGTTGAAGGACGAAGATCAGATCTCGACTTACAAGATCCAAGTGAGCTCACCCATCTCGCCATCACAGCTACTGATCATTGGTGCTTACCCCTTGTTTCCGCAGAATGGACATACGCTACACATGGTCAAGGGACAGCCTAAACCGGCAGATGGAGGCACATCAAGCGCTGCTACTCCTCCGCCGAGGTTACCTCAGATGGGAACCGGTCTCAATGTTGCCGGTAACCCCTTAGACAATGTTGAAAACGTCCATCATGTGAGTTGATCTTTTCTACTCCTTCTCCTACACAAATCAGCAGACATTGACTGGTGGGGGAAGGGTTTGGCGGGATTCAATCCATTCGCCGGTATGCAGGGTCTGAATAACCTGGCCGATCCCAACGCTGTGAGTTCTCGATCCATGTTTTTCACTTTGATATATAGCGTCAAACTAATGATACCTAGATGGCAGGCATGATGCAGAACCCAGAGTTCTTGCGCAGTATGTCTGAAATGATGTCTCGTCCAGAGGTAGTGGATCAAGTCAGTTATACCATCCCCTATCCATACCACTGAAGAGATAGCGCTAACATCATCAGATCATCGCTGCCAACCCACAGCTCGCTTCGATGGCCCCTCAAATCCGACAGACAATGTCTAATCCCATGTTCCGTCAGATGATGTCGAACCCCGAGACGCTTCGGATGGTGAGCATGTTTTCAGATATTCGGGCTGACTCCATCAGATGCTGCAGATGCAAGCTGCCATGGGTGGATCCGGCGGAATGGGTGGTATGGGTGGTTTGGGAGGTATGGGAGGACTCGATCCCTTTGGTGCAGCACCGTCACCAGGTCAAGGCGGCGGCGCACAGACTGCCCCTACCGACCCCTTCCCTAACCTATTCGCACCCGCCGCCGATCAGACAACAGGCGCAGCAGGAGCAGGTGCTACCACTGGCGGCACGACGACTCAACCAGCAGCAGGTGGTGCTACTCCAGCGGCTAATCCATTCGCCTCTCTATTCGGTCCCCCGGGCCAAGGCGGTCTCGGTGCTGGAGCTGGTGCCGGTGCCAACCCGTTTGGTTTTGATCCAGCCATGTTATTCGGAGGTGGTGCCGGTGGTGCAGGAGCTAATCCATGGGGACCTCCTGCTCCTCGAGACACGAGGCCACCAGAGGAGATTTACGCAACGCAACTGGGTCAGCTGAACGCCATGGTGAGTCTCTTTCTTTTGGCATGGCTCGTGTCCATGTCAATTGCTGTCGATGCTGATATGAACTTTCGTAGGGATTGTGGAATGCAGAGCAGAACATCACAGCGTTGCGGAGGACAGGAGGGAATGTGGAAGCTGCCATTGAGCTGATCTTCAGTGGACAGCTTGATCAGCCTGGACAGCGATGAGGACCGAAATGGGTACCTAAGTGAGAGCGAGAGGAAGAGGTGTGGGCGACGAGACAATGCGGTCTCGTAGTTGAGATGCAGTCGACAAGGGTTTATTGCAGCAGTGAACATATATATACACTACCAGAAAGTATTTTGTACCTGTAATGCTGGATTGCCTCTTATGACAGTTCCTTCACTTTCCTATACACCATGCAGAGCGTAAAATTGCAGGACAGACATAGTCATTGCGCAAGGCGATTTGAAAATCAAGAGTGCAAGAATATCATCATCATCATCGTCATATAGGCATATGTAGTTGACGTAAAATGACTCCTCCTTCCTTCAAGACAGTTGCAGATAATTCGTCCATGCTATAACTCTGGTTATACACTACTTCTCTTACACCACATTGTACGATTTTGACCGAACAAGTCAAACATGGACATCTGTCGTAGCGGCTCATTAGCTAGCCGTGTCGAGATTTTCAACTGAGACTGGAGAGCTTTTCTTTGCCAGGAGAGTGTACTGAATTTTTGGTAATGCAGCAAGAAGAAGGGGAAAGATGTGATTGAATTGATCTGGACAACGTACGTATTGCAATATAAGACTGAATCTGTTCCTATCCTTTCTCTACCAGCTTCTAGTAATGCATTCTCCTCTGCATGTAGACACAAGCAAGTGGCCACTGAGGGACACCAATCAGCTCTTCTATCTTGTCCTTGATTTAGGTGATCGACACGATCTTAGTACGACGAATTCGGCAAGTATGAATGAAACAAGTGGAAGGGGAGGTAAGGGGGGGAGGGTAAGGGTTAAAGGGTTAAAGGTCCAAATAGTGACTTACATGATTCTCCACCTCGAGAAGTACCATTACATCTTGAACAACCACCTTGATTGCAGTTCTTGGTACCCCTTGGAGTCCCATTATATCCCGTTGAGAGGATGCGTTTTGACCTGACGAGTAGAGCACCTACTCTGCGTTTCATACAATTTGATCGATGAGATGCGAGTGATGCGAGGGTCTGATAGAGACAAATCATAGCATGTCAGTTGAATGCGGGATAGGAGAAGAAGAAGGGTATAGATAGAGTAGAGAGTAGAGAGTAGAGAGTAGAGAGTAGAGAGTAGAGAGTAGAGAGTAGAGAGTAGAGAGTAGAGAGTAGAGAGTAGAGAGTAGAGAGTAGAGAGTAAAGGGTAGGGAGTAGAGGGTGGAGAGTGAGAAGGGAGAAGAGGATAGGAGAGAACAAGATACGAACCATGAAATAAGTATCCCAACCAGGTCTCAATCTCTCTTCGTCGACTAAATTCAATTGATCCAAATACGTCTCTAGCTCCAAGAGGGTAGACAAGTTATTACATATAGTGACCGTCGCAAGTCTCGCAAGACGAGTGAGATCCGTCTGTTGTTGATACGATGAAGATGAGGAAGAAGCAGGTGTCGAGCTCAAAGAAGTAGAAGTAGAAGTAGAAGTAGAAGGAGTGTTGGTAGTAGAAGAGGAGGAGGAGGAGGAAGAGTTTGAGGAAGAACAAGTCGATGAAGAAGGACCATTGTATAGAAGATCATGTTGATCGATGAATTCATCCAAGCTAATGATCTTTCCTCGTGCTTCCAGTGACCTAATTCCAAAGATGATAAGTCCTCTTTGACTCTTGACTCTTTACCCTTCGAGACGTATCTTACCTTTGTCGTTCACGCTCAAACCTAGCTCGTACAGGTCCATCAACGAAAACAAGTAAGAAAGAAGGCCGTTTTAGAAATAGCTCGATATCGTCGTATGTCCTCAGGTCAGTAGTGACGTGGTGATCAAGCCAATTACGGGTCATATAGTCAAGAAGAGCTGTTGCCGAAGAGAAAATCCGAGGTGATGGAGATGGAGATGTAGGAGAGGGAGAGATAGGTGATTCTACTGAGGTCTGGAAAGCGTCGTCAGGAAGGATAAGACAGTTGATAGGAGGACTGCAAAAGCTCACTGTAACACTGGTTGATGATCCAGAGATACTCAGCCCATTCATATGTGAGACATCAACTCGACTGGAAGTCTACACAAGATCATTATCAGCCCAGTTCTGTAACAGCCAATGCGCCAGACTCACCATCTTTGATTCTCCCACTCCCAACATGCCCGCTGTACCCTCCAGTCCCACTGTCTTGAATCCATGTTTACGTTCGAGATACTCCAGCACGGTAGCTTTACCCGCTGATGGCGTACCAACTATAGCTATGAACATTATGATCGACGAATGACCGACTGCAAAAAGACTTGCTTTCCAACTTTTTCAAACGCGTCGCGTACTTTTCTGATCTTCAGAATCTCAAGAGACAGCGCAAGCAATATGTATAATGCATGTAATAGTCGTAAAAAAGCATAAATCAGTCCAGTACTCGTTATTCATCAATGTCATCAATCATACCGCCATACTGCCCCCAACAGATTGGAACGAAATGCCTTACTGCCAATCATCAGGAGGTGGTCCCGAAATTCGCAGCTTGCCCTGTTCGAACGAACTCGTCAGCACGTCTGTATAATGAGAGGAGAGTCTTCGGTTAACTCACCCTATGAGTCAGCTCTGCAAACCGATACGTGCTTGGAACCCCAAAGCTCGCATTCTTCTCGATTTCAGCCTCGGCGAGACCCAGCTCGTCCCGCGGTAACCACAAGACCCTCTGCGGCTCTTTCGTCGCAGGGTGGAAGAAAGCATTGGGATCGTTACCATCTTGCTGTCGACGGATAATGACACCCGGACCACCATGAACGGCGAAATACGGTTCAGCGTCTTCTTCGTCGTTCGCTTCGACGTCGCGGGATGGTGAATTGCGATCAAGGGGTTGCATCTCGTGTTCGCTCGTTGCCACTTGGACGGGAGGCCCAGGAGCGGTAGGATACGACTCTGTAGATCGTTCTGACGGCGAGAAAGTCTCTTGCTTTTGAGGCGATGCACCACTGGCAGATGAAGACTTGCGGGGATAGCTGTTGTTTAGGTGTTCTTGAGACGAACTGACTGGTTGGAGTTCTTCCATCCCCGAGTGGTTGCTGTCTTCCTCGTGACCATCCTCTTTGGGCATGCCGTACGACAAATGCGCGAGTGATAGAGGCAGAGAGTGACGCAATGGCGAGTAGGACTGGATGATGATGTAGTGCATAGCCGCCTATTGTCAGCTCAGCTGAAAAACCACCACTCACGGTAATGACAATGAGCACCACCATCAAGGCCCCTTCCGCAATCGCCGAAGCCTTGCCGTTGTCGTTCCTCGCGAGGAAGAAGAGTGCACACAGGCATACTTCCTGGATGTACATGCCCACAAAGACATGGGTGATGGCATAGGGGAAGAAAGAGCCCCCCGTATCTGTTTCAGGTCGCTGATCCAGAACCCATATGTACAAGTACTTGTAAATGAGCGCCATGAGTAGGAAATAGCATGCCCCAAAGCCGTTGATGATGGGTGAGATCACGCAGTATGCAATCACTGCGCTAGTCAGCTACAGAGAGAAATCTCACTCACTGATCACGGCGTATACTGTAACACCTGGGAAAGTGGAACCCCACCCATTGTTTCGGAGTCGGTAGCGCGATCTGAAGACCGACCGACTAGAGCTCTCAGCCAGTGCCCTTGGGAGTGTAAAGCAACAAGCTTACGGCGTTCCTCCAGACAAGATGACGCGAACATAGTATAAACTCAAGCCTACGGGTTGCAGTAGTGTACCTGCCGTACCCGTAAATTGTGTCAGAATGAGGGTGATGAAGAAAGTCGATGCGGTTGGCATCTGAGATGACAAGATGGTGGCGACTGATGCAGGGTTATTGATGAGGGGCTTGATGGAGCTGATCAATCCCGAAGTCAAAGTGACCACGAAGAATGTGTGCTGATGAGATCAGCAAACGGCGTCGATCAAAATAGAGGTTTACTGACAATGACGAGAAAGATGAAATATCGATTCATTAAATCCAGCTCAACCGCCGTCTTGCTTGGCTTGCCTTCGAGACTGGCCAATTCTAATCCCGTCAGTCATTTTGCACCCGCCTTGGTGATTGAGAACTCACGCCTCAGCACAGAAGGGAGGAGTTGCATAAGGAGAGCAAGTAACACGGGAGGCAAAACACCAGACACGACACCCCGTAAGAGCGACTTGCCGAACGAATCTCCCTCGAGCCAGTCGAGCCATGACAGCCACGAATAGGTTGAGGTAAGGGTGCTGATGTTTGACAGGGCACCGATGAATGCGACTGTTTATTCAGCTTTGCATCCTCTTTAGGCTCACCTGGGAAGGTCCATAGGAGAATCAAGCCGACAGTCGCCGCGTACGACAGGGCCTGACGGACCTTCATCTCGTACGGATTAAGCGAGAGATTCCGCCAGATGACATTAGCTGGTGCCATCTCGATGTATCGGTTGTTCATTCGATACCTGCATGTCAGCTGATATTGAATAATCAAAACTCACGGTTGGTTATGCGCGACACACTGTGCGGCCATATGGGCTGCAATCTGTTGGTTGAAGTGAATGAATGCCGAGTTGAGCGGGGGATACGTCTCTTCTCCCATCCCAGGCGTGTTGACATCTTTCAGTAGCTGCTCTCGACTCTTGTCCAATCCCTCGGTGCATTCAGCAATCTCCTTCCTTGCCCAGTCGACAGCATCAACTTTCTCGCCGATCCCCAAGAACCCAAGGCCAAACGGAGCCCATCTAGGTTTGAGCCGGATAGTCGGGCGCTTGGCCCGAGGAACAAGCTGATCGGCCAAAGTGAGATGTGTGTGATTGGCCACAGTCCCGGTCTCTGCAGACCCATGTTCTTTACTTTTGAGCAGGTCTGGATTGACAGGACCAGTAAGTGCCTCGGGGACAGGTTTGCCCTTCTTCTCGAGCTTGGCAACCTTGTCTTTTGTTTGGGCGTGATGCTCCCGAGCTAGTTTGACGAGTTTGACCTCCGCAGATTCCAACTTGACTGCTGCCTTATTACGCCGCTCCCACAGACCGGGCATCTCCTTAAGATTGCTGGAAGGTGGTCAGTCAACGGTAGGGTAGATGGAGGAATCGAGATAACTCACCGGACTAGCCAAATTCGCTTGACACCTCCTGGTAATCTCGAAAACAGTTGTTCCAGTTTGGGCTCGTCGAGATATTCTTTCGGAATACCAGTGATGAGCACGGTATTTGCTTGGGGAATTTTCGAGTGATGAGGCGAGATTAGGTATTTTTGCCGCACGACCAGCCAGTGCTGCATTTCACGCCAAATGAGGTAAATGATCCAAACTGTGAGATTAGTTCTCGACCTTGATCTGTCCCCTTTGACCGCTCCATCGCTCGCAGTCGCCCCCTGCTACTCTCCCCTCTGCCCCTCTGAATGACTCACAGATAAAGCAATAGTCCAAAATCAAATGTGTCCAATATCTACTTTGCTTATCCTTGGCAACGTTTCCAAATGTAAATTTATCCAACCCCGTCTTCCCCAGTACAGTCGAATTTGCCGCGTCGACTGGAAGAAGGATTATCCAAGATATCAACCAGATAGGGAACATTGCCTTCGACATCATCATGAGGAATCGATAAAACACATATGGGTCTACGCCGGTTTTGGCTAAGATCTCTTCTGGATCCGCTATAGATGGGGTTATATCAGCACAAGATCTCCGATGTGAGGCAAGAGGATGATAACGAGTAGGAGGAGAGACAGGAGATAGATTTTCGTTGGGTACTTACCCCAAATGATTGTCCATATTGGCCGAAATAAGCTGCTACCTAATGGAGGAGCTTGTTGATCTCTAGGTGGGATATACGATCTTGGCTCGTATCTGAACAGAAAAATAAAATCAAACAAGCATGTCAGTGATATGCCTTGACTTTTTAAGACGTCGCGCGACGTACATGGCCTTTATCCATCGACGTATGAGTACAAACCCTATCAACTCGCCTCCGGCTATAGCTCCATTGACAGCTAGAGAAGTGAGGAACGATGAAGTCGAGGCTGAAGATGCATCACTGGCTGTATTACTTTGAGTTGAAATATTAGCTGGAGTGTTCAGACCTGTGAATAAGATGAGATTTCTCACGACATGATTGATCAAAAGTCCGCAGCAGGCCATGAATTGCTGAATGGTACAAGCTTCACGTCCCCAAGACGCTTTAGCATCCAAGTCGGCACTCTATCTAGTCCGACAAAGAGCCTTTATGTAGACAAAAAGAATAGTGAAATTGAGGAACTGTACTGTAGAGTATATACCAAGACGTGTATGAGAAATCAAAAATGCCAACCAAACAAAGAAAGATTACTTGATGGATGGTTACTGAAACTGGCAGCTTAATGACGTCACTAACCCAAATCGAAAAAAAAAACAACTCGAACGAGCTCCATCTCAGAGGCATCCTTGAACGTTGATCAACATTGGACCTTGACCTTTCCAAAGGAGAGCAGAACAGGTATTGAACAGTAGTTCAGCGCCCCTACAGAGATCGCGCAGAGGCCTGGGCGAATGATGATTTTGCGCTGTCTTCAAAACTCAACAATTGCAAAAATATGTGTGTTATGCATCTCGTGTCATATCAATGGTCGACATGTCTGCTACCTCGCGATCCTTCCATTACGCAATACTCAACCACCAGCCTTAGACAGGCGAGGGCAAAAGCATCCTCCGTGGGTCCTCAATGTATTCTTTGATGCGCACTAAGTGTGATATCAGCGCCTGCCGTGCTGATTGATGAGATGTGAGTGAACAGGGGGAGCAAGAAGGGAAAGGTGTTAGAGGCGATTTCGACATACCCAAGAAGGTGGTCGCTTCTCTTCCATCGAGAAGTCGGTGATCATACGTGAGAGCGACAACCATGATAGGTCGAATGACGATTTGTCCGTTAACAACGACGGGCTTTTCTTTGATACTGTGCATTCCCAATACTGCGGCCTGTGGAAGGTTGATACTGATCATGACCTTGTCAGCTTGTCACGTATATGCAGGCCCCTTAAGCAGCTCACATGGGTGTACCATAGAGTGAGCCAAAGACACCACCATTGGAGATTGTGAATGTTCCACCGGTCATATCTTCTAGACCGAGTTTGTTGTCTCGAGCCTATAGGTGGAACATCAGCACCAACACCAACACCAACACCAACACCAACACCAACACCAACACCAACACCAACACCAACACCGCAAACAGCCTCTCACAAAGAAAGTTTCACGTACCTTTTTGCCCAACTCTGCAATAGCTTTCTCAATTTCAAGTAGACCCAAGCTTTCCGCATTTCTAACAACAGGAGTAACAAGACCCTTTGGCGTGGCAACAGCGACACTCAAATCAACATAATCTCGGTAAACAATAGCGTCGCCTTCGATGGATGCGTTGGCAGCTGGGATCTCTTTCAAGGCAAGAACAGAGGCGCGCGAGAAGGCGGACATGTAACCTAATTTGACGCCCTCGTTTTTCAAGATACCGTCCTTGTACAATTTACGGAAATCCATGATGGACGACATATCGATTTCGTTGAAGGTAGTGAGTGATGCAGCGGCATTTTGGGATGCTTTTAGTCGAGTTGCGATGGTTTGCCTCATTCGTGACATTTTCACCTATATAACATTCAGCACTGCAGTACCTGATAGTGTGATTTCCTCATGATTAAAGGTTTTCGAAAACTCACCCTGGTCTCGTTCCTGCTGTTAACACTCTTATGGCTTTCAGGTTTCTTCTCCTCTTTGGGTGCCGATTCCTTCTTTGGTGCAGGTTTAGGTGCTTCCTCCTTCTTTGGAGCCGGTTTCTCCTCAGAAGAAGATTTCATTCCGGGCGCTTTCTCATCATGCTTCTTGTGCGTTTCCTTGCTCGCTCCCTTTTCTTTACCAGCCTCTGGAGCCGCCTCATCCTTGTTGCCAGATTCAGGGGCCTTGGGTTCTGATCGAGCTGCGCCTTCTGGTGCTTCTTTAGGTGCTTCATCTTTTGATGTACTCTCTCCTTCTCCAGGTTCGATCCTCAACAAGTCCTGCCCGACCGCTACGGTGCTGTCCTCCTCGGCAAGCAGTTCAACAATCTTGCCTGAGATGGGTGCGTTGACAGATACGTCGATCTATCGCTAGTCAGCCTTGATTCTCATGTTTCAGATGTGTGGTATGGCAGAACGTTTCCAGGCAGATTCGTCGTGTCAAGGCAGAACGTTTCCAGGCAGATTCGTCGTGTCAAGGCAGAACGTTTCCAGGCAAAAAGTCTCAAGGCAGGACATAATCTCACCTTATCAGTCTCAATGGTCGCAATCTCTTCATCTTGCTGAACGAAATCTCCTACACCTTTGTTCCATTGTTTCAATGTACCTTCTGTGATTGATTCCGCCTATTCCCATCACATCAGCCTCAAACACGTTGATTTTCATCACCCATATACTCAGCTACTAACCATTTGAGGTACCTTGACGGTCTCAGCTACGACTCATCAGTCCAATTCTCTAACCCCCAAAGCTCGTTTGGGTATGATTGGTTGAGTTGTTTACATACCGAGTTGGAAGGCTGAAGCATGGAAAGTACGGGGAGCGGGAAGGATGATTCGGCCCCTATATAATCACCATCAACAACTCTTTCTCCCATTATCGGGGCCTTCAAGGATCACTCACAGAGCAGGTCGAGTGGCTATTCTTACAACTGATAGACCTCTCACACTCGTACGTCGGAGAGAGGATGACGTCGATGCCTTTGCAGCCCCAACTAAAGACCGAGCAGGTGCGCGAATCATATTGATGGGTAGGATGGATGTGGGAAAGAGTGGAGATAGGAATGTGGATCTAAGTGTGAGAGGTATAGAACCTTTGTTCCCGACTACAGTGAACAACGAATGTCAAAAAAACTCGCAAATGCCAAAGAGCAAGTACCCAGTTGGCCCCGGGTTTTCATCCCAAACGTTAACCGCGGCCGTGATAGCCATCCGCCTCGGGAAACAACGCCGCTCAAAGCCGACACACGCGAGAGGATTTGATTCCGTGTTCCGTGAGCGTTGTCTTCACCTCTGTTGCAGGCCCATATCAATGCAATGCATATTGATGTTCACAATAATCCCACAGGTCTCATAGCTCATCTTCCAGATGTCCTGTAGGATCGTCATCCTCGTCAACCCCCTCCTCCCCATTTTCCACTTCAATTCCTGACTCCAGCTCGGTGTCGTTAGCCACACTGTCCTCGGACACAACATCATTGACCACACTCTTATCCGATGCAAGATCATCAACACTCGCTGCGAGACCTCCAGTCTCGCCCGAAAGCCTTGCAGCCAAAGCAGCAATCTCACGATCATAACTATCCCATTCTGGAATCTGCCTCGCCCTGACCAACTTTGGTTCTTTCTGTAAGACAACAATCAGCTAGGGCCGAGGAACTCAAAAACCTAGACATACAGTGAGGGGATTCTGGCACAGATCAACTACACGGATTGAATCAGCTTTGCATGCCAACCTTTGAGTTGACGTACTGGTTTTGGCGCGAGATAAACGTTCATCAGAACACCAAGTTTGACACCACAGCCAGTCCTCATTCAAGGTATGAATCGGGATCGAGTCTTGCATGGAGTTTGGCAGATCCTGATCAAGGTTTGCAAGCGAATTTGGATCCGCAGATAGAGCATGGTATTGCCCTCTTAGACGATCTCCAGTTGCGAGCTGTTGCATATTCAGCCTTTCGCCACTTGCCCAGACATGCCAACTTACCTGCCTAAAGCGTTTGAGATCCACCACGTACAATGCACTGAGGAATCAGCCCTGAATCTCTGTATTGGCGAGTCATAGACATACGAGATATGATAAGGCTTTCCTCGCAAGGCGTCCTTCCAGTACCCGGTCTTCCAGAATCGGAAACCCTCCATCTCTTCGCGATCATCACCCATTGGCGCATATCCATACACCTTGCCATGCAGATCCACATCCACCAATTCTTTCATATCGACCCGCACGATCTGATCAGCATCGACAAAAATAACCTTGTCGAGGTCCATCGGGAATAGTACGTCCAGGAAGAGGATTTTGTACCTAAGGGAATCAGCTTGTCACGTGCGACTAAAACGAGGATAGGATACATACGCCCAGATGATTCTCTGTTTTTCAGTTTGAGCACGTAGCCAATGAGGCCACTTGTAAGTGACCAGCTCATACCTGCTTTATGAGAATATTTTCCAGAGCTGTGAGTTTTCACGCACTGAAAGCCATATTCTTCGGCAAGGTGAGGAATGAACTTCAAAAAGGATGGAGAGAGAAAATTTTCCTGCGTATTGTCAGCTAGGACAAGCAACAGCTTGCAATACTCACAATGAACCAAAACTTGACGGAGCTGCTGGTGTGCTTCATCACACTGAGGATCATGATTGATGCAAAACGCTACACAAGCTCAGCTGCGTGGTTCAACTAGAAAGTACGGGAAGCTCACCTCGTAAAGCAGACCAGACGCAACGGTGAAGATATTGATATCGGCATGCCGATTCTTGGACACAGCCAACGTCTCAAGTTTGTTGAGTCCAACGAAAGATTTCATTCTTCCTCGTAAGCGATCATGTACAGAGATCTTACAGTCAGCTTACTGGGTCCAGAGATTTTCTGCAATGCTCTCCTGGTGAGCGGCGACTTCCTCCACCAGGACGTTCGCTTTTTCCATGCCTGGCTTCCGTGTGAACCTTGGAAAGATGGTCTTTCCCTCAAACGAAACCAAGGCAAGTCCCGTTCCCGTATTTGTGACATTCAGACTGTCCCAGCCTTCATTTCCTACACTCTCGAGATCATATACCTCAAAACCTCTTCCGGGACGAATAGCCAGGTCATATACTCCGGGAGTCGCCCTAAATTGGAAATAACCGAGGTTCGCCATGACTTGAGTATCACCGGCGACTTCGAGACCATTCTTTGTGAGTTGGAGCTGGAGACCTCTGGGCGGAGCATTGTTGGCTTCGCGGCCATGACCCTCTATGAGAAGCTGTTTGAGCGTGAACAGGACATGTACTGGTCCTTGGAATTGAGATAGAACGAGGTTGTCCAGATCGTATGGTGATGTTTTCGGAGAAACAATCCAGGAGGGTGGCGTGTCAAGGCCAAGTGTAAAGATTGGCTTGGACGGAAGACCACCAAAAGTCACCCCAGGAGTCACTTCGTTGCCATCCACATCAAATATCATCTTTGACGATAAAGCATAACGATAGAATCGCTTGAGTTTCATCTAGACGCCAGGCTTGAGTGAGAACACTTCGCAGGGAGGTGAAAAGAACGCACCTCGGAAACAATCGTTTCAGGCTCAAGGTGCACCGAAACAGAAACATTCTCCATCTCCGATAGGACTTTCAGAATGTGCGACCACTTTTGAGCTTGTTCAGAGATTGGATCGACGATTGCCACCGCTCGAATGAGTGCGGTGTCTGGATCACCGACTGTGAATGACCTGAAGAATTCAGCAAGTGCCACGGTACAGGTCTAGTTCAGACTGACAGAACGCCATCATCAAATCTCTCATAGTAGCGGTTTCGCGACTCCAATGAAGGAATGAAGATCCCTTGTTCGTCGCTCGACTTGTAAGCTGTGGCAACAACAGAAGACGCAGTTGAGATTAGCCTAGCCAGTGTCGGCCTGCAGATGGTCAGCGAAGGTGTCCGTCACTCGCGGAGATCGGCCTACCTGTCAAAGGCTGAAAGATCATTGTACATCGTGTTCAAGACATCGATGACACGCTTTACGCGCTTGCGAAGTTCGTAAACCTCTAATGCGTCGAGATCATAGTACGAAAAGGTTGCTGGTGTTAAAGGTCCAACGAGCTGATCGCCTGTGAGCTTCGGTTGCGTTAGGCAAACACCAACTCACTCTACCATTGACCATGAGGTGCGGCAAGTCACTACGTAGGCCCAACCGCTGTTTGATTGCTGTCCCAACTTTCCAAAATTCAGCTGCGGCGGCGGTATCAGGAGCACTCCATCCTTCTGACGAGAAGACATTTAAGGGAGACCCTTCGACAGCTTGCTCCGGGTCGTCGTCTTCCGATTGAAGGATTCTGCCATCCTGATCAACATTGTCTCGTTGCGAATCTAGCTCGTCCAACAACTGAAGCATAGACGCGGGTGTCGTTCGGCTCAACGCGGATTCCGCGAGAAGCTGGTAGATCACTGTTGATAGTCTAGCGCCTGGCAAAGCTGTGGATGTGACTGATGGGACGTGAATGAACCCAAGACGGGAACTACATTGTGGAGTCTGGTGATATCATCAGCGGAAGCCGGTTGAGAGGCAACGTCTTTACCTGTAGGTGCCTCAAAGCATCTCTGACAACGCGGCGTCCTTCGGGGCTATCGAGGTCACCGACAACCCACATGGAAATGGGTGCCCCTCGCTCAGAGTCTATGCTTGTCAGCTACATATCAAGTGAAGTGAAGCGGAAATACCGGTGTAGATAAAGTCGGATTCCAATTTGTGTGTTGAATCCCTCTTAAATAAGTCAAGTAAATTGAACACCTTCAGCTTATTATCGCTAATTGTAGGTACTATGAGCTTGTTGCGCCTTGGGGACGCCGAAGGGAGATCGTAAAAAAAGGTCGAGACGTCTTCGGGGGCATTCCCGATCGCAATCTGACCGGTAAGAATCTGTCTGGCTTAATGGAGTCACTGCTCACCTGCTCTTGTAGGAATGGAATCTGAACTTGCAGTTCGTTCTGGACATGTACCGTCCATGCCTGCGCACATCAGTCCTGCAAAATGAAAACAAAGAAAGACCAACTCCTGTCATTGGTGCATGCTTGCCATTGACAAACAAATGTCCAGCCGGCGATTCTTGGATCGTCGCCTTCAGTCGTGCATTATAGACATCAATGAGTCGAAGCTGAATGTCGGACTCGTTTGATGCAATGACCGTATCGAATGGCAGAGAAGGCTTATCGCTACCATCGGCGATAGCTTCGTATGCCTGGCGAACGATTGATAGGTTGACAATACCTGGCGTGATTGCCGTGCTAGGAGTTTGAGAGACAATCTGTACCGCATATCAGAATATCCTATACTGTTTCGAGGCACCGCTCACCTGCTGCAGCATGTTTTTGGTGGCACCTCGCCCGAACGTCTTGACGGAATAAAGGAATAGCTTAGCCATTTGCAAAGCTATTAGTCGTAAGCTATGATAAAACGACGCGGTACTTACATAGGCTGTCTTCCGTACGATTGTACATTGGGACGACACCAAATCGAAAGGGCAACCCTCGTTGAATCATGGTGCTGATGGAAGTGGCAATAGCGTCCAAGGATGGTCCAAGAGATAAATCAAGCACAAATACAATGTTGAAGGCGTTTCGCCTCACTTGATGGAATTGGCCTGGGTATAGGGGTCGAAGGAACTAGGCACAATCAGAAGGGGACGACCGACCAAGACTCACTGCTTGTAGAGCTGCAGGCCATTGTTGATATCGCTTATCCTTCTCGATATCGTTCCACCACGTAATCACACCCTCACCTTCGATCCTGTCACTGGCATCGACAACGCCCTCTCCTGGCTCATCGCCTATTTGCGTCTCGCCGATCATAGGATCTGAAATCAGGTCAACAGCTTGCTTCGGTGTCAAACCAAGAGACGTGAGATCGAGGACGAGGTCACGCTCCGTGCGGAGGACACTCAGCAGACTTGGTCCGTCAGCAACAAACATGCACCGTACCCACGAAAAGGCGTTCAATTCTGGCTCCGTCAAGACCTTTCCGTTGATGTAAAATGCAGGTCCAGACGGTCCCCTTCGCATCATATTAGGGACTTTGCTCTGAATGGCTTCAGACATGGAGATTTTATCCGCTATAGCAGCAGAGTATTTTGGAAAGTCCTGGGACAGGTGTTGTAAGGCATCGAGGGGATCAGAAGAGGACTTGATGAGGGTGGCAGCCTTCAATCCAATGACTGCTCCTGTCAGCCCCAGCAGTATATATAACGTACGCTTTAGCTCGTCCTTAGTAATGCCAGCCGCCTCGTCCGCGACTTCTCCGAGAGCCTCGGTAAACGGTCCAGACCTATCATCCGTGCGAATGTCATGGCCAGAAGAAGTGACAGGTTTTGTATCCCCTTGACTTCGATCGTCCACGACGAGATAATCTGTTTTCTTGAGGACCATTTCAACACCATAACCCGACAAGGTTGTGTGTGCCTCATGATCGGTTTCGATAATGGACGGCCGGTACCTCACTACATATCGGAATGCAGGGTCCTTCCTAGAATGTTGAGCGAGATAATAGAGCAGGCTAGCGGATGCTGGAGAACCAGAATCATAGTAGAAGATGGCGAATGGTGAATCGTTTCCCACTTGGTCGTCTCTGAAAATGTGATCAAACGGTAGAATAGAAGGTCGATTATCACTACTTTGTTTAATGACCGAGGTGAGAGCTATTGTACCGAACACTTACGGGTGATGTACAGCTCCTTCTATACTGAGCTCGAGATCCTTCCTCAGATCTTCCGAATCGCAGAACCCTTTGCCTCTCCATTCCACCCAGCTACCACACTCCACAACTCCTAGTGACGCCTCATTCACGTAGTCCTCATAGTAGCTGTAAAATGCTTGTATCCGTGGGACGGCGGTATGCAACGCGAGGGCGAGGTCGAACGTTGAAAGGGACGATGGTTTTGGTAATAGCTCATGAGAGATGATGATGTCCCTTGCACGAATGAGAAGATCTTCATGCGATACATCTGACAGGTTGGATGGGAGATGTATAGAAGCTAGGTGTAGTAAGGGGAAATATGCTGAGGGGTTCTCATCGCAGACCGTTTCCCTAGAGGAGGTCAGCCGGAGATGTCTGACCGCAGCTCACAATATTTCGAGCAGCAGAGGAGGAGCCTGCCAGGCCGTCTGCAGGCTGATGCTTAGTGGCGGCGGAGTCGCTGAAACAAATAGAATGGCCAGAGCCCCTGTCAAGACCGCCCGGCGCATCGTCGAGGTGAGAACACAGTTACTCGTAGCTATGCTCGCGAGGAAAAGACAAAGTCAACGACGTGTAAAAGGTGGAGGTTGTTCAAGCACAACAACCGTGGGAGAACTGGGGCTGTATTCAGTCACCTTACGTAAACATTCCCCCCTTTGCTTTAGTCCCTGAGCGATCTTATTGTTCTCGCGTTTATAACAATAATGTCGTTTTGTTGCTCTTTGCGAGCTTGCCCAGCCTTCCCCCTCCCCTCTACATGTAGACAAAGGGCTCGCAGACGTCAAGCATGTAACCTTCGGGCTGCCTTGGACTACAGCGGGAGAGTTGAAAAAGAAGCCAGCACGCTGCTTCTCTTGGAGTATACTGATCAAGTTTCCCGAATCATCTTTCACTGATCTGTAGACGCTCACCTGGCTTTCACCGCAACGGATAACATATCTTGTCGACGAGGATCTGAATCGTTGACAGAGAATCTACACCTCGTACAGTGCCTGACTGATTGCCAAAGGAATACAGACATGACCCAACCCTCCCCGCCCCAACGTTCACCAGAGCTCTCCGGCCGGTCGACTCCTCCTGATCCTCCTATTTCTACTCCTCCTCAAGAGTTGCTGCCATCACCGACCGTCTCTCGACCGCCATCATATGCGAGTCCGACGAACGAATCTCGATATCCAAGGAACCTGACCCCCCACCCCCAACGAGCACCTTCCACCCCTTCCATACTCCGGCAGGCGATCGATACCGCCCTTCCGTCTACGCCACCAACTCGACATTCTGCGTATTCGATTGCACGACCGAGCCATACTTCCACATTCTCCGACACCGTTGAGCTCACACCTGTCCGGCGCTCAAAGACATCTGATTCGCCATTTGACGATCGTTATTCAATCGTCACTGAGGATAACACCGTTTCCAGCTCGGGTTCGGATCGTACTCTCGTTGCTGATCAAGATACAAAAAGTATGCGGCGATCCATAACGACGGCTGGACAAGATGCAAGTAGATTTTCGCCCAGTACCGGAAACTTCGGCCCTCCACTCGACTCATACCGGCCCGTATCAGACCTGAGGCGTTCCGTGTACCCATCACACATTCCCATACCGCCCAAAACCATCGACCAACATCCTGATCTCTTTTTGGAGCAGACCACTCGACCACCGAATCCAGTTGAACCCCTTCAACCGAAATTCCGCCATCTGTTCGCCCTGTCTTCACGGCGGGATGTCATCTTCGTTCTGCTCCCCGCCATCCTACTCTCCGCGGGCGGTTCTCTTCTCCAACCATACCTGTCAATCGTCGTCGGTGACGCTTTCCAAATCTTTGCCAATTACCCGCTTTCTGGCATGGCGACTATGGAGCAAAGGGAAACATTGAAGAATGGCATCGTGAGCGTATGCGTTAAGCTTACTGCTGCTGGGGCAATCGGTATTGCTCTCAATTATCTTCGAGGAGCCTTTTGGTTCTGTCATGGCGAAAAGGTGGTACATAATTTGAGACAGACCGTCTACGTCCAAGTGCAGCAGAAGGACATGGAGTGGTTTGATACCGGGATGGGCATGCGAGGAGATGAGGCCAACGACAACGTAGGCGTAGGCGGGTTGATGGCCAAATTTGCCAAGTGAGTCAGCTTTTCAATGTGTAGTTGACAAACAGGGAGACGGACGATGTCCGAATGGGTACCGCTGAATCTATGGGATCTTGTGTGCAGAGTCTCTTTACCTTTCTCCTCTGTTTCATCCTCGCCCTCGTCAAGTCACCAGTTCTCGCCTTGGTTACGCTCAGTACTATGCCCATTGTGGTCCTCATTCAAATTGTCTCGCAATTCGTGCTACAGCCGCTGTACGCAAAAGAACGTCGAGCGTTTGCCGAGGCTTCCACAAATGTTGAACGCGCGACATCCGCCATCGCCACAGTTAAAGTCTACAACGCGCAACAAGCAGAAGCGTACCGCTTTCTGAGGGCCACAGACAAGGCCAGGGAAAGTTTACGCCGTCAAGCACTCATTTGGGGGGTTAATCTGGGCTCTTCAGATTTTGTTTTCTTAGCCACTTTTGTCCTCGGTTTCTGGTATGGAGCGAAGGTTGTACGAGATGGCAGAGCTTCGAGCGGCACCGTGATGACTGTCTTTTGGGCTTGCTTGCTGGGCGCAAGTTCTTTACAATCGGCCATACCTCAACTCACCACCATCACAAAGGGCAAAATGTCGATGGCGTCTTTGATGACGATCATCAAGGACGAGCCTGGTCGACCAGTTTCCAATCCTTTCTCACCTGCAAGCTCCCCACAATCCGCTTCGTTCCAGCCTGCGGCGCTCAATAAATCTACCAAGCGCTTCAGCCTCAAAGGCATTCGACCGCCCCGTTGCCAAGGCGAATTCAATCTGAAGCAAGTGTCATTCGCCTACGCGTCACGGCCAAATGACCTTGTTCTTAGAGATATCACTCTCTTTTTGCCTGCAGGCGAGACGACTTTCATTGTTGGCGGATCCGGTTCAGGCAAATCAACCATCGCGCAGCTTCTGCTCCGCCTCTACAATCCGAGCGGCGAAATCACCCTCGATGATCAGAGTTTCCGTTATTTGGACGGAAACTTTACCCGAGAACACATCGCTGCTGTACAGCAAGGATGTATTCTCTTCGATATGTCCGTGCACGATAATGTTGCTTTGGGTTTGGCGGGTGCAGGGGTAGATTCTAAAACTGGTTTGTCGAGACGACCCAACGACGTGACCAGACGAGAGGTAATAGAGGCTTGCAAAATGGCTATGATTCACGAATTCATCGACTCTTTACCAGCTGGATATGAGACAAAACTCGGAACAAGTGGGAGTAGCTTGAGCGGCGGGCAGAGGCAGAGACTTGCAATCGCTCGTGCACGCATTAGGAATCCAACCATTCTCATCCTCGGTAGGCTTTCTTCCCGTTGCTTTTCTGATGTGTACAGACGAGGCTACGTCGGCCCTTGATGCTACTTCACGAGTAATCGTGTTTGAGAATATCAGAAAGTGGAGGAAGAACCAAACGACAATCGTTATCACCCACGACCTCTCTCAAATCCTTCCGAACGACTTTGTCTACGTAATGTCCAGTGGTGTCATAGCTGAGCAGGGGTTTCGCTCCGACCTAATGCGCAAGACACCCTTGCACGGTTCGGAGACTGGTGTCTTTGCGGCGATGGCAGCTGAACAGGCTGCCGAGCCTTTGGCACCCATTGTGAAAGAATGGTACGGAGCTGAAACAGAGGATCTTGAAGAGATACTCGAAGGCGATGGCTCAGTGGAGCACTTTGAACGTCAACGGTTTAGCACCAAGGTGCGTCCGAGTAGCGCGGCATACTACGATCTTTTGGACGAGTATGTCAACGGTGGAAGCTTTTCTGCCGTCAACGATAAGCGCGAATCGAAACGGCTCAGCGTTTCAAATCTGATGAACTGGTCCGCTCCGGACGCCGCCAGTAGACCACAAAGCCGAGCGACGCTAGCTGTCCCCAGCTTTGTCTCACGACCTCATAGTCACCTGTCTCAGCGAGTACCAAGTCGGATTTCGCATCGCCTCAGCTACGACAACCAAAACCTTACGAAGATCAGTATGGATTCTGGTACGAATCCCCACCGCTTTCTCGAAAGTGGCCGTAGTGCTGCGGAGAAAGATGTCAGGATTCCGCATCTCCGATATTCTCGTGGCTTGGTGCTTGGCACCACCGGTAAGCTCGAGGACGACATCAAAGGCGATATAGCAATCGAGGTCCCGGAGATCGAGCCTCAGCGTCAGATAATGACTATTTTTAAGCTCATCCGTCGCTTCCTTCCAACAGTGCCATCAAAGCCGTTGGTACTCTTGGGAGTGCTTTCATCTATCGCACATGGCGCCTCCACCCCAATTTGGTCTTTCTTTTTGTCCAAACTCATGGTCATCGTTGGTCAAGGCGGAGCTGCCTCGAGTCTTGAGAAGGACAGTCTGATAGTATTGGCTATGTGCCTCGCACAAGGTCTTTCTTTCTTCGGACAAGAATATTTCCTCGCTACTGGTGCGGCGATTTGGACTTGCAAGATCCGTGGAGTAGCGTACGAAAGTGTGCTCTTGCAGGATTCATCCTTTTTCAACGAATCTCGCAATGCTCCCGCCCGCCTTGTTCAATGTCTCGTTAAAGATGCCGATGATATGGGTTATCTGATGAGCCTTATCATTGGCCAGGCAGTTGTGTTCGTCATCATGGTAGGATTGGGTATACTATGGGCAATGGTGGTCGATTGGAGGTTGACTTTAATTGGAGTGGCGCTTGCCCCAGTATTTGCGGCTGTCATTGTATGGAGCAATATGATGGTCAGCAAAGCCGAGGTTGGAAATAAGGCAAAGAGAGAAGCCGTTGCTGGGACCTTTTACGAGGTGAGCGAAAGATAGCAAGATGTGATATACAGACTGACAGAGATCAGAGCATTTCGAATATCCGAGGAATACGCGCCATGGCATTGGACTCTGTCTTTCGAGAAAAATTCGAGGCAGATGCTGCCGCTGCCCTCAAGAATGGAAATCGCTCGTCCTGGATCGTTGCTATTGGAATCGGAACGGTGATCGGCCTGCCCTTACTGGCTCAAGGTTGGTTTTCGCAATAGAAGGCCGAATGAACTGACCATTATAGCTTTACTAATGTGGACTGGAATGTTGTTCATCCTGAAGGGATACCTGAATTACGCACAAATGCTTCAAGTTTACAACCTCGTTCTGTTTTCCCTCACATTTGGATCCCAAGCTTTGGGTTTCAGTGAGTTTTTCCGCTTGCGACGTACGGTCGAAACTCATCCATGAAGTACCAACTGTGGCCAAAGTCAGAGTCGCTGGATCGGACTTTCACCGTCTGTTTTCGTTGGAACACAACACGCGTGAGACTACTGGCGAGCTCCGATTCCCTATCACTGGCAACGTGTCGTTTGAACGCATTTCTTTTGCATATCCCGGTCGTCCAGATGTTCCCATCTTCTCCGACTTGTCTTTCACATTATCCGCCGGCGAATGCGTCGCCATCGTTGGTCCCTCTGGATCGGGTAAATCGACCATTGCTGCGTTACTACAACGATTGTACGAGCCGACAGCAGGAACGATCCGGATGGATAAATACAAATTAGCTCAAGCGGATACAAAATGGCTGCGAAATCACATTGCAGTTGTCTCTCAGTCTGCCAATCTATTCGATGCGACGGTTGCCGAGAACATCGCGTATGGTTCTGACGTACCGCTGGGAGAAATTCATCGTGCCGCAAAAGCAGCAGCGATACACGACTTCATCATGACCCTTCCAAATGGGTACGATACGAATCTGGGAGAGAATGCAAGCTTGATCTCGGGCGGCCAGGCTCAACGATTACAGATTGCCAGAGCACTAGTTCGGCGCTCCAATATCCTTATTTTGGACGAGTGTACTAGTGCGCTAGACGTGGATAACGCAAGGGCAATCTTAGATACCATCACTAGAATCAAAGATGTAAGTCTAAGTCTAGACTGGAGACAGGGTCGTTCCATAGGTCATGGTTCATGATTGATTGTTGATACTTGGACGTTGACGTTGATGCTGATGCAACCTTTCAGACACGAACAACCATTTTCATCACTCATTCGATGGAAGCTATGAAGCGATGTGATAGAATCATCTGCCTTGGTGAAGGCAGAGTAGCAGAGGAAGGGCCATTCGAGCAATTGATAGCTCGAGGTGGCGTATTTTCTCATCTTATGAGGACAGGTGAATGGGAATAACAGGAGAGAATATGTACACGATAAAATATCAGAGAATGTTGTATGCGTAGCCTGTGAAAACCACTTGTATCCGTTGACATTTCATCACAATCACTTCAGACAGTGTGCATGAAAAAGCTAGCAATTACGCAGGACCACTACAACAGTATAGCATAACATAAAACATCCACCACGCCACGCCACACACACCACACACCACACTCATCATTCCAGGCTGAACTTGACGCAAAGTACAATAACAAAATAGGTACGGTAATCTCAAATTGACTGATTTGTTTTATTGTTACTGCTTAACGTCTAGTCTTATTCCCTGTTGTCGTCGTACTACTACTAATCTCACCTCTACTTCCACGCATGACAG
Organism: Naematelia encephala; assembly: GCA_002105065.1. Taxonomy (NCBI): domain Eukaryota; kingdom Fungi; phylum Basidiomycota; class Tremellomycetes; order Tremellales; family Naemateliaceae; genus Naematelia; species Naematelia encephala. The sequence continues at coordinate 23,425 of MCFC01000010.1, forward strand.
CTTCCATCAATTTCCGTTTTGTTCTAGCAGCCTCGTGATCTACATACATGACTCTCATACTTTCTTCCGCTTCGACATCGACTTGGATTTCGGTATCTTGACCACCTGATTGTATCTCCAATTGACGCTCTTTATCTTGTTCTTGTTCTTGTACTTGTTCTTCAGACGCAGGTACAGGTGTACCTGGTGAAGCAGAAGTTGTATCTGTAGATCGTAGGCGACTTCGACTTTTACTAGCACTAGCACTGGCTCCAGAAAGTCTTGAACGACGTATGACTTTATTCCTCGATACGGAACTATCATCTTCTCTCTGAGCCAAGAGTCGAAGCATTTCAGTCGTGCTTTGATTAGTTGCGGTAGTGGTGGTGGTGCGTTCGATTCGACCAGATGTCGAAATGGCTTTACTGAATGGGTTTGATCTCCTTGAGAGTGAATCAGACAGAGGTGGAGCAGAGGTAGTTCGTAGTATATGTGGATCGGCCGAAAGTGAAGGTGAAGGTTTTATATCTGGTAGAGAAGGAGGATGGAATGGAGCAGCTTGGTTTAGTCTGCGCATCGTCTCGGTCTTTGGAGGTGATAAAGGATGAGCACAAGACGATATTCCTGGAGGAGGAGGTGGAGGAAGTACGACGGTCGATGTGGATCCTGTAACATGTTGGACAGAGATAGAGATTTCGTCGTCGATATGCGTTGGAGTGAGCTTGAGTAGACGAGATTGCGAAAGCGGAATATTGCCAGATTGCGATACGGTGGATTCTGGATTGACTCTGGAATAATCCATAGCATCGTTCAGGTCGGAAATCATCGACATGCCAGAGATCGAATTGGTTTTATTGGTTAGTTTGGCGACTGTACGATTTATCGGGGGCGGTGGACCATCATGACGATGGGCTGATTCTGGTTCAAGGACGCCCGATCGCCCCATTCCGAACAACCAAGTATCCTTGACTACTGAAACGCCCCACTCGTGCGCCTTCTCGTATTTCTGCCCTGTTGGTTGTGCACAGACTAAATGTGTTGATTGCCGATTCAACTTGACCGAAAGTTCACCGCCTATCTGATCAGCTCACATCATACTAAAATTCAAGGCTGAAGGCTTACCTATAGCTCGGAGTAAGCGGCGCAGGTAGACAGTGTCGGCTGTTGAGAATCCAGACAAGTGCACAAGTAGTTTGCCGGCGCCTGGAATGGGCATAGGGGCTGGAAGTGGCTGAAAGACAAGATGGTCATCTGGCGATAGGAGTTTCTGCTCGAAACAACATCCTTCTACCCAACATTCCGTGACTACACGTGCGGTCTTTTCGAGGATGGGTAACTCGGGCACAGTCTGAGAATATCTGTTCTCACTTCAGCTTGACCGCTCTCTTCCACTTTAGTCAACAACGACTTACAGACGGATGATGAAGAAATCAATTTTCGCATCTTCGGATGTACCAATGACTAGCTGCCCTCCATGTAGTGCTATGGCTCTCTCCAAGCCCTCGCAATCCTGCGAGATGTTATGCGTGAAACGCAGTCCAGCGAAGAATTGTTGAGGAGGCTCGAGAGCTGCAGCTGAGACATCGTGATCGTGATTTGGCATATCGCGCGGCTTGACTTCCCCGCCCGCTTTGGCGGAGACGGCTGACGGTCCTGCGGTGAAAGACGTTTGCCGAGAGGTATGTAAGATTGAAGGCTTTTGTTCCACTTCAGTTGGCCTCCTAGCGCCTTTGTCGGTCGCCTGGACCTGCTGATTGTCCTTTGAAGGGCCTGGAACATCATCGAGTCCAGCCGTAGGCTCCCTACTTGGCTCCTCCGGTTCTTTCTTGACTGCCGTGGAAATGATTTCGCCCACTAGATCCATGTGCTCTCTCTTCCGCTTCCTCACCGCGGCGGGTTGGTGAACTTCCGCTTCTTCCGCTGGTTTCTTCTCTGCCTCAGGCTCGATGAACGCTTTGCCACTGAACACATCCTCTGAGCAATGATCAGCTGCTACTTCCTTTATGGTTTTTTTTTCACAGCTAGACGTACCAGCCGATACCTTACCCCGCCTCCGAGGTTTCCGTGCATCATACGAATCTTCCTTCCATCGCCCTGCAAAGCCCACGCAATCCCAAATCCACTCCTCATATATGATCCTTATATCGTCATCTACAAGCTTCTTGCCTCTCCGTCGCGCAATGTCTCGATCTTGGATCTCTTTAAGTGCCCATTTGACTTTTTCAGATGATTTTGAATCCAAGGCAGATTTCGCAGAGACGAGATGTGTACACGTTCGGTCGAGATCTTTAGAGTATATACCGCCATATTGAGTGATATAAGATACAAGCTGTTTACGGCGCTCAACTAGGCAGGAATGAGCACTGGACAAGGCACTATCGAGTCGGAAGTTCAAGGACTCACGCGGTTCAATGCCAGAGATGGCTATCCGTAAACCAAAGAATGGGAGTAATCTGTGTTTCTCCATGTCTGCCTTGACATCCAGCTCCTCACCCCCTAGCCATCGAGCATGTGCGTCTAGGATCCACGAAGGCATCATAACCGGTAAACGATGTTCCACGGCATACTATGAGAATCAGGATTTGATAAACACCACATATCGACGACTTACGAGATATTTGGGAGATCCAAAGCCGACGGCGATAATATGAGTCACGTCTACTGTCAAGGCGTGCTCCACTTCACCTCCTAGTTCTCTAACAAGTTCGGTAAGTCGTGGCTATAGGCGATCAATAACGAACGCTAGAACTCGACACCAGCGATGAGAGATGGAGATGACCTACTTTGTTTTCTGCGCCGGTAAAAGTGATAACTATCCCTGCCCATGGTTTTGACGAGCTACCAAGTGCCGCATGAGACGATTCTTCTGCTAATGACTGTCAGATCTGCCAGCAGAACAGAACAAACATCATATCTCACCTTCTGCCTCCTCCAATACCCTGCGACGCAACTCATCGTCCAGAGCGTTCAAAGGCGAACTTTGTCGTTGTCTTGCTCTCTTTCGCGAGCTTTCGGCAGTGGGCGCAGGAGCTGGTCGAAGCTTGACATTAGGAATCTTCACCGACTGATGTCCTCGTCGATTCATGTTTGTGTCGAGTGGTGGAGATGGAGAGATGGAGATGAGTTTTGTTAGACGCGGGTGGGAAATTGAGGAATTGAAGATTGATTTTCTTTACACGCGACGACGAGTCGCGCTCAGGCACAGTTGGTTCAGAGCCGCTATCTGGACGCGGATCTCTATTTCCAAGCCTGTCATGCATAGCGAGGAGGTTCTTTCGAGCGTAGGCAGTACAGGAGGGTTATTAGCTACTTGTGGGAGCTTAGAACACAAAAGGTGACAAGATTGGTACGGTTAATTCAGTCAGGTTGATATCGTAAAATCAGAGTGACTGGCTCGGTGGCAAACGATTTTGTGCCTGAAAAGCCAAAAAGCAGACATTTTGCTTCGGGACGCAGTTGAGTTGAGAGCTCAAGGCTTTTCTTTATCATCAATACAATCCTCAAATTGAAGAGACCATGCTGCTTTCACGGACACTCGCTCTGAGCCAACCATGCTCTTCTCTCCAGGCTTCGAGACAGATAAACTGTCTGTTCACTTGTCGTTTCATCACATCCACATCTTCCCGCTCGGAGAACAAATCTGCCCAGCCATCGACAGCGGCAACGGCAACGGCTAACATTGAGCTCAGCGCTGTACGTTTCTTGTACCATCTTTCCCACTTGTGATTGTGAATCAAGTATTACTACCCACTTGGTACACGTTGTCAATATGGGGGAGCTAACAATGAAAGTAGCCTGTGACGTACCTATCTGAATCTCATGATCCTTACTTCAACCTGGCGTACGAAGATCACCTCCTCCGCTCTACACCGCACAACCAGCCCGTCCTGTTCATGTATCGTAATCGACCATGTGTAGTCATTGGTCGTAATCAGAATCCATGGAAAGAGACTACTCCTCGTCTACTTCGAGGAGAAAGTATACCTCTCATTCGAAGGCGATCTGGTGGAGGAACAGTATATCATGTGAGCATACCAACCAGCCAAAGTATGGGAAATCGAAATTGATCAGTTCAGGATATGGGCAACACCAATTTCTCAATCATACTTCCTAGATTGATGTTCACTCGTGCCCACGGTGCAGAGTTGGTAGCTAGAGCCATTAGGGAGAAACTTGGAATAACTCAATGTGGTGTGAATGAACGTAACGATGTGATTATTCGTGATGACGAGCATGAGTTTAAAGGTGAGTTACATCTAATGTTGTCATTTGATATTGATGGATTTTTGAAAAATAAAAAGTATCTGGTTCGGCCTATAAGATCATTCAACATAGGGCATATCATCATGGTACAATGTTAATCTCATCATCTCTATCTGAACTTGGCAAATCATTAAAATCATCTTCAGTCAGTCCCTTTTCTTTCTCCCCAAACTGAGAGCTGATCTTTTTAGCCTCATATTGAAACTAAAGGGATCCCATCATTCAGATCTCCAGTAACGACACTCAATACCTATCTTCCCTCATCCAGACAAGGCAGACCAATCAAACATGACGAATTTGTTTCGGCCGTCTCTCATGAATTCGCTTCTGTCTATGCTGGACCGGGGAAACAAGTGATAACTTATGAAGTATCGGAGAATCTTGTGCGCGAAGTCAAAGTATGGGATGGAGTGAGAGAACTCAAAAGTTGGGAATGGCAGTATGGCCAAACTCCAGAATTCACAAATCGTCTAGAGACTGTCCTTCCCTTCGGAGAGATAGTATGTCATTTCACTTCTCACTGACTGCATAGGATCCAAAGTTAACAGTAATAAAATAGTCGGCTTCTCTTACTTCTCGACACGCCCTAATCACTTCATTGACATTTCACCTTACCCCTTCCATATCAGCCACGACAGCAGAAACAACTGTCAGGCAGGAATTTCTCGATGCTCTGGCACTCTCACTCATAGGAGCACGATACGAGGCACTTGAAGGTGCTGATGGTCCCGAAGACCCCGCTTATGATACCCCGCAATGGCGCGAACTGAGTCACGAGATAATATCATGGTTACGACAAGCAATGTGATGCATGTGCTGTGATTCAACGACAACGAAATGCATATGCGTGGTATGAAGAGAATAAATGGAGGTAGGGATGGATGGAAAGATGGAAAGATGTTCGCCCCGTATCTGTCACCGTGACGATCACACTTGGGTCAAGGCGTCAAACTAGGGCAGAGTGGGTATTGTTGGTCATCCGCGAAACCTGTAGAGGTTAGGCGGGGTTTTTTTGTGACTCGAGCTGGTGAAGAAGCCAAAAGAGGCAGCAGCTCGAGGGTATCTGTGACCGGGGCTAGGCGGACTGGTAGGATTGTGGGGAGGAGATTTCAATATAACGACGGAGCAGTATATTCTTTTCAATAATACGTCATAGCAACGGAAGCCTCATATCGATGAGTAGTGGTATCGCGGATCATTATTAAATGCATGGTATCGTCAGTCATGAAATACCTGTCACATATCAGCTTACACACGTGTTGAAGACGTACAGTTTAATCACTTGTTTCAATTGGAAAGCTACGCTCTTATACCATTCAACAAGCTCCCAATCCCTTCTATACCCCTCTGAAAGCGTTCACTATCCCTTAACCAGTCTGATTGAATCTCTTCAGGTCCAGTAGCGAACATTTTGTTTATAGGTATTGGGGGATTATGTATGGCTGTTTGTGTTTGTGTTTGTGTTTGTGTTTGTGTTTGTGTTTGTGTTTGTGTTTGTGTTTGTGTTGGCGTTGGTGTTGATTCAGTCGAGGGGAGTGAGAGTGCAGGATGGGATCTAAAGGAGGATGGGAGCGATAAGAATGGATTAGAGGTAGTTTGTAGTAAGAGATGATGTATCGCTCTAAATATCTATTACATTGTCAATCTGTATCACAGAGTGAGGTGTTCATTTGTTGTTTTTTTTCAGTGTAGGCGAGGATCGGGAAATGTATAACTTACAGCTACGATATCGGCATCTTTGATTAGTGCATCTACTAATGCTACGGATAGTACCATACGTAGTTTAGTTGTCGTTTGGAATCCATAACTAGAAAACAGTTCATTCCATCAGCTTGTGAATTGACTTGATAAGGGATGATAAAAGTTGGAGGTTGGAAGATGGAAGAAGAAAAGAATACTTACAATGCCATATCTTCCATACAGAATAATAATCCAAGATAACTATCAGCAGGTTTGTTAGGTGTACTAGTCATGATGACTACACAGGCGAAACTAGCATCAGCTGGTGCTCTGTCATTCTGCTACTCTGATGTTATGTTGTACGTTGGTGGGATGTTGGTAGAATTGAGTCAAGATGAACAAGTGACTTGTTGGTAGGATTGAGTGATGATGAACCAGTCACTAACTTCGTTCTTCAATGACATCGATTGCAGCATGAGAGAGATGATAGTGCCGTAATGAATCTTGAGGTGAAGTGAATGAATGGACATAGAGAGGTGAATTGGATGGAGAGAGGATGGCTAGCGATGTGAGATGTAGAGGAACTAGAGGTAGAGATGCGCGGGAATCCATGCTGAGCTTGAGATAGAGATTAGCTGAGCCAAAGAGGAGTAGGTAGGGAATGTACTTGTATTTAACAGAGGATGAGTTGGCTGGTGGGACTTGTTGAGAGGATAAATTGAAAAAGTGGAGATGACGTTTCCAACTCTTTGACATTCATCTATCAATCCACATACATCCCAAGACAGACTACAGTACACATTGATAGCCTACAAACTTTCAACAATCCTATCGACAGCACTTCAAGTACTAGATACTAGATCAACGCGCATCTCATCACCCGGACTGTCCTCCTTTTCTCTATATATATTACTCGTAATACTGGGACTCGTTTGTGATCCTAGAAAATGACAACCCTCAATCCATCCCATAACCCATTCCGAAAACCATCCGGTCGACACGCACAAGCAGTACACGAGCCCGCATCAGACTTTCCAGACGACCTACCGATCTCTGATGATGAGGATCTGGGAGTTGATGATGAGCGTAGGAAAGCAAGACGCGAGGGCAAGAGAGAGGCTAGGAAGAGAGTTAGAGGTGCTATGCCGCCTTTACCTGATTTGAGGTTTGAGCAGGTTAGTGTTCTGTGTCTTGTTCATAGCGATTGAGTCTTCTGTCCTCCATGATATACTCTTCTGTCTCTCGCGATGTACTCTCCTTCCCTTTCCTCACGATTCACTATTCTGTTCCCTCACGATTCACTATTCTGTTCCCTCACGATTCACACTCCCCTTCCCTGACCATTCGCTCTCCTGTCTCTCACACTATACCTTGGTGTATCCTCGTTGTCAGCGAGACAGAAGGACGACTCGTTTTCTGTCAATTGGTCGGGAGGACAATGCTTACTGACGAATCCTAGTCATACCTCCTATCAATCCGACCGTTCCTCAAACCTCGTCCCAATGCCGCAACAGCCGCAGAGAAAGGTCCTGTACCTGCTGAAGGCGCACATACAGAAACGAAATCCCTCGTCGCTTCCTCAGATGACGATAAGGTGTTTCACTGGGGACGTCAGGTGGATGTTGATTGGGGTATGGTCAGCTGGGTTACTTTACGAGATCAGGTTAGTGGATCCTCCCATTCACATTCCGACTCTCATTCCCATCCCCATCCCCATTCCCATTCCCATTCCCATTCCCATTCCCATTCCCATCCCCATTCCCATTCCCATTCCCATTCCCATTCCCATTCCCATTCCCGTTTTCAATCACTCACTACAATGCCAACGTACAAAATCAATCTCGTCCTGGAGTTTGATTTTTTGTGCTTATATATTTAGGTACTATCACCACTTGTACAAGGAGCATTATGGGGCTGGGCAGCACTGTTCTTAGGTGCTACTGCAGCTGGACTTCGAGGTGCATTGTATCCAGCTACACATGTCCCTAGAGGTAGGATTGTAGGTGGATCAGGAGGAAGTATCGAGAAAGCAGGTGGAGGGGAGGCTGTAGGTGGTGATGGTTGGTGGAGAAAGTGGGTAGGCAGTTTAGCTGGTGGTATCCAGACTGCTACTGCATAAGATGTATCCTTCCAGACTGTTACTGCATAAGATGCGTCCTTCACGCTGTTACTGTACGAAGCAGACAATGTATTCATTTCCACTGGTAGGCCCCTTTCATCTACTTCTTGTAACGTTGATCCTATCTACGGCATAAATTTACTGCTTTTAATGTTACCGCATCTATCTAAGCATAGGTCTCCTGCTGCTTGACCATATCTAAGCATAGGTCTCTTTGTACTCTGCCAACATGTCCAGATTGATATTTGATCCTCCACAAACAACAATGACGACCCTACTGTCCTTATTAAGATCTGCACATACATCTTTTAATTTCGCCTCGTAAGCCATTGCGAGACTGGCTCCGCACGCCGGCTCGACCAACATACGTTCTTGATCTGCGAATGACAGACAAGCTCTCACAGCCTCTGCATCAGTGACGACTACGCTGTGGACGTTGTTTTGTTGTGCTAGGGCGAATGGTCTTTCTGCTACACGAGTGGCACCTAACGATGTAGCGAGCGAAGTGATTCCTGGAAGAGTTACGAGTTGTCGTGCTTTGATTGAAGCGTTGAGTGATTCCGCACCGAGAGTTTCGACAGCTATGATTTGTGTTGACGAGTCGTCTCCTAGGCCTTGAGCGATTCCTGTAAAAAGTCCACCGCCTCCAACAGAACATACGATAACGTCTGCTTGTTGCCCTCGTAAATCCTCTTGAATCTCAGGAATCAACGTCGCTGCTCCGTCCCAGACATGCTGATCGTCAAAAGGATGCACATAGACACCTCCTTGATCTCGAGCAAGTACCTCAGTACGGAGATAATCGTCTGCTTCACGCCATGTCGCGCCGTGTTGGAATACTTGCGTGGCCCCAGCTGCTTTGATCTTGGCAATCATCATTGGTTTAGTCGATAATGGCACAACCACAGAAGAAGCATATCCAAGATCGTACGCTGCTGTTACACATGCTAGGCCGGCATTACCTCCAGAAGAAGAGTAGAAATGTAAAGGTGTCGAAGGCGGATGCGATTGGACGTGATATCGAACCAGATTCCCGATTCCTCTACTTCCGAGTTAGCCTAATGAGCGGGCAACACGTTGACTGACGGCTCACCGAGACTTGAATGAACCGCTTGGTTGGAGGTTCTCTAGCTTGAGAAAGACACGACTACAACGGGTTCAGCACAGCACCACCGAGATCACGAGACCGACAACTCACCATCCAGCAATATCAGATAGCCGCTTACTCTCCACCAGCGGTGTCCGGATCCACGGGCACGCCACGTTGGCTTGTGAGCTTGTCGAGACTGTCATGATGTTTGGCTGGCAAGCTGATATCGTCAGATCGTACAATCTGGCAAGGATTGAGACCCAACATGTAAAAAACCACACGAATTGAATTGCGACACTCTGCTGTAGTAACCGGCCCGAACCGAAGGGCCCGGGCCTTTCTGCCGTTAGTACAATTGTCGATCGCATGACAATCCTATGCTGTGTTTCTCCAACAAGCAAGTGATGACTGCCATGGACTCATGGCCTATCCAAGAGACAATGATGTTCATACATTTCATACAGTCAAAAACTTGGTTTTATTTCTAGTACAACCTCAAGCTTCCTTGGGTTTCCACACCGCAGCCTTTCCCACCAAAACAGGTTCTCCGAGAGCTCCATTCAATTTCGGATCCGCCAAGATCCGCTTATGATACTCCAAAGCATATGGATAAGCACCCTGCCAGGCTTTATCGAAAAACTTGGCATATCCATGTCCTAGTACTGAAGCCAGAGTGAGATCGGCAAGTGTGAATCTGCCGCCTACTAGGTATTCACGATCCGATACCCAGTTGTTGATATTGGTTAATCTTCGATGGACAGTTTGTAATATCCCATCAGACATCTTGCCATACCTCGTAAGCTCTCTTTTTCTTATTTAATCTACACAAGGGTAAGGGGAAGAGTGTGATATGGCTTACTTCGTCATCATACGGGATGAGATGGATAAGACCTTTGTTCACTACCGAAAGAGGTGCCATGATCTATTTCCATCATGAGCTCCCTGGTCTTTCTTTACATTGGCATAGTGTAGGGAATAACGGACGACATACCTCTGCTTCACAAATATGAAGCCACATGCGTACTTGAGCTGCTTCTCCCGGATCAGTCGGCATCAATCCACTTTCAAGCGTGACACTCGCCACTATCCCAAGTCAGCCTTTCCAGACATCTTCAACTCTAACACTGACCATATTCTGCTATAGCGCTAGTTTTAAGCCTGCGGACTCAGCTCCCTGACATCGTACTAAATGTGGGATGAGTAGATAGTGAGAATAGCATTTCGCAGCATGCTGGCTGATTCAGCTTTCGCACAGATCCGAACTCGCAGGATGAAGAAACACTGTGGCATTCAGGGAGGCGGATACTCATAGTGTTGATTAGCTTCAAGCTCTTCCTTCCACCAGGGACAAATAGCTCAACATGAGTACCAGATCGATCAAGGTCATTGGCGTTGGCGAATATTCCATGTTCAAATGCCAAAAAGAAACAAAAAACTTCAGCACCCAGGATTCGGAAGTGGTCCCCCACCTTCCTACTGACTGAGCGGTATTGTGCTTAGCTGCGCAGATCGGACGGGATGCGGCGTTTTCACAATCCTATGGCCGAAGATATGAGAATGCCATTGTTTACTTCATATACTGTATTGTACTTTCTGTATGGGTTGCAATCTAATCACGATACAACCATCTTTTATATTTATCATCTGTTGTTAATATCGCTTGTGTTTCTTGTACATTGATTGATATTTAGGAAAGGAATGTCCGAGCCCATCTTCCCTACTCTTCCTCCTCTGCCTGTTCTGCCTCACCCTTCAACATTCTCGACTCCCGATGCGCCATCACAGCTCTTGATCGAAGAATCTCGTCGGCACCTTGAACAGCTTGACGCTTTCCGCGAGCAACTGCTTGGTGGTTCCATAGGTCAGTTCAGCTTCTCTCTTCTACCCCTGTCTCTAATCTATAACATAATATACTCTGTAGAATACCCATTATCTCCGCCTGGTGAAGATGCTCTTCCGCCATTACCGCCAATCCCACTTCCACCACTACACCAAACCTATCGCGCGTCTCCATCTGTCTCATCATCCAAACGTCCTAAACCAAATCCCAAACCACCAATACCGTCCTCATCCTACCTCTCCCAAGTACGGACCGTGCAAGCGTGTGTAGAAGCTTTCAACAAGGCACATACCGAGTTGTCGGCAACGCTGCATTTCAGACAATCGGCAGTCCTCGTTAATCTGGGCAGTAGCGCAGTGGTATGGATTTTATTGAGATCTGTGAGGCTGGATGGACGTACAGAAGATGGTAGTGATGCTCGAGTTGTCAGAGTTGAGAGTGTGAGGGTGCATGCTCCCCCACCATTAGGCAAAGTCAGTCCTCCTTGTGCACCCCCCATCCAGAAGGATCTGAAATCTGACTCAAGCCTTTCATAGAGTATCCCGATACATGCTATACCAGCAGGCCCTCAATCGACACTCAGCGCTCATCTCACACAGCTCGATCTCTCACTCGCTGAGCTACTCTATCGTCTCCCTGAAATCCCATCTCTACTGCAACAATCTTGCTTCTACTGCCAACAACACCTCCGCATGCCTGATGGTCTGCCACTGTACCATACGGGTCTTATTGGCGCTACCAAGTCCAAATTGCTGAATGGTGGAGATGACGCTACATCTGATGTCAAAGTGAAAGACAAGGTAAATGCAGGTGATTTGGAGGGTAAGTGGGTATGCTGGCATGCTTCGTGCGATCCTCCATATTGACAAAACACCCTTGTCACACTTTAACACATTTATACATTTTGTACAACCACTTTGTCACTGTCACTGTCATGCTACTACATCTTGATGCCTATCCGGGCGACGAAAGCCAAGAGGAAAGACCTGGCGCGCATTGACATTGACTCTTGCAGTCGCAATAAATTTCTTAGCCGCTTTGCGATTTTGCTCGTCGCCATCGTTTGGCTGGAAATGAGCTGGGAGAGTACCTTCCATTATTCTCGGAACGCCTGAGACATTATGAGCTTGAGCGAGAATGTGAGGATGTCCTAGCTCACCATGATAGGATTGACGGCCGTTGCCCGACATGATCAAGACGTCGCCTGAACGAAGTATAATAGGGATCGGAGGTTGATTACGTGACGCAGAACCTAGGAGGAAGATAGCTGCATGGCCGAGCCTGACATCTGTGAGCTGATGTCGCTTTCTGTCATCCACAACTCACGAGATGGATACAAGCGGTCTTGATGGATCCAATCTGCATGGCTTAGCTGCAGCCACAGACTACATACAATGTCACTCACTCTGCCCGATCAACGTGACCCATCAATGTATCTTTCATCTGGTAAAAGTTGACAATGCCCGTGTCTGGCACTGTCCACCCATCAGCCCACACCCGCACCTCTGTCTCTCTCGTACAAGGCCACTCACCATAATCGTCCGACCAAGTAGACCAATCGGGCTGTTTCTCCTCCACACTCTGATCGAACACTAGATCCCACGGTACGCTCTTTACGACCTTTGTGCACATATGTGCCAACTCTGGTGGGAAAACGATAGGATCATCTGGTGTGAAATCGTAGCTCTTTGTAGACCACTACGACTCCCATCAGCCCCTAAAAGCCCTCGTAAACATACCTGATACACCCAACCTAAATTTGCCCATCGCAAATCCCTCATGAGCTCATCTGCGCGCTTTGGTCCTAATTTCACACTGGGCTCATCACCTTTCCATTCCTTATTACGAGCAACGATCTCGTCGTAGCCCAATACCGAGCCTGGCTCAGTCTCGACCGTTCGTCGAGAGCTTGGAAGTGGTATGACTGATGGTGGTCGGAAGATATGAAGAGGCTGTATGAGGTCTGTTGAGTCTGTTGCGTACAATGTGAACAGATTGGAAGGGAGAGCATAGTGCGTCGATAGCGAGAGGGGATTTGGAGGTAGAGTGTAGTTAGAGAGGCAGTCATCGAGGAGATCCAGCTGTTCAGAAGTCGTGAGATATTGCGGAATAAAAATACATCCTGAGAAACTCCATCAGTCCCATCTGAGTAAGTCTAGTATCAATGAAGTTACCTTCAGAAACCACCCATCCAACTTTCCCATCACTGAGCTCGATCCTCTTGAGCTCATCCACATTCACTTCTTCCCTATCCCCTCTCTCACGCGCCTTCCCTTTTCCCTTCCGCCATCGCCTCAGCTCCTCTTCACTCATCCCAGCACTCCACCATCCACCACGCCAGACCTCATCATCTTCCTGCTTGGCTGGCCGTGAAAGGTCGATCACTCCCCGGCCATGCAGAGTCGGATAGACACCTCTGAGGGATCGGTTCTTGAAATGCTTCTCACACAGCCGGAATGGCGTGTGAGTGGTATCTGGAAGTGAAGGCATAACAAGGTGAGTGTAGAATACCAGGCAAAATCAACAATTTGAAACTTTAATACGACGGTGGCGGCGCACGGATACCCGGCGAACTCGAAGACATTCTGTTTGTTCGTTCTGCAGTGGGTATATGCATGCTGGGTATTCTCATGCTGGGCGTTCAATATTTGCGGTATTTGTGAGAACTGATACAAAACCGATGCACAACACCAGGACGTCAGAAGTCGAATTCCGCGTCACCCAAGAGCTCGTCCCACTTCTCATCTTCCGCCTGCTCCTCTTCGAATGGTCTTGCCCATTCGATGACTCGAGAATGCGCCTTGACCCTACCGGAGTCAGCTTTTGGACTGGCGGGTCGGTATACTGACCGTTCTGGTAGGAAATTCCGTATTTCCAGTGAATCCAGGCTGACGGCGCGAGATATTGCGACATACGTTTGTCCTTCAACGAAGATCTCGCGTAGGTCGACCTTGATCCGCTCGATGGTCTGTCCTTGGCCTAATCATGGTCAGCGGCGACTACAGCCTCAGATAAAACAGCCAAGAGGCGCACTTTTGTGAATGGTCAAAGCCCTGTGAGTCGTCAGCACAGGCGTACAGCAGTGGTACGTGAATGTAAGCCTACCAGGCGAGAATTAATGGTACCTGATATCTGGTGGCTTCGGCATTCCCTTGAGCATTCTGTACATCAATCTGCATCTGCGAGATGAGTATTCGTCGAGCTGGGGGCGTAGCATGTCGCGGGGGGATAAACTCGACGACGGGGAAGAGAATTTTGTTCGGTGAGGGGTGAAACGATGCTCTGCTGGACACATGAGTACCTCGGGAGGCAGCCTCGTCGATTGTTTGAAAGTCTACGACCTTGCCTGCCAGGGTCAACAATAAATGACAGGGGGTCCGTACCAGTAGAGCCATTGACGAGAGATGAATCCTGCGACATTCAGCGATGCTCTTAGCGTGAGCTGTGCATGACGTACAGGCATGTTGGTTACCAGCATCACCATGGCCCCGACTTTCACTTCGAGTTCCTCAGGCCAGATTGTGTTCTTATTCAAACAGATGGTCGCTTCGCTCTTGCTCAAAGCATAGCCCTTTGAGTTGACACCAGGTTGATCATGAGACTGGTAGATCTTGATTGCGCTAGGTAAGGCTCTGAGGCGGCTGGCATTGATTTGTGCGACCTCTTTCTTGGAGGGATATCTGATTCATCAAATCACAGCACGCACAAAAGATAAACTGACTCACAATCCTACTGCTTCCATGCCGTCCGAATACTTGATGGTCCTGGCGCATGACTTGAGGACCATCGTCGCTTCCGGGTCGATTCGGCCCTTGCGCATCTTTTCAAGGATAGAGACGAATGCGCTTTCCTTCTGTCGGAAAACGCGAGTGAGAGCAAGCATGTTCTCCTTGGGAATGACTCGACCCCACGACTTGGCTTCAAAAGCAAACTCGAGCCTTTCATCGGCCTTCGTTACCGGAGGCAGCTGGAAGAAGTCGCCGGATAAGATGACCTGGCGAGTGATCAGCTACGCCACCTCTTACTTTGTGAAATTACTTGTAGGCCTCCAAATGGCGCCGAAGATCCTCGAATTATGCGAGCAATTTCCTCCAGCTTATCGAACAACGGGCCGTCTATCATAGATACTGAGAAGTTAGGACTGCAGGCATTGATGACGATGATACTCACTCTCATCAATTATAAGAGCTGCCGTACTCTGCCATCGATTACGAGTCTTGTCGTTCCTTAGAATCATCTCCACAAGCTGCGATCAGCTCAGATATATTCGAACCCTATCTCACCCTCGTGACTGGTAGTTGGCCAAGCCCAATTCCAGCCCATGAATGGAGGGTGCATCCTCCGATGTTTCTGCGCGAATAGAAAACTTAGCAAGAACCCAATCTCTCAGATAGCACTCACACCGCAGCCATTCCGGTACTGGCTGTAATGGCTAGATGCCACTTTTCTACTTTATTCTCGTCCACCGCTTTGAGGTTGTCCAGCTTGCCGGCAAGATAGTCCTGGACAATCTGGTTCCTCTGCTGCTCCACTGCTTGTCTTGCCTCAAAATGTCGCATTTTGAAGGCCTTCACGATCGCCCTCAGAAGGACTGACTTGCCGGTTCCTGCTGAGCCAGTGAAAAAGAAATTCTCGCCTCGGAGAATTCTCTGTAGTACTTCCTCTTGCTGAGGTGTAAGAGGGGGATCTTCGGCAACTGAGGCGACGGGATCGAGTGAAGACACAAGAGTAGTCGGAGGTGGTTTGACGTCATCTGCGTCCTCGTCCTCTTTGGCTTGCAAGCCTGTGTAAATAGCGGCATCTAGCTCTTGGTTTGTCGGCTTGATGTCAAGCATTCCCGACACAGCCTGAAAACTATTCATGGGGCCCAACCAATCCTAGGCGGTTTGAGCGAGATCATTGCATGCCTCAAAGACTCACTTCGGCCTCCTTCCTAGAGGTAAAGCTTTGGTGCAAGGCGCTCGGAAAGCCAGAAACCTAGAAGATTGTCGGCACTGACACGGACTTAAAGACTCACCTGTCTCTCAGCATCCTTCCACACTTCGTACACCCCAGGTTGACGTCCCACTTTGACAGCGTAGAATTTGGCACCTTTGATCACTTTCGGCATCGGAAGGGTTCAAGAGCTAATTTTCCGTCGTTCATCACACAAGCGTTGTTGAGGTAGCATTCAAGACACAGTGCGAGATCTGATGGCCTTGCAACAAGGGCGAGAGACTACGTTTGAGGAAAAAAGAAGGAAGGAAGAAAGAAAGGAAAAACGGTAAGAAGGAAACGGTAAGAAGGAAGGAAAAACGGTAAGAAGGAAGGAAGGAAGGAAGGAAAGAATATGTCGTCAAGGGGAAGAGAACGATGCCGGCCCTTTCGCGAAAATACCAGCACTCTGGAGATGCCTCAGACGTATTTACTGCTTTGATTGTAGAGGTGTCGCTGCAAGCTAGTGGGGAAATGCTGATAGAAGCCTTGCAACCAAGTGAACGCGACTATCTTTTCTTGCCAGCTATTTGGTTCCGATAACGAGATCTCGGACATGTCTCAAACTCCGCCATGTTTAGGTCCAGCGCAGGTGACTGACCTTTTGCGCTGATCGTCTCACAACGACTTTACATTCTCATATCCTCTCTTCCATCTTATTACACGCTCTACGATCCGACCAAGCTTACAGTATCGTCGATTAGAGCTTCAGCAGACACTGTGGAGGAGATCACCATCCCCGTCATCACATGGCCGATCTCGAGCAGCACATCAACTACACGGGTAAATATTCAGGCCTTCTCGATAACCTCTGGGTCACTCTCGGCATAGCCGCAGTTTGTCTTGTCGGGTATGAGATAGAAGTCCATATACCTCGCCGCCGAGGTCGAGATGGGAGTTACAGAAGAGTGCCAGTGAGGGTGATACTCGCTTTTAAACGGGGTTGGGCGAGTTGGCGGAGGGGTGAGCTGAGCTGGAGAGGCAAAGGTTCGTCAGAGAGACCGAGCACAGACGGATTCATACGGGAGAAACCTGAGGGAGATACCAAGGTTGAAGAAGCTCGCCGCAAACTGGGATCTAGGGAAGCGTGGGAATTTGGATAGTGAGTTGTTGTGGAGCTTGACAGGGGGATCCTTTAGTAACTGCGCAGTATATTCCAACCAAAAGCATGGAGATTGTAAGCTGTTTTTTGAGTTGTCGACAGAAGTAGCTGACGTTTAGAAATCCTGCACCACCAGTTCCGCGAGTCGCACATTCTCCAAGGGGAAGGCTCGCTGATGTTGCTAGCAGGAAATGGCCTCTGGCGTGGGTAAAGTCGTCACTCAAGGTTCGCGAGCGGGACATGCCAGAGACTTGTGGTCTCGATCTGACACTCCACGCGCGTTTTCTTCGAGGGTCATGTGAGTGTTGAGTAGAACAGATTTCCAAATCGATTTGCTGAGATTTTGCAGTCTTTTACACTCTTCTGCAGACCTGCGTTGTCCTACCGTTGGTCCTGTTCTTCCCTCCAGGTACAATCTGACACCAAATAGCATTCTCTTACCTTTGCATGTCATCTACGCTCCTAGGGATATTTCCCGCACTTCGATGGTAAAAGCGTCCGTCTCGTCCCTCGTCGAGTCATCCGGGTCTAAATGGCTATGGGTCCACGCCTTCCTGATTTGGTGGATAACCTTCACATGGACTGCTACGGTCCTCTGGATCACATGGGGAGCTCTGGCGTACCGGCGTAGAGAAATTCGAAGGTTAGCAGAACGCGTTCGACAGTCTCGAGAAGCCAAGAGGCAATCAGCCGGTGGCGAGCTTGGCCTCAAGCCCGATGAGTTGGATCGATGGACGGTGGCGGACGATTGCGAGGGGATAAAGAAGTTCCGCACAGTCATGGTTATGAATGTGCCACCAGACAGTGAGCTCCGATGGATGGTCGAAGCTGACTCCTGATAGTGCGATTCGAGGATAAGTTGCGAGATTATTTTGATCATTACCTGCGCCGACATCGGGTCCGGAGTGGACAGATCCCCCCGACCAGTGGGCAGAATACCCCCGGGATCTCAAGAGAAGTGTCACGAACCGTGTCCGTATTAGCCAAGGAGCACCTGAATCCAGTCAGGTTTCTGCGAAAGCACAACGAGCCCAAGGTAGAGCCTACCGCAGTTCTGACTCCACCCAGCCAGACTGTTGACGGGTTTGGCAAATCTGAAGCGCGCGATGGCGATTGTCCTGAGAATATGAGAGATATGGGAGCCGAGATTGAGCAGTCCGAGTGGAAGAGTGAGGTGGAAGAAGTCATCCTCGTTCGAAAGCTTGGGTCTGTCGCTAGCTTGAGGGCTCGGCGGATGGATGTTTTGCGAAAGCTTGAAGTTGTGAGTCTTGATGGTCCAACAAGGCTGAATAAAGGCCCATGTCAATCTGGCCAAGCGGATCCTACATGCCGTCGCAAAGCACAAAGCAAAGCATCCGAATCCCGGCAAGAATCCAGTCATCATTCAACCAGTACATGATGTAGAGAAGGGTGGTCTGGATCGCCTAAATGCGATGCGTGACGAAAGGTTACCCTTGAATATCAGCAAAATTGAGCGTATCGAACTATTGGTCAATGCTCTTGGCGGGTTCGTCAACGACGAACCAGAGCAGCTAGGCCGAGGAAGAGATACCGTGTGGGATGTGAGCGGATCTAATCTACAATCGGCATCTGTTGACGTATATAGGTGCTTCACGCTCTACCGCGAGAGCTAATTGATCCTTATCAATCGCTGACCCACCTTACCTCGATGTTCCACAACAAGAACGCGCCCTTGATCGACTACCTCACGACCAAGCTCAATTACTTGTCTATGCTTCTAGAGGAAGCTCGTGCAGCACCTCTTTCCGCTTATCCCACGTCATCTGCAGCATTCGTAACGTTCAGAGACGCCAAAACGGCACGACTCGCGCTCAAAGTGCTTGACAGTCATCCGAAGAGATCGCTCGCATGCCATACAATGCCTGCTCCTGACTGGACAGACATTCTCTGGCCACGACTAGCGAAGAGCGTGTACAGGTCGTCTTTTGTTCGCAACTGGGTGGTCTTCTTGGCAGTTTGGGCTTTCACTCTTGTCTGGGTGAGCTGCAATGTAAGGTCTGTATATTTCCCTGACGCCAGTAGATCTTCCCCGTCTCATTGTTCACCGCCTTAGCGTCCTTAACGAACATCGCAGGCTTCCTTAAACCTCTCCAAAATTATCTCAATGCGCATCCCAAGACAGCTTCAGCTATCACCTCCTTGGCGCCTGTCATCCTTGTCGCACTCTTGACACTCGCCATCTGCCCGATCCTTCTCCTCATTGCGAATAAGGCCGAAACAATCACCACCCGGTTGGGAGTACACAATTCAGTCCTGGAACGATTCTGGAAGTTCCGTACGTATAAACCTCCGCAGGGGACCTGAAGCACGACTGACAGATCCAGTGATGGTGAACAGTGTCGTCTTCTTTGCTGTGAGTTTATCCTCGACCTGCTTTATGATCACCTCCTAACCAGGGCAGATTGGGCAAACCGCGATCGAGGCATACCTCACCGCGTTTCAGACGAACGATTTCGACCCTCTGCCGATCGTTGCATCGTCTTTCGTTAGTCTCGAAGGATAGCAGCTGAGCACTCACTGATGATGGTCACAGCCCACTGCTGCTCCTTACTTCGCCTCTTATATCCTGCTTCAAACTGCGATACAGCCTTTCTTCGAAATCTTCCGTTTCGGTGTATGTCCTAGCTCTGCAGGCGCGTTATTACGCTAAATTGCGAACAGCTCGCAACGATCGTATACGTCTTCGGTACTCGTGTGTCCATAATCCCTCGCCAACGTGACGCGCGGACGGAACAGTGAGCCATGTCGAACAGATTCGATTCGAGTGCTGAAGTTCTCAGTCCCACTTTTAGCCATTTCTCACAGCTACCCTTACAATGTATGTTTCTCGTTCAAGCTGCTGATGATACTGATCCTGTAGTACTGGGAGGTGCGATTATGCATCTCTTCATGCTCTTGAAGTGAGTTATTCCCCTTAATTCGCTTGTGGATCTACTAACAACGACGCAGCCCTCTTGTGATACCGTTTGGTAAGTGGCCCCATTCAAGTCAGACGCTGGCTGACACGTACAGCTCTTGTATATTACGGCTCCTGCTATCGTGAGTCGACGATATTGTATGCACAGACTGACTAGCATTGCAGTAATTTGGAAACGACAATTCACGTATGTTTACGGACGACTGTATGAAACGAATGGACGACGATCAAGTGTACGAATCTTACGATATAGTTTGGATGCATTGGCTCGTAAGTACGGGACTCGTTATCGGACAAGGCTGATATCCCACAGTTGGTCAAGTGAGTCGTTGAGTAACCTGTATCACTGACGGATGCAGTTTGCGTTGTTTGCTTTCTTTATCCTAAGTAGGCTCGACTCATCTCTGATGCTGCGCGCCTTTTGCTGACGGTTGTTTAAGACAAGGCTAAGGGCCATGCCATAGCGACTGGCGTCCTCTTCTTTCTTACTCTGATCGCAAAACTTGTGTAAGGCTGATCCGAAGTTGTGAGACGTGTTGACCTCGACCATAGGATCACTCGGGCTTTGAAGCGGCGCTTTGAAAAGTAAGCGTACTAGTTGTCTTGCCTGTCTTCTGTAGGCTAACACTTTCGCAGCCTCGATATCGAAGAAGCAGATCTGCTCTGTCCGCCGGTTCTTCGAGAACACCACGATCTTGAAATTGACAACGAATCGCTCGTTGATGGCTCTCCTGGGAACGCTGACCACAAGCAAGTGCCAACCTCGACGACCATAGCCAGCAGCCGTTTTGCCTCTCTACGTGCAAGTATGAGCAGCTGGGTTGGCAAATGGGCTTTCGCCGTGCACGAACATGACACTCCTGTCGGCTATCGGAAACCTATCCCGTTCGATCACATATTTTCCTCGTTAGACTCGAAGATCTCGTTTGATCCGAACGAAACTCTGCGTTTCGGTTCAACATCAGCATCGCATATCACTTCATCGGAGATGGACAAGGAGCTGCAACACGATCCGGATCACGCGATCAGCCACGCCAAAGTTTCCAAGGTTGTTGTCCCTCATCACCCATTGCGACCTTGGGAGGACATTCCGCCGTATCAGAGAGCAAGGGGTTACAATGATCAACCTGCGTACACGGACGATTATGACGACTTCCTCTGGCTACCACGAGATCCGCTATCCACGCTTGATCTGGACGATACCGTCGAGATGCGTCTTGCCCTGACGACGTCCGCTGGAGGTTCAGGTAGGCTAGGTGACTGGCCACATAGCGCCGACGATGCGTCAGACTCGTCCAAGCACGACGATAAAGAGTGGCAGGCGGTAGAAATCAGACGCGAAATGATGACGCCCGATAGCCAGGCAGCGGATGCCTCACCCTTGGCTAATAGTGAACGACGCCTGCTCGAGCATCTCGAACTGCCTTCCAATATTGGTAGTGAAGTCGACCAAGGTACAGGCTCAGGTCTGATGCGTAGGGGTACGAGAAAAGCGACGCAGGGCCTTACTGCACTATTCCGTCGACCTCGATCGAACAGTGATCGTTCCGAGGGTGGCGGTATCTCGATGCGCACGCTGTCAATTTCGTCGCATCCTGTGCGTGAGCAAGAAGCACCGCCGTCACCTACACCTGGTCCATCGACAGGCCGTCCTCTTTTCCCATCGGTCCACATTTCGGACGGCTCCGTCTTCCTCTCGCCAACTCGAGGATCGACGCCACGACCTGGTATCACCTTGGACTCTGATCAGCCAGGAATTGATAATTCTTCGCGTCCACTTCGTACCGGATCTTCCTTCTCTGCTAGACTCAGTCGGTCACCATCTAGACGACAACCTACCGCACGTCGAGCGACAATTACATATGATGAATCGTCTGGTATACCTCAGCGCACGCCGTCGGGCTCTCGTTATGCTTATGGTGTGGACAGATCAATGTCAATTGTCTCACCTCAACGCTCAAGGGACGTCGCGAGGTCTATCAGTGTTTTATCCGCACACGAACAAGCGCTCATGAAGGAAGTGATGGCTGAGGAAAGGATCGCCAGTAGATCAGGCGAGAAGGCGGTTCAAGATGATCTGAGGAGGGAAGAGGAGGAAGTATCTCGAGAACGAATGAAGAGGCAGCAGCAGCCTGACGAAGTCGAGATGCGGCGCACAAGCGTTGTACAGTCTGATGAAGTGGTGCGACGACCTGATCTCGATAGGGAAGAGAGTGGTGGGACTATGCGAATTCGGCGAGTGAGTGCCAATGGTTCGGCTGAGTAGTATGAATCACGAGGAGTACTCGAGTTATGAATCACGAGATGTTTAGTCGGTTGAGGACGAATCACGAGATGCTTAGAATATCTGTTGACATGATTGATGTCGTTGTGTTGAATTGTTCTTGTTCTTGTTCTTGTTGCATGCAGATCTCGACAGTGAGGAGATGGGACCTGGGCTACATGGTATTCTGATATAGACCTATCCAACGTCATGGCGATCAGGCAAGCATGCATAAATAATCCGGAGCCGAGCCGCCGCGGTGATACGGGCGCGGCTGAAAAAAATGAATTTCTCGGCAACGACGGCCAAAAGATAAAAAGCCTCCGCGAGAGGGAAAAGGAAAAAGATCTCTTGAAGGGCCTAACTGACGGAACCACGTCACTCTGCGTTTACAATAAACTTGTGCCAACTTTATACAGAGTAATTTTTTTAACCAGCCTTTTTTAGTAACTACTACTCGGTAGTCCCAGTAGAGAGAGATCAATTACGTTGTCCTCGTATGTCCGTGAGGCCGATGCCGATGGTACAGAACCTCTTCCCCATCCCCATTGACACTTTGGGCCCGTGGCGTCTGACCAACTAACCTACCTACCTTTCCGCGCTCGTACGCGTCCGATTGAAAGGAGGATTTGTCAATTGTGTGTACTCGTAGTTTCTTTATTCGGAAAAGACAAAGGTGAAGGTGTAAAAAAGGTAGGTTTTAGGCGGAAAAGCTCTAAAAAGTCCGGGCTTTGTCTCTAGGACCAAAATAACAAACCCTCAACAACCCCCCCTCCCTCCTTCCCTTGCCTTCCTGTCCCAACTCAAAGGAGACGTCACCGATGGGGTGAACGTCAGCGGCGGCGGCGGAACGACTCGGATGGGATAGCGCGGATGACAACTCGAATCTTCGAGCCTATGTAGTTCCAAAGGATGGGATTCGGGCTGTATAAGAAGGATCAAAGAGATGGCTGATGCGGGATTTTCCCCCAACTCCCAACATCTACTCACTCACCTTGACTACTGCTATATATTCATTTTTGATTGTTGCTTTCGCTACACTCAAATCTCAAATCTCAAATCTCAAACCCCAACACTTATACCGACTAGTCCTCAACCTCAAACCTCAAATCCAACTACTACTAATCTCATCATGGCTAAAGGACGTGCAGCTGCTCGTGAGTCTATCATTACCAACGCTCCACCCTCATCACTGCAACCTTCCTGATATCCACTCCTACACTTCACGCGTTGATTTCTTCTCCTTTACTACAACACTCGTCCTCGAATTGTTTCTCCTTAATATCCTGTTTTCCATTGAATGCTGACTCTTTCCAGCCGAAACACACGAAACTGTTCGAAAAGATTGGTCAGCGAAATCGCTTTTCAAGTCATCTCGACAGATCTTCTACTTTTCATTCTTCATCTTGTGGATCTGTATCGATGTTGCTCTACTTGGTCTAGTTTCTCAACAACTTCATAAATATGGAAACACCTATACCAATTACCCCACTGGAGAATATTATCATGCTTTGGGTCTTTTGCTATTCGCTACCATCTTCGCTTTGATCATTGGTCTTTTCCACTGGGTTCTTAACCTAGGAATGTTCCTGGTCATCTTCATTGTAAGTCATCTACCCTCAATCTGATCGAGCCTTCTGACCCATAAATCATTAGGCAAACGGTGTTTTCTTCGGTACGGGCGCAGGTATCATTGAAGGTACTCCATTCGGACACGGTTTACAATGCCCCAACCCTGTTAGCGCATTCCCAACAGCTTGGCAACCATTCGTTTCTCAGTGTTCTCGAGTTACCGCTATTGAGGGTCTTGCATGGGCCATGTGTAAGTTCTTTTTGCCTTTCCTTCCTATCTAACCCATCCAAACTACCAATCCTACAAGCACCTCATCGTTCATCGTTCCGTCGTTCCGCCGTTTCATCGCTGACATCTTCTCTCTCTCTCTTTCAGTCGCTCTATCAGTCATTGGTCTCTTCTACGCCTTCACCGATAAATTCTCAATCAAGAGCCAGCGAAACATCTTATACGATGTCGAGGTTCCTATTGAGCCAGCCACCAAAGAGGTCGCTTAGACCGTCATCACCATCATCATCATCATCATCCGACGACTCTCTTCCCACTTTCCCTCTTTTGAGTTGAGACTCTCTCTTTCTCTCTTCTCTTTGGGTGAAATTCGAGACTCGACTCATTTACTCTTACACAATCAGCAAGCGAGAGGATAGATACTTATTAATAGCCTTATAATAACCTTCCATGTCTATAACCATGCATTATAGCTGTAGCCTTATAATTCTTGCAATTGAGACCCATTATCCATCTTAACTAACTGATTATCAATCCGCAGACAAAAAGTCACGCGAGCGGCCCTTACTAAATGGAATCGAGTACGTTGTCCGACGATTGACCCTGAATGACGGAGATTCCTATCGCCTGGATATTCGGCCGACTCAGTGCGCGCTCTAGATGACGGAACAGATATTTCAACAAGAGGGCAAAGCTAGTTAACCGATACAGTCGTATATGTGCATGCTATTACAATCACAATCATCGATTCTTTCATCACTGCTCCCGATCTCATCTGTCGACACTCTTCACTTCACCTTCAACAGCTCAGATATGTCCCCTTAGGTTGACTGGAACTCTGTATGGTATCGTCCTTTATGACTACCCTTTTCCGTCTTTGCTTTCAAATCATAATCATGATGGCCGAAATCTGTCATGTAAGCAAGCTTGCTCACCACCACATTCGTCCAACCTACAATCTAGCTCCATCTCTTCGAAATCAGTTGGCAAGTTTCTCCCTCCAACAGCTTTCAACCATTCCACAGTGGCTCCAACGGCGGGAGCGACCGCGTCAACTTCTACTGCGTACGCGTAAAGCTTCTTCATAGGCTCGTAAGTCTTTCGTAGCTCTTTAGCGACTTCAGGAATAGATTGAAGCAAGTTGAGAGGCTCTGAAGGCCCAAATGGCTCGACAAGAGGCATGAGAAATTCAGTTATAGCGTCTATCCCATCAGCATTATAAATGGAAGGGAATTGCTCACCTGATTGAATGATGCACCCAGCTCTCCAGATCCGAAGACACTT
Organism: Naematelia encephala; assembly: GCA_002105065.1. Taxonomy (NCBI): domain Eukaryota; kingdom Fungi; phylum Basidiomycota; class Tremellomycetes; order Tremellales; family Naemateliaceae; genus Naematelia; species Naematelia encephala. Next base: position 48,758 of record MCFC01000010.1, read on the forward strand.
TGCGAGCTCGATTCCCCATTTCTAGATCATCAGTGAAGACGGAGAGAATCACTCACTTGATCAGTCGAAGCACGGGAGATTATCTACTATCAGCGCAATCGTAGATTCGGCTCTGCCTTACCTGTAAGCCTTGGATGAAACCTCCAAGTATACCACCGTAAACTGCTTGCTCGACGATATCCAACAACTCCTCCTTTGTCTTGTCATCTATCGATCCTGTTTTTGGCTGTGGCATATCCAGATTATCAGCCACTTCGAGTCGCTCAAACTTGTTTGCTGAGATGACTCTGAGCTGATGAGACGCCGCAATTGCCGGAGCAGCAACATGTCGTTCTGCCATTTCCTTATCACTCGTCAGTTTAGCCTCCCACTAGACTTACTTTGGTAGACCAAGTACCGGTACCCTCCGACTTGTCAACATCTTGAGTCACCTTATCCTCGATACCCTCTACGATCCCCCTCTTATCTTTGATTCCGTCACCTTCTTGGAATCGTAGTCCCTTGTAACCAATACCAACGAGGAAGTTACCACGTAGCGGCCCCTTCTTATACCACGATTCGAACATGTTTGAAATTTCATCGTTGGAAAGACCGAGCTGATGATATAGAATTGCTCGAACTTCACATAGAATCGACATATGAGCGTGTTCTGACAAGGTCAGTATAGATCCTGAAGATACCTAACCTATGCCATTATGAATCATCTTGACGTCTTTTATCAGCTTGTTTCAGTGACCAGACTCACAATGCCCCGCACCACCTGGACCCATATACTCGACGCATGCATCACCATTTGGTGCCCTCGCAGCCCACTTGTCCAAGAACGGCTCGACGTAGTCGTATGCCTCCTTGTCTCCTCCAGGAGAGATCGATGGTCCGTGTCGTGCCGCTTGGTCTGATGATAAGTTCAGGCAGCTCATCATACACTCACATCCACCACTAACACCCATACCTATCCACTGAACACCGTGATCTTTTGCCTTCCGCTGTCTCCTTTCCGTGTCCTCCCACCACTCATTACCCCCGTCGATAATGATATCGCCCTCCTCAGTTAGAGGCAACAGCTCATCCAGGATCCCATCTACTGGTTTTCCGTGTGGAAGAGAAATGACAAACATCCGCGGTTTCTTCTTGTCTCCGCCTGAACCCTTTGGGAAGGCATTGAATAGCTTTTCCAAACTAGTGAAACCGTGGACTTTCGAGGTGTCAACATTCTCATCCTCCTTAGCTTGATCCAAAACCCTTTCAACTGCCTCTTTATCGTAATCATAGCATCCTACTACCGACCCTTTCTCCGAGAACAGGAGAGTCATACCCTACTGTGTCAGAGCTATACACACCATCAGACCTACAGAGCCCATCGATCCGGAACCGACTATCCCGATCTCGAGGTCACTGACTTGGTCGTTATCTAGGTCTGCCATGATAATCTATCGAGTATGGCTGGTAGTATGGAGGAGACTTGGAAGCGTTTTTCGTTGTAGAGTATCACGCTCGCTATGATGTCGTCGAGGAAAAGGAAGAATGGAAGGATCTTTTGCATCTGGTGCCCCACGATCTTCATGGCGTCATTGTCTATCTTGGGAAATGAGTGCCTGACCTCGTGTCTGTCACGTGATTTGGACCGTGAAAAAGGTGGGGTGTTTCTCCGAGGGCCGAAGTCGCCGACGACGCCGATTTGGTGCAACTCGAGGTGGGGAAACAAAGTCTTCGTCTTTCACCGATCCTTGGAAACATTTTAGATTGAACCAGCTACCTCGCTCCTCTGTCTATACCCCTTATTTCTACTGTCCCTCCTGTATATACTTCGATTCAGTCTCGTTAAGCTACTTGTCCATAAGCGAGCTTTGCGATTCTGCAACGTTTTGCTAAATTAACGAAGTCTCTGGGTCTCCTGTCTTGTCTTCCAAAATCGGTCGTCTGACTACTATACTTGCCTATATAAAGACGTTTAAACGACCCTAAATCATCATCATCGTGTTCATCAGCACCCTCATCGCACAATCATGAATGTTCAGACCATTGCACCTGTTGTTCAGAAGCCCTCGGATCGCGCTTGGTGGAAGGACTCGACTGTTTATCAGAGTGAGCTTTCATTATCCGTCTTTGACACCACATGCTAACATAAGAAGTCTACCCCGTGAGCTTCTTGCAGTAAGATCTTGCTCATTATAGGCATCATTCTGTGACCATGCAGCCAATGGGCATGGTACCCTCAAGGGAATTCTTTCCAAGATCACATACCTCCATACTCTTGGCGTTGACAGTGAGTTGGAAAACTCTCCCGATTCGGATAAGTCTCACTCTGTGAATAGTCGTTTGGCTATCGCCAATTTACGAGTCTCCACAAGCCGACATGGGCTACGACATCTCCAACTACCAAGATCTGCACAAGCCATACGGCACTCTCGAAGACTGGGATGAGATCCTCAAGGCTGCTCACGCGAAGGGCATGAAGCTTGTCATGGATTTGGTGGTCAATCATTCTTCAGATCAGGTAAGGTCTTTCGGTCTAATATGGCTGACATCAGCATCCCTGGTTCAAAGAGTCGAGATCATCGAAGGCCAATCCCAAGCGAAACTGGTACATCTGGCACGATGGCAAACTCAACGAGAAAGGAGAGAGAGTTCCTCCAAACAACTGGAAGGCGTGCTTTGGAGAGTGAGTATCTTAATGACCAGTTGAAGCTGATATTTAGTGTGTCTGCGTGGGAATGGGACGAGGCAACTCAGCAGTACTACCTCCACCTTTTCCTCAAAGAACAACCCGACCTGAACTGGGAAAACCCTGAACTCCGTCATGCAGTGTATGACATGATGCACTGGTGGTTGAAGAAGGGCATCGACGGATTCCGCATGGATGTCGTGAGTCACCCGCGTAGGGATTTTTAGCTGAGCGTTAGATCAACTTCATCTCCAAAGTACCGGGTTTCCCGGATGCACCAGTCCAGAACGACAGGTTGTACCAAGATTTTGGCGCAATGTCAATCAACGGGCCGAGAGTACACGAATGGCTGCAGGAGATGAACAGGGAGGTTTTGAGCAAATTCGATTGCTTTGCGTGAGTCTAATCATTTCGGATAGGGCTGACGTGAAGGGTGGGAGAGACTCCAGGACCGGATGCAGTGGACGTATTTTCTCCGTATTCAAACCCGACAAACAAGGAACTTCAGATGGTGTTTCATTTCCATCAGTAAGTCTACGGTGACATTCACTGTTGACTTTTCAGTCAAAGCGTGGACCGCATTGGGGGTCAACTTGGTTCGCGTCAGTACGATCCCAAGTGGAAACTGTCAGGTTTCAAAGAAGTCTTCAACACGTTCCAAGTTGAGATGGAGAAACAAGGTGGATGGAATTCGAACTAGTGAGTCGACATTTGTCATGAAAGCTAACCAATAGCCTCGAGAATCATGACCAGCCTCGAACCATCTCCCGATTCTGCTCAGACCACCCTGAAGATCGAGCGAAATCCGCCAAGCTCATCTCCATGTTCCAAAGCTCTCTTGGTGGTACTTTGTTCATGTATCAAGGACAAGAGATTGGTCTTTGCAATGTGCCCCGTGATTGGCCAGAGGAGGAATACATTGACGTCGAATCGATCGCCAATTTGCAGAGTGAAAGGGAGTATCGACGAAGGAAGACGGGAGAGCAGAACCCGGACATGTCAGACATGCTCAAGAGCTTGAGGCAGACTGCTCGAGACAACGGTCGAACTCCCATGCAGGTGAGTCCACGACGATTCTCCAGCTAATGATGACAGTGGGATTCATCCGAGTACGCTGGCTTTTCCAAGGCCAAGCCTTGGATGAGAGTGCATGACGACTACGCGGATGGATGGAATGTTGCTGCTCAGATGAAGGATCCAAACTCGCCTTGGTCATTCTGGCAGAAGATGCTCAAGCTTCGAAAGGATTTCCCGGCGCTTGTTTACGGTGGGTCAAGATGTCGCTGTCTTGTCCGAATATCTACTGACAGCATACAGGCAAATTCATCCCTTTGGACGAGAAGAACGAAGACACGTACGCCTATATCCGCGACGACTCGACGATCTCTCAGATACTGCTCATCGTGCTCAACTTTGCACGTGGAGATGGCCGTGGCGCCACATCCACGTTTGTCGTGCCGAAAGAAGTGGATGTGAGCAATGCCAAGCTCATCATCAGCAATGGGCAGGCAAAGCAAGGATCTGCGATTGATGGGGAGATTCAACTCTCTCCTTGGGAAGGCAGAATTTACGTTTTGTGATTTTGTCTACAATAGTCTGATGCGTTGCCCTGCCATGTATAGAAGTGGCAGATGATTTGTTGCGTTGCCACTCGCGAGGCAGAACATGGTCTGAAACGTGATCCCATGCTAATTTGACCCATTGTTGTTGTTAATGTTATCGTTCATTTATTTTATTAACCCACCCTACTTCTATTTACAGTAGTACTCAGTTATGGCCGATTCACACGTACTACGTCGTCGATCACCTAACCCCAACTCACCAATTCCGTACTCGCCTGCTTTACTCTCGCCATATCTCAATATCCAAGTTGACGAGCCGTCGAGTCTGAGAACAACAACATACTTGGATCCCAGAACATCATCGTATGGAACCCGAGAATCTCAACGACGAAATCCTACTATCCGGCTCGTCTCTTCTTCGGCCAGAGATACATTGGAAGACGAATCCCAATATGATACTTCTTCGTATGCGCCTCCTACGAGTAGATCGAGGTCTGATGATCGCTATATCTATAGTCCCAATCCTTCATTAGCTCCTTTACGTAGACATGGTACTGATCCATTAAATGGATCTTTCTCTACTCAAAGAGCCGGTGTTGGTGGTGGTGTTGGTGTTGGTGGTGTTAGTGTTGGTGGTGTTAGTGTTGGTGGTGTTAGTGTTGGTGGTGGATGGGTAGATCGTTTATTGTTCAATGAAGAACAGAAAGATCATTCACATTCCTTCCCTACTCTACCCCTAAACGTACAAAAATCCAATTCGAGGAATCAGTCGATAAGATCTAGTTCTAGGACGAGGGATACAGGAAGTGTAGATTCTTCGCCACTCAGTACTCCTGGAAAAAGAAGTGGGAGTATAGTAGAAAGTTTTAAATCGTTCCGGAATCCTTTTTCTCATAGAGATTCACCACTTTTAGAATCAATATCGTCAAATCAACTACCCCAGGACGACTATCAGCTACGACCATCCTCCTCTCCCACACCGACAGAGAAGAGTATTCAGTCTAATTGGTCTAGAAGCTCAACAACCACTGTACCAGTCCCTTTCGTTCATCGTACATTCTCTCAATCTTATTCCAACACCGATGATCTCAAGTCGGACTTGAAAGAGAGATCTCTCGAACGTATAAGAAGTACTGGAACTGGAGATAAAATCACAGACAAGTTTCCTGTGAATGGGAGATTAAGCACAAATCGAGGAAAAGAAGGTTGGACACTGGAGAAATTCATCTTGTCCTTTTCGGTTCTATCGGTGAGTTGTACATACATGTACATGGATCTTAGAGAAGAAAGGATGGGAGTGACTGATGCTACTAGATATTTGGGTATGGTCTGGCAGGTCTAATATGGAGCATGCTTATCTTACTGAGAAGTATGTCCTAAGTCCTGAACAAAGAGACAAGAGGACGTTTGAGCTAAATGTTCGATCATAGTCAACGATGATACAGATGTCACAATTGTCACTGACCCCGATATCGTCATTTGTAAGTCCTACGACTTTTCTTTAAATCACTATGAGGACGAAGATCAGCTAAAAGAATCGCAAAGTCTTGACAATCGCTTCACTACTATGTATCTTTTCAGCCCTCATAGGTCTGACAGGAACCTTACTCAACTCTCGACCAATCTTATCATTCTACAATCTCCTCCTCTGGCCCACTTTACTCTCAATGTGTCTGGTCGGATACACCTCGTATAAACGAGGTAATCTACAATTGGACAGGAAACTGAATCAGATGTGGAGCCAGATTCTGACCGATGAGGAGAGATTGCGAATACAGAATTCCTTGACATGTTGTGGTTATTATAATCCACTTCGTAAGTCACCCCAGGAAGACCCAATGGTTTTGCTTTCCTGTGCTGTTTTTCCGCGTCGTACACGGCTCGAATGCTGACCTGAGGTTTTTCTTTTTTTTTCCAATATCTTTCTCGTCTTGATACGAATGTAGATGACGCGACGTACAGTAAGAAATGTTATCCGAGAACGACATTGCCTGGATGTAAAGGCAAATGGTATCGATTTGAAGTTTCACGTCTACATGATTTCGCCACTGCAGCATTTTCGACCATCCCATGTCACTTACTCAATATCGTCGTGGCTATCCTATGTTCAAATCACGTCAACAGGTAAATCCTCTACAGCCTGTTGTATCACCTTGATCTGCTAATGATTTTGTCTAAGGACTTTTGGGAAAGGGCTGACGCCTCCTCAATATCGATTGAAAGTGTCTGATGTCCGTGCCAACGCGCTTGCTGCTCTCAATGCGATACCTCCAGCCTCAAAGACGAATCTGAACCGTCATTCAGCCTTGTCGCTCAAGTTGAAAAGAGATAGGAAGACATCACAAGGGAGTATGGATTCATGGAGGAGTAGAGAGAGTAAAGATTCATTTACTGAGGTGTATGAAGTTGTAGGACGAGGTGGTGGAGGTTGGAAGGAAACTATGACTGAGGCTGGACCAAGAGGACGCGCATTAAGAGAAGCGAGGGAAAGGGGAATGTTATAGAATATCAATCGAGTTCGACTTGAGGGTTGATGCAGGAAGTAGGTTGATTAGACACAAAGAAAAGATATTCATGCCATATCTGTAATACCTGATATTGAGTACGCGTTGGAATAATGCGAGGCGATACGTCGGGGTTCCCGAGCCCCATAATGGTGAGTTGCAAAGCTCCTCTGGTCGCCCAGGATATTGGTCACCTGTGCGAGTAATGCATGAGGAGATGGTTGAAGTTGTAAATAGCTATGGTTCCCGTCTGATAGGTCGTAACACCTTTTTTCTTGGGTTATCAATGACGTCGTAAATCTCGCGTTTTTTAAAAAGTCTTAAGGGAAAAAAAGCCATAAGGAGACAAAAAAGTGACAACCACAAGTCTGGGTCATTTTGTAAATAGATCCTTCATCAACAATTCACCTCACAAATCAGGATCACCAATATCACTGTCAACGAGTCCGAGATCACAGACTGTCTGTGCGTTCACGGTAGTGGGTTTGAGGGCACCCGGCGCTTGGTCCGATTTTCGCTCTCGAGTCACACTTTACTCTTTTTTTTCCCAAGCTCAGGGTGCATGGTGAGTTTAACCAAAAAGTCGTCACATCTACATGACTGTTATTTTGTATCGTTAAACTGATTTTGTTCAGTCCATCGTTGGGGAATCCTGTGGTCGTGAGTGGGTGTAGGCTGTAGGGACCTCGGACAATTGGTATTGGTATTGGGTTTGTCGAGTCTGCGCTTTGGAATAGAAAACGAACGGTTTAACTGCGGAAAATTGGGCGTTTCTTGCCAAGCCAAAGAAATCCTCATCACACCCCATTCTTACATCTCATCTCATCACGGCTCCCTTTCTCTCTACGTGGTGTCTTGGTCTTTGTGGAGCTTTGTCGAAGGACGACCATCTACTGGGGACGGCACGGAGGAAGACACCTCCGATTTATACGGAATCAACATCCATCACCATGCGATTACCAAGTTATAAATTCTCTTCGTCACCACTAGTACCCACCCCTATCGATAATGTGTCAACTATCACACCACCGCCCTCACCCCCTCCTGCTATGGCATCGTCCATCGATTCGAGTATGACGACTCCCTCTACCCATCATCGTATCCACCTTGAATCTCCCCCACCCAGTCTGACTCCACCACGAACGAGACGAGGCTCCACTTCTACAGTTCCCACGATAACACGTTCGTTCAATCGTCCTCATTCAGATTCATTACCCCCTCCATATGAGCCACCACCACCGGGGAGCGCCTCGACGGCCTCTCTTAGTGCTAAGAGGCCAACACCAGAGAGGACACCGAGTGTTATGGTCCTTTTTAGAGAGGATTATCAGAGGACTAGAATATACGTCAAGGAGATGGATTATAGGGCTGCATTGAGGAAAGCGTTGAGGAAACATATGTACAGTGAGTCATCCTTATCTTTGGAATCTTCATTTGCCTCGTTTCAAGACGAACGAATGCTGATCATTTTCGTCAGAATGGTATGCGCTCCTGGTCATTGTCATTGTCATTTCCATCTTGATCACGACGAAACACGAGACGATCGTCAACTTCTGCGAGCCCCTGACTAGACGTGTACGAGACTGGCCGGCGGGCTGGTTAATACCTGTTGTCTTTCTCATCATCGTTTCGTTTCCTCCCTTATTTGGGCATGAGAGTGAGTCTTTACGTCTTTTATCAACCGAGCCCAAATCTGTCTACGTCTGTCAATCGTCTATTACGAGTTTCTTTCGTTTGTGACTTTTAAAGTCCTAGCTCTGATCTATCACAGTCATTGGGATCTTGTGCGGTCTCGTCTGGGGCCTCGGTGTCGGGTTTGCAATTCTAGCTGCGGGGACGTTCTTTGGCGAGGTGGCGACTTGGATTGCATTCAAGTGGTTCTGCACGGCACGTGCTGCAAAGTAAGTCTCGCAGCATCTCGAATTTGTGGTGACTAACGTCACCAGGTTTGAAAAGAAGAACAAGCTTTATGCCTCGCTTACGCAGACTATTCGAGAAAAGGTGAGGTTTCCACAGCTAGGAAGACGCTGACGATTGCAGAGTTTCATGTTCGTCTTGGTACTTCGATTCAGCGCAGTCCCTGGCCATATCACGACAGCCGTCTCTGCTAGTGCTGGAGCAAACTTCTGGCAATACCTCGCTGCAGCTTTTCTTACTCTACCGTGCGCATTATGCTTCGTAGCTTATGAGCGTAGCTGACAAGTATAGCAAACAATTCACGATTGTTTACCTCGGCAAGGCGTTTGGACAAAAGAGCACGAAAAATACGATCATCTCAGTGACGACGACGATCCTGACTCTGATCGGCACGGTCGTTGCAGCTGTCTATATCTGGTACCAAATGCGTGTTGTTATGATGCGTCAGGCACAAAACCAGGCTTGCTTGTCGATCAGTCGACAAGTCATTCTGGAGGAAGAAGAGGAGACTGTCGGCATGGATATGGCGCACGTGCAGATTCGCCGACACTCGACCATTGGGACGGATAAGGTCGTACGCATTGAGGGAGAATCGGAAGATGTTGCGCAGTTGCTCGCTCGGAGACCATGGTTACTCTACGGGAATCCGGGGTTGACGGCGACGGCGAGTGCGAGTGCAAGTGGGAGCGGAGCGCGTACACCAAGTAGGACTTGGAGTCTTCCAGGGCCATTGAGTGACGAGGAGATGAAAGAGTGGATGGCAGGTTTGGAATCAGGGCAATCGACACCTAAAATCCGGATCGAGGACGCCCCTATCAACGACGAGGTCGGTTCTTCAAGCCGTTCACGGCGATCAGCGTCTCCCGACATACCTCCTATCTCGTTATCTCAAGAAACAACGACCAGCTATGTATATCCTCCCCTTGCGGCTCGTCGATACTTGTACGACTCGACGTATACTCCTCGAGAAACCATGTCGCTCGATATCGATCGGCCCCGCGTGGGTGGTCGAGAGCTCGCAGATGATGCCGATTTATATGCTCTAGCCAAGGGCGCAAGACGACCGGAATACGGTCGAGTACGCGGCGAGTCGCGCGCTGCGTTGTTGGGTAGACCAGATTGGAGTCCATCAGGTAGTGATGTTGACTTGAGCCGAGCGGCTACTTGGGCTCCGGCCAGAGGTAAACGTAGAGCAGAACCGGCTGACTTGGATCAAGCGAGGTTGGGCGTGCCGGCGGGTATCAGTGGAGTGGACAAGGCAGATTATGGAAGACCAAGAGGAGATAGTGGTGCGGCATTGCTTGGAAGGCCGAACGAATAAGGGCAGCATCATCAGACACGCAGAGGAGAGATCTTGTCAAAGTTGTATCGGTCATGGTATCTTCGTTGTTCATCAGATGAAACAGTATACTATACGTCGTTGTTGTTCCTTTATCTACGTCTTGTCAACTTTCAAGGGATAGTTGAATGACTCGCTCTATACATTTTACAAGCTCTACGGCGGTACGAGGGCCTCGACAGATATCTACATCCTGGAGTCATAAGTGAACCCCCCTCTCTCTTGACTAGACGATCCTTGAGTTGATTTTTTCTGAAGTATCCCTCTTCTTCCACTCTCGCTCTGACCTTCCAACTTTCTTCTCGCCAGCTTTAAATAGCTCATCCTGAATCTTGCGTCTCTCCAAACAAGTCTCGACTAAAGCCTTCCAATATTCCTCATGTTCATAAGGCATCTACATCGCAGGAAATCCATCAGCGCTTCTCGACATTTACATTTCCAACAAAACAAACAACCAACAGGACCTTTGACCTTTGCAAGGCCGGTCGATCAAGCCAGGAAAAGTGAGAGTTTGAAAAGTTGAAAAGCGACATACATCAAGATCACCTCCGCATTCTTTCAAAAGTAGCGCCTGATCTAATTCACCAGCAACAACGATATCTCTTGCTTGGTTGTTGTCGAATCGGACTTTTTTCTTGGTTGCAGAATCGACGAGTGGCCACATTAGGTTGATGAATGATCGGACTAGCCATGGGAGGGCTTGAAATATTCCTAAAGACAGATTTTCGGGGTAATGAGCGGATAGGATGTGGATCACTGTGCGGGCGACCTAGGATGCTCATTAGCGATTTCTAGGCAACGGTGATTGAGGGGAGGTTCATTCTACGAATACAGGGTGTGAAAAGATCATGTATGTGGAGCGAGCGGTTTTGAATCTTCACGTATGTGGCTTGTAGATATGGGCTTACTGATATACTTGTTGGTTGTGATTGACGTTGTCCAGAAAAGTTGAAGATAGCCACAACGTTACTGTATAGGTCAGTCAAGTACACTTACACAACGATCCCGATGGCAGATATCTCTCACGTCACACCATCAACCATAAGATCTCGAGCTCGTTCAAGCATAAAGATCTACATCGCCGTCAGTTGAGCTGTACGGATATTGATTATATGAACCCGGTAGCTAGGTAGAGTGTCGAAACATGCAGGCGTGCCAAGTCGAAACACGAAAAAAGAACATACCGCATGAATCGCACGACGCTGCTCTACTGGTGTTGTATTTCGATTAGGAAAGAAGTATACCACGGGCTGTCCATGAGGTGAATATCCAAGGACGAGGTTCTTTCCTGTGCGGGACTGTGGACAAAGCACATGAGCTTATGCGCACAAACAGACACGGAGAGAGGAAGAGACGCAAGGGGAGAGACAGGGACTGAGGAAGAGAGGCCGAGAGGCCAACAGGCAGAGAGGGAGAGAGAGAGGGAGAGAGGGAGAGAGGGAGAGAGGGAGAGAGGGAGAGAGGGAGAGAGGGAGAGAGGGAGAGAGGGAGAGAGGGAGAGAGGGAGAGAGGGAGAGAGGGAGAGAGGGAGAGAGGGAGAGAGGGAGAGAGGGAGAGAGGGAGAGAGGGAGAGAGGGAGAGAGGGAGAGAGGGAGAGAGGGAGAGAGGGAGAGAGGGAGAGAGAGCAGAGATAAGCATACTTCGGGCTCGCAATCTGCTGCCATGGCTTCTACATCTTCTATTGAGACTGATCTTCGCCATATCAGGGCAGCTTCTAGTCGTTTGATTGTTTCGGCAGTATCGCCTTTCGTTGCTGAGTGAAGTATCGTGAGTTTGGCGTCTTCATTCTATCCCATTGGTCGTATAGAAAAAAAAAATGATAAGAACCTGCCAAGAATCTGCGAAAGATACAGTCGTGATCAGTTTAATGACCAACTTTTGGGTAAGAATTTAAGCTAACCTGATAAACGTTTCTTTAGACTACGTTGAAAGAAGCGATGATTAGCATGGGCAACAGCGCCGAACCAAAAGCTCAGGTCGGCATTTCGGTAGCTCACAAGAAACATCATCTCCCTCTCTGATAGCGCTACTTTCTCGGAACCTCCTTCGCTCACAGGCAAGACAAACCCATCCGCCCCAAACGTCTCTTCGATCAACTTGATCTTCGCCTGTTGATCGGTAGTCGGCTCGACGGCTGGAGGGAACATGCAGCCCACTGGTGGGATCAGTAAGGAAGCCCAAGTCCCTGCCATGCTGATTGACAATTGCTTGACTGCTTATTGTTCTTGATTGAACGAATACATGATATGATATGTTCTGAACAGATCTTGAGATTCCCAATTCAGGTACAGCTATCACCACCTAGAATAATATACTTCCGCTTTTGAACCCTGTCCCTTGACCTTTGATGCTGCTCACTCATTTATTTATCTGTCACTTATTCATTTTCAATCTTATATAATGCCCGAACTCCCATCTAACTTGAAACTTCTTCTGATCGGCAACTCGAGCGTCGGTACGTCTCTTGCCTCTGCGAACTGGTTTATGTGGTGTACTAATACTATTCGATAGGCAAATCATCATTGTTACTGCGTTTCACTGACGATGACTTCATATCAGAAGAAGAGACTGCAGCTACGATCGGAGTTGACTTCAAAGTGAAGAGTATTACACTAGATGGACACAAATATAGATTATCTATATGGGTGAGTATCCACATGCGTATGTGTGGATGATTGTTGATTGATTTGATTTAAAAGGATACTGCAGGACAAGAGAGATTTAGAACTCTAACGTCGAGTTATTATCGTGGTGCCCAAGGTGTCATCCTAGGTAAACTTAGATTCTCATCAGTCTTTCTCTATTGCAAAATTGGGAATAAACTGATATGGTGATAGTATATGATACTACGTCAAGAGCGACATTTGACGAATTACTTAAATGGTTCAAAGAGATCGATACATATTGTTCCGAAGGAGTAGTCAAGATGGTAGTAGGGAATAAAGTAGATAAGGAATTTTCACGTCAGGTCACAACTGAAGAAGGACGTGCTTTTGCACATCGAATGGGGACTTTGTTTATTGGTGCGTAGTTTCAAAGTTACAGGGGTCACAGCTGAAACGGGACAGAATGCTCTGCAAAGACAAAAGTAGGTGTGGAAGAAGCATTCAAGGAGCTGGTAGCTAGGGTGAGTTGAGGGCTAGTCAGCTCAGCACTCATGGTAGATTCTTGACGAGCCACGGCTTTGGTCAAAGGCTCAAGCAAAGGGACCGAGACGGGAGCAAGTCGTTTTGGATGACGAGGAGCCTGGATGGGGATCGGCATGTAGTTGTTAAGGAAACGAGGAGGGTGGTTGAGCGGGCGAGCTCCGGATGTGATAGAAGGACAGACGGGCAGACGATTAGGGAGATTGGGCGGCGAGCTGAATGTCTGGACTATGAGGTTCAACGGACCGTGTGGTCGGGCGAGCTGCGTGCCTAGGTCATAGGTCTGAAAGCCGGCCACCAAAGATGCGTGACAGTGTATTTAAGTCATCGCAGATATAGTGGGGAGAGGCGCAGTCGCGCGATGTTTGATGACTTGATGAGATTACGACATAGACCAGTAACCCTGTATATGTATATTATAGTCTTTGGAGCCGATGTTGTTTGTAGTCTCACGCACTCTATATGGAAGGAAATTCAGCCTACTCCACGGAGATCAGTTCTCTGCGTCCGAGTGACCAGTCCTGTCTCCTCTGCCTGTCAAGCATAACTCATGGGTTTCATACCACGTGTAATCTCGGATACAAAAAAGAATACTGAGATCCGAACGCATTATCGGCCAGCTTCTAACCTAGGAACGTACTGACGTCATTTCCCGATCGACAACCTGTGGCGGGAAATGTAATGTTTTTTGTTACGCTTTCCATCGAGCATCGAGCGTTTTTTTGTTGTCTTTTCCTTTCCTCGGCTAAAGCGATACTATTGATGTGAATGATTTACGCCATGCCGTTCCGGATAAGGGGCTCATAAGTGATTCCAGCTAAGAGGAGTGGGCCTAAAAATAACTCGGCTCCTTCGGCACGGTGTCTCTCATCCTATGTCAATTATCTCTTCCCGATACGCCCCCCTTGTCAAAGCGGTGAATGACGTCGTCCCTTTGTGTCTCAAACGCTGAGGTGCTGAACATGACATGCTGATGCTGCAATTCCAGCCACGTGGATGGACAGTATGGGAACCCGATTAGGTGGTCTCGACGTCATATTTGTTGATTCGCTAGCGATCAAAAGACAGAGCAGTCGAACTATCATCACCCCAACCGTCGTGTCTTTTTCCTTCCCATCTTCATTCTTGAGTTGTCCTTTGCCACACCAAACCCGAACCCGGATTCACAAATCATCCTCCAAGATGGCTAACAACGCAGTCAATGTAAGTTCCTGCGAGGAACTACGGCAGTAGAAAATCTTTTAGCTAGATACTGGTGGCGACAAAGATCAAATCGTGCTTCTACTATGGATACTGGCTTCTGAGCATCGGTCAATTCAACGGAGCACAACGGCTGATATCAGATAGGTGAACCCTCCAGTACAGGCTGGTACCACCGCTTCTCAGCACATCACTTCCCACGGCAGTGATTGTGAGTTTCGTCAAATCTCATCACATATCATATCATCGATCTGATACTTGATTCTTAGGGCTATGGGCTGTCTTTGCAGTAATGCTCATCTCTGATCTCGTCATCATGGTTTGGCACTTCACGATCCCAAGAGGCCAGCGTGTATTCCACCAGATCGCTGTTGTGCGTAGTCCAGCCCGTATCACCCCGTCGGGATGCCGAAACTGATACTGTGTCTAGATCCTTTTGACCACAGCTGCAATCGCCTATTTCTGCATGGCCTCCGATCTTGGTTTTGCAAACATCGCTACAGAGTTCAGCTACCTTGGCTTCCGTGAGTCTATTGCGTACCTGACTCCTCGATGCATACCGGTTTGATGATCTCCACTTTCGCCACTGTCGCTTGTCAGACCTTGATTTTTTATTTGAGGCTGATGTATGATGTTAGCTAGGGGCACTTACCGACAGATCTGGTATGTGAGGTATATCGACTGGACAGGTGAGTACAGGTTGTATTACCCTATGACCACGAGGCTAACTTAGGTAGTGACCACCCCCATGCTCCTGCTCGAGCTCGTCCTCGCATCTGGCCTTCCTCTGTCAGATGTTGTCACTCTCATTTTCTTTGACCTCGTCATGATTATTACCGGCCTCGTCGGATCTCTTGTTGAGTCGTCGTACAAGTGGGGTTTCTTCACCTTCGGTTGTGTAAGTCACTGTCCCTGCTTCCTTGAACCCGCCATAATCCATCAGAATAAAGGTAAGCTGATCTAAGTTCCAGGCCGCTCTGTTCTACGTCTGGTATGTCTTGTTGGTCCCAGGAATCGCTTCTGCTGGTGTCCTCGGTTCCGACTACAAGCGATCATTCACCACTTCGACCGCCATCCTGTCTTTCCTCTGGCTACTGTACCCTGTCGCCTGGGGTCTTGCCGACGGCGCTTCAGTAATCTCCCCCGACTCTGAAATGATGTGAGATTTTCAAGCATCTGTGTTTCTGTCGTTTGACTGACATGGCTTAAGCTTCTACGGTATTCTCGATGTCCTTGCCAAGCCCGTCTTCTGCTTCATCCACCTTTACTCTTTGTCCAAACTCGACCTCACTGCTCTTCAACTCAGCTCAGGCAAATTTTCCGCATCGGCCGTCGGAGCTGCAGGGTACGATGCCGAGAAGACTTCGCGATTCGGGCGCAACCCGAGAAACTCTGGCAGCACACTTGCGGCAGCCAACTCCACTCCTGAGACTCAGACTACCCCAGCCAAGAGGGGAATGTTCACCAGTAAGGGCCGATACGACGCTCGCCAGAACCCAGTGACGGTCCACCCCATCGATAACGCTCCTCGAAATGGTGCGGCCACTGCTGTCTCTACTTAAATTGTTAAAGACTCCGTGCCGTCGTGAGCCAATTTACGTCGGATATTTCTCGACTAGGTTGCGATTACTTCACCCCCTTACTATACATTTAATTATAATAATTCCACATACCATTGCAGCGTATAGTGATGAGACAGATATAGCGCATAGTGTTTGTTGGCGTATATGAATATTCTGTTTAACGAATCCTGTGGTCGAAAAACAGTCAAGAGCTTTGTGATCGTATCAAGCCCTCCACAGTTGGTTGACCGGATGCGATGCATGTCAACAGGCCATCTGTCGTTTTTCCTCTAGGGCGGTGCAAGTATCACGCTGCTGCTGCTGCTGCTGTCACCTTACTGTCTCCGTTCTCCAATTTCTGCTTCTTTGCCAATGCCTGTTCATGACCATTACCAAAACCACCTGTCGAGCCAAAACCACCTTCACCTCGAACAGTTTCATCTAAAGTCTGCATCGGAATTAGCGATACCTTGACACACCACTGATGTTTTTCTAGAGACTGACCTCTACTTGTCGTAGACGAGGGACTGATATACGTTCCAAGATCAATTGCGCGATCCGATCTTTTGGGTTAACTATGTTGAGAGTTAGCAAATCAGACCAAACAATCCATGGTGAGATGAGAACAGTAGCGTACCTTGAAAATCTGTTTCAGAGTGGTTGAAAAGCAACACCATGACTGGTCCTCTATAATCTGCATCGATGACTCCAGCTCCAGTTTGAATTCCATGCTTTGTAGCTAAAAAATCCCATCAACACCTTTCCTCATTCTCCCCCATCCTTTGCCCCCTTCTTTTTACTCACCTAGACCACTTCTAGGCGCAACACGACCATAATGTCCTTTGGGAATAGCTACTGATATTTTGAGATCTACCAAAGCTCTTCCTCCAGCCGGAATGACCTTGTGTTCGGCTGAATACAGGTCCATCCCGGCTGCGAACTCTGATCCGAGAGTCGGTATCGTTGCTATTTCAGAAAGAAGCTTGACTTGCATCTCAACTGCCAAATCATCGTATGACTATTCCCAATCTGATAAGTTATTGGTTTTCCTTCAGCTCACCTTTCCTGCTGACATGATTTTGTTGTTTTGCTCTGCCGGATAAGAGATCAGATGTATGAAGGTTCAAATGGTGTCGAATTCTATGACTCGAATAGCTAGAGTATCTTTAGAGTATTCTTTGTGGTCATGAAGAAAGTTCCCGGACGCGCTATCACGCGTCGCTCAGGCACGGTGGCGAACACGTGGTGCTTTTGGACGGATCGGGGTAAATAAGGTTTGATTCTAAAAGGCTGGGAATATCCTGTCTCCAAACGTGCACTAATACTGAATTCTCTTCTGTTCTCTCTCTCTACAACTTGCCTTGTCCTTCACTACCTCTCTCAAAACTCACGTTATGATGTCTACACCACCACCGCTACTTCCATCTCACTCTACTGATCGTACGAACGGAACTGCATCCCCACCTCGCTCAGCGCAGCATTACTCTCCCAATTTGACTCAGGGGACACCTCGGCGTTCCATGGCTCTGAGTCAGCCAGAGAAAGATCACGCTCCGAATGGTCTTGCCTACGACAAGGAGAAGGGAGACATGTCGGTTAGTTTATCGTTGTCAAATCCGAGGCTAAGAAACCAGTTCCATTCGGCGCGAAAGAGCATCGAAATCTCCCCGAACCTACCAGATGACTCCAAACAGTCTCGTAAAATGAGTGCTGCAATGATCAGTAAGTGTCGCCTGTAGGCTCCCCGCTGACGAGACCAGTTCCCATCTGGATCGCCCTCTCCTCCGCTGTCATTCTTTATAATAGTAAGCTACTCACTTCATATGCGACCCGAAACGAAAGCTTACTTTGGCCAGAATACCTCTACTCGACCCTACATTTTCCCTACGTATGTTATATTCTGGTAATGAGCTCGCTTGAAATTGCTGACCATTTAGCCCGTATTCATGTTAGTCGGAAAGGTGATCCATACGCATCCAGCTGACATTCTAGCACCTCGTACCATCTCGGATGCGCTGTGAGCTCCATTACGCACTATGTTGCCCGAGCTGACGCAAACAGGCTATTGGCACTCGTATTCTGAGGGCCACAACCAACCTCATGGACGGCCTCGATACGATTCACATGACTGTTAGTGCATTTGGTCATACCGAATGACTAAGCTTATGGGTCTAGCGAGAGATCTACCTCAAGTCGATCTTGCCGATTGGTGTCTTGTTTTCCGGCAGTCTGATTCTCAGCAACACGGCATATCTAAGGTACCTCGTTCTTTTCGGACGAAAGGACCACTGCTGATTGGAACAGTTTGAGCGTGTCCTTTATACAAATGCTCAAGGTCAGCTACAGTTCTTCTCACTAATGGCGGCTCCCAAGCTGACATATGCAGGCCTTCACTCCGGTAGCCATTCTCCTAATTTCCGCTATATTCAAGATCCAACAACTAAATCAGAAACTAATCCTGATCGTGATCGTGAGCTGCCGGATTTCAACAAAGTGCCCGCTAACCTGTCTAGCTCATCTCCACTGGCTGCGCATTGGGTGAGCTGCCTGGATAAGACTGTACTTGAGAAACGTAGCTCACGCAACTCAGCTGCATATGGCGAGCTGCATTTCCAAATGTTCGGTTTCCTCTGCCAGACTGCGGCTGTGATGGTGAGTCCTCGGAAACAAGGCGATAAACTTGTCACTGACGATAACAGTTTGAATCCTCGTACGTTGACTGTATATCCTTACTCGAACGCGCTCACACCAGGTAGTCGACTCGTCATGATCCAGATTCTGCTTCAAGGGTTCAAGGTAAGCATCTTCTTTGTTCTCACATTCACATCTCATGGCTTCATCCTTGCATTCATTCAATGACTCTATCCTTGCGTCTGCGCATGTACACGTTGCAATGCTGATTCTATCAGATGGATCCTTTGTGCAGTCTGCATTATTATGCTCCTGTGATTATCCCAATCCACTTGAATTCCTTTGACCACGCTGATCGATTAGGTCTGCTCCATCATTAACGCATGCTTTCTCCCCTTCACTGAGGGTCTTGCCCCTTTCCGGGAGCTGGCCCGGATAGGACCACTTGTGCTGTTGACCAATGCTGGAGTCGCTTTTGGCCTCAACGTATCGGCTGTGTTCCTGATCAGCGCGGCCGGTGGTCTGGTCTTGACACTTGCCGGAGTGTTCAAGGTGAGCTGACTTGTCATGCACTATTGACGGTTTTAGGATATCCTCCTCATTTCAGCAAGTTGTCTTTTCTTCGGCAGTAAGATCACGCCGGTCCAGGTCTTCGGTGAGTCGTCCGGGTATCCAATACACCAGCTGAAGTTTTAGGGTATGCTTTGGCATTGACCGGCCTGATGGCGTACAAAAATGCGACCAAGTGATGAAAGATAGGAGCGCAAAGCCAGGGGACCGTAGATAGAGGTAAAATATTGACATCATCCGCATGGTATCTGCTACATACAGAGCCTTTGTACTGATCGACGTTTAATTCTCACGCGGACAGCCCGCGCTCAAGGAAGAAGCCCTCCTTCGACGAGTACGACCCCTCATCTGCGATGAAGTCTTCCTTTAATCATTCCCTTTGTTGGGCCATGCCATTCCGGCTCGTCCTTTCAAACGTTTTGAGCGATGGATACCCCTTCTGCTCTCACATCCCGCACGACTCTCCTACTGATGCCCGATCCTTTGTCCGCTGACCTCTTCAACGACTGACCTTGAGTTTCTTGTCGTTTGACTAGTTTCGACTAGCAGGAGATAGGATGTGTGAGCCAACACCGACGTCCACCTTGTACTCGACATCAACGTGAGTGACAAAGCCGTCATTGGTCTGACCTCTCAGCTCGTGGTTGTACACTACTGTCACAACTTCGTACTCATCCGTCATCACGCCCCCTCCTCAGATCTCGACATCATGGCTGACCTCTTGTCTATCACCTCTTGCGCAAGAACTATTCGTTACGAGCGGCGATTCCTCTGCAAGCGCCATCACTCGAAGTACGAGTTCCGGTACATATTCAAGTAATCATGTGTTCACTTCTAATGCCGATACCGGGAGCGTTGATGCCACTGCAAGCGCACATGCCCAAAAAGCGGCAAGGCTGGTCCATTTCTCCAATCTTGGTAACTCTGATCTTGCCACTGCCACCACGGTGTCGATTGCAAGTGAAAGTGTCTCGGCCGGAGACGCAACTACGACAAATAGTCACTCGTTACACCCGCGCCATGCTCTTGACCAGCATCAAGTTACTGCCCGATCCTTTGGTAATCCTGGCTTAAGTAAAGGCGACGGTAAAGGCTGTGCATCGTACACGACCTTCGCTAGCTACGCAACATCGATTCCAAAAGCAAGCACATCGTGGATCACCAGTGTGTATACTTCGTCTTCATCATCCCTCATCACGATACCTACCTCGACGCTATACGCAACCTGTGAGTCGACGTCAACGTCGCACCCGGGCACTTCGACGCACGTACCCTCAACCTCGACGCCGGCTTCGACCTTGACCTCTATTTCGACCTCGACCTTGATCTCAACCATCTCAACCTCAACCTCCACGGCGGCCTTGAATACATCATCATCAGTGGCAATCTCGTCATTGGTTACATCCCCCGGGGATAGTGAGCTTATAGTGGGGCATTATCATACGACGATTCCATCGTGTGAGTTGAGCACCTGTACCCTGCAGAAGTAACAATTGACAATATTAGCCATTCCTATCTCACCTATCATTTCAAGAAGCTCTGGCGATAACCTGGTAGTGTCACAGACATCAATGTCGAGTCCAATTCCGCAAGCACAAGAATCGTCTGTGCAAGCTGAGCAATTTTCAGAACCTATCGATACGACTTCATCGACATGGACATCGCAAGTACTGCCTACTTTGCCTGCAACTATTTCTACCGACTCCCTGAGCTCGATACAGACTGCACCGAGCAGTAGGACCCAGAGTAATACTCCTCCCATCACATTGCCGATCTCCCAACCGCGCACTGGCCAACTCGCGACAAATTCAGGCGTTGGCAGCAAAAATCGGATCCCCAGCACGACCCTCGCTACCTCTGGGTCCGATCATCAGCCGAGCAAAGGGACCGATAAAGGCAAGACAGCGGGTGCTGTGATTGGCGGGCTCATCGGAGTATGTTTATTGATCGGACTAGTCCTATTTGGTGTACGAACATATTTGAAGCGTAAACGGCAACATCGTACCCACGAACTACGGTCAAGCTGGTTTTATGGCGGCGATGTACTTGGTCCTAATGACGATGGAGGTGAAAAGACTGTGAGCCACTACACTACCGTAGTCTAGCTGCTGACTCCTACCTAAAGTATACCTCACGACCTGGACAGGTACCCCGATCGTCAGCTCCGTCACATACATCTCGGGCGTCGTCACGATTGAGCCGCGTAATGCCAGCTTTTTTAGGACATGCGCGTCACGCATCTGGTCGATTCCCTGTATTTGCTCGTCAATCGGTGTATGGGCCGCCACCTCCGGGACCCTCTATATCTTGGCCAGCGAATTCGCCAGACGTGCCAGTCCCAATACAAGTACGGAGCATCTCTACGCCTATACCTCTAGAACATGACGAGGTATCGCCCGACTTGAACCATGTCGATTTCGCTGGCTCACCGCAACTACCTGTCGCTCCTCATGATGCGGATACGAATTGGGGTCAGTCGTATGCACGACAAGACATCCATTCTCAGACTCAAGCTCCAATGATCTTATTCACTGCACCTACGGAGTCGGCGTATTCGTCAAGTCCATCAGGACGCTCAGCAGAACTTATCGACAATGACGAACCGTCCTCTGGTCAAGCCACAACGACAGTAGCAGCAGGTCGTGCGTCACCTTTTGACCTTCCTTTATTCCCTCTTCCACCAAATACCACACCATTATCATTCCCGGAACCCTCTATAAGCGGTACACTACCTCTTCGGCCATATACTCGACATGAACCCACTTCATCGTTATTCGAGTACGCCGATTACGATCACGAATACCCGTACGCTGAATCGTCTTCACATGCAATGCAAACGCATCGGCAGACTAAAAATGACGGCTATTCGGATCAAAGTACATGGAACGATAATAATCGTAGATGGGATGGAACCAGCATGGCATTCACAACTAGTATCTATTCACAGCCTAGTGAGGCCGGCGCAGGGCAGAGTGTATATGGTGGGCTCAACGTCAATAACCCCAATTCTTCTAGAAGGTCAAAGAGCAAATCTGTCAGATGGGACAATGAAGGATCTGGTAATACTCAAATTCATGATCTAGCTAGAGCATTGTAAACCATCGTAACGCGCTGGTCGCATGTACATTGTAGCTGAATTGGATGTCAAATACAGTGCAAATGCATAAACGACCGTGATAGCTACAATACATTACATCCAGATCATAAATCATCAAACAGAAACAATAGATGCTACTACTCCATCAAGCTTAGACTAATGCTCATCCTCGTGATCCTCCTCGTCACTATGCATGGCACTATCCGTCTCTCCCATTCCAAATACAGCCTCTGCTCTCCGCCTTCGCATCAATTCTGCCTCTGTCACATTTCCTAAACTCTGAGGAACGAGTCCCGCCGCAGCGAGAGCAGGACTAGCGGCCCTCGCTCCTGCAACAGCAGCCGCTACCAGACTATTGGTCGTTTTATTAGGTGCGCTCGCTGCGCCGCCCGACGACCGGCGCTGAGCTGATGAAGAACCATAAGACCCGTTTGTCGGTGGCAAGGGCGGGGGCAGCCGAGGTGTGGAATTCGAGTTGGATCGACTGGAACCGAAAAAGGCAAAGGCTCCCGAACCTTTTGGCGAAGGGTCCACCAGAGGTAGAGTTTTCGCATTGTATGGCGGAGTCTTAATGGTTACTGCCTCTCCCGATGATCCAGTCTCATCAACATCAAACCGAGGCGCAGAAGAGTTGCGCTGGATATGTAAAGACTCTTTCGACGGTCGTCGAGGGACCGGGATGAACTTCGACGAAGGGGGCTTGCGCTTATTTTTTGGCGTAAAGGCAATAACACCTTCGTCGCTGTCATCGCCTTCTGCGGAAACAGGCGCACCGAGATCCGCATTACCATGATGACTGGGAGTCTCCTTGTAGTTGCGCACAGGTTTGACGTGGGTCGCTTGAGGCGGTGGAAGATGATCAACTGGCGACATCATGACCGGCGCGTCTGGTCGGAAAGCCGCCTTGGCAGCTTGATGTGCCGCAGCGACATCTTCAATATCCCGATCCCTCTCTGCGGCCTTTTCAAAGCTCTCGTCGATCCAGTCGGCCATCTCCTGGAGAACCGAATCCACCTCGCGCATCAGAGCGGCCATCTGCATGAATCCATGTCCCCATCCCTCGATGATACGGATCTGGACCCAGTCCTCGTCGGTCTCTCGGAGGATATGATCAGGCAGACCAGACGACGTCGACGAGCTCATACGTAAACCTTCCCCGAATTTGCCCGTCCTTGTGCCAGATTCTGCCTGAGCCCGCCTTGCGCGTTTTGCCTCTCGAATCTTCCCAGCAAAGATTACAGTGTCGTCCACAAATGGATCTCGCTCGCCGCAGATGAGGTAAACTGGGGGAAAGTGGGCGAGTAAGTGCGGTGGTGAGAGGATGGGGGAGATATAGTAGTCAGTCTCAAAGTCAGGGTTCCGCCTAGGACCAATGTACAGAATTGCCATGGCACGCATCTACAGCTCAGTGTGGTTCGCTTCATGTACTCACCATACTCGGAGAGATGATGCGATCCTGGAAATACCCAACTCGGCTTGTCATGGTCAATCGTGTCCCGATTGGAGCCCTCTTCTTCCTCGCGGGTACCACTTCCTGCGGCGACAAGTCGCGCGTGGTATCATTCGGAGAATCCACTGGCGGTAATTCTAGTCGATGCTCCTCTCGAGGAGTTTTGACCCGTTCCCGCAGTGCCTTGTCTGCCTCTCTACGTGAATCCGAGACGATGGTTTCTCCGTCGCTTCCCGAATCCGATCCATCCGACCCACCGTCTTCACCTGCAGCATCCCCAGTGTCGGCATTTTCTGGTGGAGCGAGCCATCCGGCGACTTTGGCAGACATCGTCCTCGGCAATGATCTTGTCCAGCCTGCAGTAGTCGGACTCGTAGCGGGGCTCTTCCCAAACGCGGACTTCTCCTCCACGGGTGTTAGACCTGGGATTTTCGAACTGATAGCCTCGCCCCAACTTTTCTGTCGGCGACTCCCTGACGGCCGTTTCCGTTTGACTTCGACATCATCCACAACACTCAAAGGCGACTTATGCCGCATGTGATCCTTGCCGCGAACGATCCCGGGAATGTGAGTCTCAGACTGCTCCGTGCGCAGGACCCTGAGATTTCCAGGTGACATCCAAGAGGTAAAGTTGAAATCAAGAGCAGGATAGGCCAGAATCATAGAGATGGGACGAGGAATGCCTGTGGGATGCTCCAGGATGCGCAACATGATGGTGGCACAGATGTTTCCGCCGCTTAACATTAGCCCACGCGCTGTACAATGACTTACGCTGAGTCGCCGGTCAAGACTATATCAAGCTTTCCGCTGTCTATGCCGATACACTTGCCCTTAGTTTCCATGAGAGTCCTGTAAGCATCGAAGCCTTCTTCGATGGCCCATGGGTATGGATCTTGATCATCAGCTCGCGTTTCGCTTCTGACTAACATTCTGGAGCTTTGCCATAATCTACTCCGAGCACCGGTTTGCGCGTCCGCTTTGCCCAACGCCTCAATCGCTCTTCATGACATTCCGGTCCCATTGCGATGAAACCTCCGCCTGGATAATCGACGACCAGCTCATGGCATTTCGACAAAGCCTCTGGTGTCCCGTCAAAGAAAAGCATGGCTTTGACTGGTGGGAGCGAGGCACGTGAAGACGTGGACGGTCTGGGAATGATGACTTTCTTGACAATAGGGAGGTGAGGGCGATGGAGAGTGGTCATCAAGCGGACCTGATTGTCAGTTGCAAATATGAAAGATGCTCACATATGGATTGTTGGTTTTCTCCCAAGTTGTTCGCAGCATCTCTACCGTACACAGAGCTCGGAATCGACGAAGCTGTTACAAATCTTAGCTGATTCATTACCAACCCAACAAGCAGACTTACCACCTCGTCACCTTCAGCAGCCCAAATAAGATAGTAGAAAGAAAAGAGGACACTGGCGATATCCTTGACCCATTTTGGGCGGATTGCCATGGCAGAGGCGAAGCCGGCGTCGAAGGCAGTATTGACATAGGTCGCTCGGTAGTAAGATCGAGAGTACTGTACATCGTCAGCGATAGCCACCGCCTCTGGAAATCGGATTTACCAAGCGAGCTAAAGGCTCGGGGACTGCAAAGAATCAGCAAGGCAGAGTTCAAGGAGAAAAGCGACGTACAGCCAAGGCCGAGAAGGTCGTCGAGATGTCTGAGTGCATATACAAAGGTTAGAGTCCCCAGAATCAGCTGATATGGGGTGAAATGTTCTGCAACATAAGTACCGAACTTCGATGGAGAAGAGAGAACGAAAGTAACATACGGAGCTTGTCATTTACTTTACCCATCCAGCCCACGGCACGTCTTCCTACTAAACTGACCCAGAGCCGCCATAACCACGCGCGTCTCTTGCCCTGCGCACCGACACCAACTCTCCCACTGGGTGAAGGACCAAGTGCGCTTGCGGTACGCGTAGGCCGAGGTGCTCCATCGCCCTTATATAATCGCCATAACCAGAAGAAGAGCACGAGGAAGATCTGTGAGCGGCGAATCGTAGGTGACGGACGGCCCAGGATATGATCGATCATCCTTGACTATGTCCACAGTAGGAAGGTAGGAAAGCGGGGGCGAGAAGGAAGGAATAGAGGGTTTTCTTTCAACTCCTCGCTCCTTTAGATACTATTGCTGTCGAGGTCGCCAAGCGAGACTTTTCGAAGGTGGACTCAATGAAGAGTCTTCTGATCGGTTAGCATCGGTTCCGGGTGATCCACCAAAAGAGGGCAGTTGATCGCCGTGACCAGTGTCTGCGTGTGTGCGAAGGAAGAACCTCGGGGGGTTTCCGCGGGCGACCACAAATGAATACAGTCGAATTTGCTTGAGCTATGACCACTACTTGATTTTTTCTCGCCAGAAAGGCTCTTGATGTGCTCGCTGCTGACCTCTGAACAGGTCGCGCTTGGTATGTTTTTCTTTATTTTACGTTGGACGAATAGGCTTTCAGTTGAAATGCAAGGTTTATGCGTTTCACTTTCTGTATAACTCGTACTCACAGCATAGGGTATGCGGATATAAAATCTCCTCTTGTGGCAATTCCCGGTTACTCCTCTCGCCGGTCAGAACCAAATTTCAGTGCATCCTCTTTGACATTCCAACAGCAATTAATGCCTTATTTGCATCACTTTCAGCAGGTATCATAGGGCAATATGGCGCACTCAAAGCCAACGCGACATGTAGCTGTAGCTATTGTTTTTTCGGGAGATACACGGCGTATCTTGATGATCACAAGTCGGAAGCACCACCATTTGTGGATCTGTGGGTTTGACATGTCCATATTTCAGTGATATTAAAGCGCTGACCCATTCATTTTACACTTCCCGCTGATTCGTATTCGTATGTTATCCTCGTTCAACGATGTATTGGGTTTGGGTTGAGTAGTGCCCAAGGGAGGTATAGAGCAAGGAGAGACCTCTGGTCAAGCTGCAATTCGCGAATCATGGGAAGAAGGTAGATTTATCTATCCTCTCTTTCGTTCCCTTGACGTACTTTTGCCTTGGGTTTGACATGGCTTGACATACTTTTGCCTTGGTTTGGCTCGACTTACTTTTGACTTGTGATCTGACAAAATTGATCATAGCTGGGACACCCAATAACCTACCTATACCAAATGACGACCAACGACTGATCACCCTCCATCTCGAAGCGGCACCTCACCAGAAACGTTCATCGGTTTGGCACGTACATGTTATTCATGTATCTGAAGCTCTTGTCGATGTGGTCACAGATTGGTCAGTCTTTTCTCCTTCCTTCTCTCCTTCCTTCTCTCCTTCCTTCTCTCCTTATGATCTCCTTATTCATCTCCCTCCTCATCTCCGTCTTTATTCCGGTTCCTGCTCGCCTAGTAAAGAGATACAGATGAGACAAGATTGCTGAAGGTCTCCTTCAGGCCTGAACGACATGAAAGGAGACGAGAGTGGGTTGACATTGAAGAAGCACTGAGGAGGATACAAGCTTGGTATACGGACCAAAAAGCTAGTGAGGAGCTGGAAGGTGAGGCTGTAGAAGATGGACAAGGGACTACGAGTAGAATCCAGGACAAGAAGGAGAAAAAAGGAGGAGCGATGGAGACTGCTTTGAGGAGGTTTATCGAGATGGAAAGTAAAGAGAGAACTAGTTAACGCTACGTCCTTGCGAGCGAATCTGCTTTTACCTACTACTGGAGGGAGAGAGACAAGAGAGGTTCGTTTCGGTGCGCTCATCTCATCCATTTCCTTGCGAATTTGCCCACACGGAAAAGAGTACTCGGAGTTGTATACTAGTTCTTCGTATGACATAACATATTCGGTACAATAATAGACTATAATACGCACAGAGATACATATATAGATAAGCACAAGCGATGCCAGGGGGACATGAAAGAATATGTCAACATGTGGTGGTACTCTCGAAAAACGATTTACAACGTTGGGTGTCGGGTAGATATTCTGCTTGTCTCCCGATTCAGATACCTGCTCTCTTCCTCTCTTCCTCTCTCTCTCTCTCTCTTACAAGATCAAAGCAAGCCAAGTAACTTTGGGTCCCTTGAAGGATCAAAGTGCCTTGTCTCACCGACCTTTCCCTGCACCTGTACCTGAGCTTGAGCCTTGGCCTGAGTCGCCTTGCCAACACCGACATTGAAACCCGCAACTTTCATTGTACTCGATCTGACAATCCCATTCCCATTCCCATTCCCATTCACAGATTGGAGAGGCAATTCTCCACCACCACCACCAGACGGCATAGATTTCCTTCGGAAATGCTGAATTGGCTGATCATGAGATGTAGAAGGTGTCATTGCTAATCCTGAAGGTAGACCTGATTCTTTCGGGTGCGAAGTGGATAGTGGAGTGGCGGGTGTAGAGTGTGAGAAAGCAAAGTTTGGTCGAGAGACAAGTTGTGATAATATGGATGGTCTTCTTGACGGTGGAGGTGTTGGGAAACCTTGGTCACTTGTTAGCTTTCTAACCATTTTTATATACCACGAAAGCAAGTCGCAAGCTTCAACTTCCAACCCCCTTTTCCTCCCCCCCCCCCCCCCCCCAACCCGTTTTCTGTACCTTCAACTTCCACCCTCCCCTCCCCTCCCCTCCCCTCCCCTCCCCTCCCCTACCATGAGATATCACTTCCCACCCCACATCCACAATCTCAAAAACGTGCAATCTAGGTTCGTATGAGACAGTCCCTTTACTCACCATCACCGAAACTCATTCGTCTTTCTTCCGGCGTCTCTCTCTCCGCTCTGCAAATGATATGCGTTCCCGAATCGAGATTGGCCAATAAATGCGCCCAGCTCGATTCTGCAAATAACGGTGTATGGGGATCAGGATGAGGAGAATCGGATGGAGTGAGAGCCTGAGGTGATGATTGTTGTGGTTGTTGTTGCATCTGTAATGGGGTAGAGGATGTCGCTGTCATGATTTCAAGAAGAGTATCTTTCTTTATTTTCGGGTGTTACCGAATATATTCAAGATCGGAGGAGGTGGAGGCAGTTGGAACAAGTGTTCAATGGCAAAATATACGTTGAAAAGTCGTAGTAAATGTCAAAAGCTGGAGCTGAAGGCAGTGTTAGTCAGACTAAGGACGACTTTTTTAAGGGGCGATGGGGGGGGGGATAGGGTATATAAAGGGGTTTGAAGCGTGAGAGCAAGCGAGGGGCGTGGTAAGTGAAAGGTGAAAGGTGAAGCGAGTGATTTGATTTGATTTCAAAGCCTCGGTGTAGATGGCCAAAAGGGACTAGTTACTCCACCACCACCAAACACAACGAAAGATAGGAAAGGTAGCACCCTGTAAAGCGCTCGTCGTACCAAAGGAGGAGGATGATCAACTCACTACTCAATTGGAGCCCGGCGCTAAGAGCTCGCTTATCCCTCAACGAACGGCGATGACGATGACGATGATCGGTCAAATGGTGAGGACTGAGGCAGAAGACGAAGAATAGGGTGGTGGTGAGGTTGAAGTTGAGGATGAAGAGGGTGGAGATGTCTTGATAGGTATCCACTTTTTGACTCTAGACGATTTATTTAATATTGTTGGTCGGGTTCAAAATCCGGGGTAACGCGTGCTCGTCTGATCTGACTCTTAACTTTGACCTCACCAGACCTGGTATATTGATGTTGATCAACAACACTCTGTGTGGGAAAGATGATCAGCAGGACAAGGGATCGACCTCAAAGCTCGATGGTTAGCTGGAAAGCTGGCAACAACGGGTGTCCGTCCAGGGTCACCCAATCGGATTTCTTCGCTTACAACCGAAATTGCCATATGCGTGCGGAGCTCCAGCATTCAGGCGGGGTTAGGCTTACACGTGATATGGACAGCAACACCAACAGCATGAAAAACATGAACAGAGCGTGGCTTAGGATTAGGAACAGAGTCAGGAGGTCATGGTATGTCCTTCACCAGTGTTCGAGCCAAAGACATACACCATCAGGCGTCACGGCAGCCGCAGATTTCTACACATTGTCCAATTGGTCGGATGTCGGGCATGCGGGGCTTACTCTAACGATCCCTCCATGTGACCTATTAGAGGTGCATATGATACTGTCCTGGCTGTAAGCCGATAACAAGTAACGCTATGATAATATCTAAAATCCGTCAGATTGTCGCTTTTTGTCCAGTACAGAGGAGAAACACTCACAGCCAGCAAAATGACCAAAACAACAACTATCAGAATCAACAACAGACAAACCATCCTCCGCCCAGCTTTACGCTGATACTCATGGGCTGTTGTGAGTTCATCGGCGGCTGACGAGGTATTTTGCGCCACAGAGGTAATATTGCTCTCGATGTTATCTACCAGGCCTCCCTGTTGCTCGACTATCGTGCCGAGATCGCGGAAGATATCGTTCAGCTCGTGTATTCCAGACTCGATCTCGCGAATTTCAGCTTCCCGCTCGGCGATGAGCGTTTCTTGAAATTCGAGCTCCTGTGGTGTTACCCTGCAAAGTAGAGTCAGCAATTTCAGAGTAGAGTATGCAATTTCAGAGTAGAGTAAGCAATAATACAATGAGGAGCCAGTTAAATTGAAACAAAGAAGATAGGTGGACAGGGTTAAAGAGGGGGCCTCGTGAAGAGGTTTGAGCAGGAGTGAGGGGTGATCTATCCGGAAACAGATACACGGCATCACGGCGCCAGACAGTCCCGGTGATCCATCTCGCGAGATTGACAAATTCAACTCACTGCTGAACCTGCTGCTGCTCCGTTCTCTGTACTCGATCCAGCTCTACACTTCCCCGTTCCTCCTCGACCCTAATCTGATCAGCTTTACTCACCCCAAGCTCAATAAAGCACGCACGCTCCATTCTCATCTTCGATCAGGGCGTCGACCCGCCGTTTCTGGCTTTCCACATTCGACCGTTGTTTCTCGGCCGATAATCGCTGTACTCGCTGAAATGCGCTCAGAGCGGAAGTGAACTCGCGTGATAGCTTGGATTGGATTGGTTTTCGTGATGACTGTCGTAGTTACATTATTGTTTGAACAAGTTATTGCGATGGGATATAGATAGTGGTGGTACGTTGTATTGATGAAGCGTAGAGGGAGGGACAGATACGTCAGTGATGGATCGTCCTATAAGAGGAAAATGGAACACACGTATTGTCCTCCAGATGGCATTGATGCTAAATTCTTTACATCGTCTGTACTCTTCTTAACCATATCCCTTGTCGCCTCGGTCAAATTATGTCTAAACGAAATCAGTCTTTTCTGACAGATACACCATGATGAAAGATCTCTTGACAAGACTTACAAGCTGGTACGTAACGCAGGCCCATCGCCGGCCCCTCCAACTTTATCAACCAGCCGTTGTATACCCTGTACATTCGATTGAAGCTTGAAGATCTGTATAGATACTGAATCCTTGATGGATGTGAATGCCTTGTCCTCGTCTGATTTCCCCCGAGAGATCAGCAAAGACAGGAGGAGAGAATGATGAACAACGGAGGAAAGAGAAGAGAGTAAAGAGTAGAGAGAACATTACTGACCTGCTTTCCCACTGCGTAAGAGTGGTTGAGAAGATTCTCCTCGTTCA
The DNA here is from genome assembly GCA_002105065.1 of Naematelia encephala. Taxonomy (NCBI): domain Eukaryota; kingdom Fungi; phylum Basidiomycota; class Tremellomycetes; order Tremellales; family Naemateliaceae; genus Naematelia; species Naematelia encephala. Next base: position 79,920 of record MCFC01000010.1, read on the forward strand.
AGGTCGTTGAAACTCATGTTGCCGAGGAGAAGAAGCTGAAAAACTCGGTGAAGTTGGGGGGAGAGGAAGGTGATAAAGAGAGTCGTGATATTGGGTGGCGATAAGCTACAACGGCTCGTGATTTGATTCCGTCATTACTGATTGCTTCTAAAGCACTGTTGGACGCGACTTATTATCTCTTCATTCACAGACTGGACACTGGTGATAAGATTGTACAGGGGATGTCACGATCAGTTCAACCAGCGTGAGCATACACCTTACCACTACTACTTGATGGATGGTTGAAACTGACCAGAACGCCTTGACTGTCTCTTTTACTTTGTCTCTTTCTTTGTTCGCCTGTTTAAGCAAGATCACAGCCCACTCGACAGTCCTCTTAAGCCAAGATACAGACCTTCGAGGCCACCTGACATTCGGAGCAGGCTGCGTCGTCCATCCCAAAGCATGTATACTTGCTCTAGGTGGTCCGATCGAGTTTGGACGAGATTGTGTTATCGAGGAATTGGCTGTGGTCGTCAATCGCGGTAAAGACGTGATGAGGATTGGTGATGCGAATGTATTTCAAGTAGCATGTCGTTAGTCATTGCTCCCTTTCCCTCCTTGTTTCGGCCTTTCTCATCAAGTCATGTCAATTTCTCCCATCTTACGCTTCGCCTTGATATCGCTCTCTCCTCTTGAATATGCTGACAGTCTTTCTGGACAGGTATAGAAGCACCCTCAATAGGGAATGGAAATACATTTCAACCCCGATCAAGAGCAACGTCAAATGTACATATCTCAGATAACTGTACTCTATGTAAGTCACATTTACTTTGCTCTCAAGTATAAATCAACCCTCCAAGCCAAGACTCAAAACCCAAACTTGAGATTCAAGAAATCCAAGATCAACATTGATACTGACCACCTCACCCCACAGCAGCAGGAACAGTCTGTCTCCCACTCGTTATAGACTTGGAGCCAGGTACGACGGAGACCTTACCTTCATATACCGTCATTCACAGCTCATTATCTGAGCGAAGGATATGGGATGGCACGGGACAATCGGCCGAGGACAACTTGAAAGAGAAACATATCGAATATCTACGAGAGATCATGCCAAAGTTAGTTTCAACCATCAACTTTAGCCTCGTCAATCATACTCATGTATGGAACAGGTATAATCGCATGAGAGTTATTTGACATCTCCAACGAATAATGATAATGACTACGATAATCATCGAGCAATAACATTAACGTAGTACAAATTCTTTCGATGGGTGCTGTTTTCTCTATTTTTGGAGGTGTCTACTACTGGCTTTCAATGTTTATTGGACGAAGGTGACGATGACGATAACGACTTTGTTTTTTTTTAATCCTAAATCATACCAAGCATGAATAACGATACACCAACATGCAGAAATGCGAATTGTGCATGCCAATGCAGAAGTATACCTTGTACTTGAAGTGTTGCCGCCGTCCCCTGCGTCTCATAGCCACTGGTTCTGACCATCCGTTCCCTTGGATTGAGTGCTTGATCGCAATCGTAACTCCTTCTTCCCACACTATGACTTCTTGACCATCATACTCGTCTACTCTTCTCCCACATATGAATCCTCGACCATACTCCATAGCTTCTTTGCCTGATGTATCTCATAACAGGTAACCCCCATCCGAAACAGGAGCCAATGAAGATGGCCCAATCTCTCTCGAGACATTCGCAAGTTCAGTCCAGAACCCTTCTGATACTTGTCCTCCCTCACTTGCCTCGTATTCCAACTAAAAGACACGCACGCAATCAAGTCAGCGATCTTTCCGACTCTTTCTCAAGATTGGTAGCTTCTCACCTCGGTATGGGCAATCTCCCTATTCAGACCAAGAGCTTTATCCACAACACGGACATCGCGAACTATCACACCTTGCTCATTTCTGTTTTCAGTCACTCTGATCTCTTCGTCTGCCTCGATATAATATCGTCCCGCCAATCCAGGATCCGAGAACGAGAATGAGATGATATTTGGAGCGATAGGCGCTTTGCCTTGAGGCTTGCCCTCTGCCTCTAGGAGAAGCTGAAAGTGTTCAGTGATGGAAGTTGGAATTGCTTGCAAAGGCAGAACCGAGGGAGAAGAGGTTATCAATCGTAGATCGATTGGTCTGAAAAGGTTAGTCAATGATCTCATTGGAGAAAGAAAACGAGTTTAACGTGATAACATACCTATCAGGAAGAAGCATGTCAATTTCCTTGATATCCTTATATGATTCGCCGACAAGCCGGCGCTGGACAAGCTGCTCGACAGACTCGGCGGCGACAGCTTCGCCATCTTTCGATGTGACTTCGCTACCTTCAAGCGCAACTTCGCCATCCTCCAACGGCCCTTGTGCAGGTTGATTGCCTCCCTGATCTTCAGCTTGTGGTTCATCCAATCCATCCTTCTCCATCTTTTCCAGGAATCTGCTCAACTTGACTTGCCACGATTCGTCCTCTGTGTTGACATTAAGGGTCTGTGCAGCTGGAGCGACCGATACGACCTCTTTCGCTGCCGCTTGGATCTCGGGATAAGTGTAGGTGAATGTCAAGGTCAGGGCGAGGTTCTCATGACGATAGGTTAACCGCCTGTGAATAGTCGGGTTGAACGATATGGCTGCTGGTGTCATTGCTGGTGTTCGACTAGGACTAGTCAGCTCTACATTGCAGAGGCTCCAGGAACAAGTAATGTACCTAGGTATGAAGACCGGAGTAGACTTTAGATCCTTAACACATGCGATGGCCTCATCGCGGCTGCTCTCATCTGGAAGAGGTGAAGAGAATATTGAAAAGCTCTCTCCGGCGACAGGGTATGGGAAATGACCAAATCTGTTCTATAAGCTATTGGTCTTGACCAACGATAGTCAAGCTCACCTGGCAATGACTTTTCGATCGCCTGTAGCTATACCTTGCCAAGCAGCACCCAAGCATTCTGCCAGGCTCGAATCCTGCCCACTTCCAGCCACGTCGATGACTTGGCAACTACCCAGTCGCTCTTCTCGGTGCGCTGCCTCCTTCTTGGACGGTTTCACAGACCATCGAGATACCCGGCTTAGTCGGAACAAGGTCGAGTGTTGCCCTGAGGTTTCCGCCCATGGAATAGGATTGGCTTCTGAAGCCTGGAAGGGGGATAGGGTGTATTTCGTTGGGGTTGGGCCTGTGGATGGGGGAATGGCAGCCACGAGGGCTCGTGAGAGAGACAATGATTTGGCCTGAAATGGTGTCAGACATCATCTTAAAACATTGCGAGATATGAACACCTACGCGAAGCTCGGCAATTGCAAGTAGCTGTCGGGCTCGAGCGGCTGAGCGAGAGGAAAGGGTAGTAGCGCGGAACTGTTCATGTCAGCAGGCTGCGATTCTGCGAGAGCATGCGATATGAACCGTGTTATTTGGCATCTGCTCAACGTATGCCATGGCCACATTCGACACAGTTGACAATATGTCCTCGGACGGTCGCCAGTCGTGAAGTTCCGCGGCAGTCCACTCATCCACGACGAGTCCCTATTGCCGATAATTAGCTACACAGCCCAAGAGAGCAGTATGAACATGTGCGCACCTTCCTGCGACCCTTGACCATGGCATCGAACCAATTCAGAGCTCTAGTCGATCCTCTGACTGATAGCTTATTCTTATCCTGCCCTTGAGCTCCTATGTTGAAGCCAAGTTTCTGTCTAGTCAGGATATCGTGCATAAGACCACGATCTCTCAGCATCAAGAACAGCTCGGGTGCGGATATATCGAATACTAAGTACGGCTGTGTCAGCCGGGATTCTCCATCGGTATCGAAACATAAAACACTGAGGTGAGAACTCACTTTGCTCGTCCTCGGCTTTCTCGATGACTCGTTCCCTCGCCTTCTCCCATCCCCAATTTTCCATGATCAGGCTCAACAGCTCTCCTTTTGTAGTTGACCAATGGGTCTTCTCTTCAATACCCAATCCCAGGACAAAGCTCCTCATTTGTTGTTTCGTGAAAGCGTTGGCGAGCGTATTACGAACTTTATCGTACCTGCCTGGATAATGTTCGTGCCATAATGGGACTTTTGGTGGTTGTGGGCGTATTCTGAGCAGGTCGTTCATTGACGGTGGAGTATTTTGTACCTTCTCAACACTTAGCGGTATGCGTACGTTTGGTGTTACAGGAACCGCTTGGTCTGATACGTCGTTGGATACCTGGACCTGCTCGTTACCGGACGGGGCTGCTGCAAGTGGTGGAGCATCCTTGAGTGCCAATGCCAGTCTCTTTGCATTAGAGAAAGATACCCTAGAACGACGAGTTGACCCTGCTTTCTTGCGGTCTGCCTGCTTGTGTGACGAGACTGTGGGTCCATCGAGAACTGGGCACGACGCAGTGAATCGACGTCGAGCAGCAGCACTTGATTCGGCAAAAGGAGTGCTGTCAACTGGGGCACATTTGACTGAACCCAAGCGACACGAAGGCGTCCGTAGTTGCCGGACGACTAGCATGAGACTCTTTAATGTTGATCAAGTTATCGATGCAGAATGTCCAGAAATCGAAATTTAGATGAAGAGCGGAGTTGAGCTTAAACTCCGCGCGGCATCAACGGAACCAAATAATCGCCAGTGACTTTTGACGCGTCGAGTAAGTTGACATGTATTTTTTTTGTCCTGCTCGACAGCAAGCATGTCGTCCTCAACGACCTTCGTCCTTAGCTCAGTATCTAGTGCTGATACACTACCTCCTACGCTTCCGCTTCATCTCCTTCCATTCTCGCTGGGCACTTCTTCCTCCCCATGCGCTTCCACTTCTGCCCTTATCTCGACATACTTTCAACCTCGTCCATGTCCGGCTAATCATCCCTCTCTAACACCTGGTACTAGCATTGCAGCTTTCCGCGGCCGTCAGCTAGTAGGACAGACAGTATCTGTTCCTCGGGGCTATAAAGGCGTTGTGCTTGGTGCGACGAAACGACTCGACGCGTTCTCAAGCTCAACAGTAAGGGAGAAAGGACGAGCTGGACCTGATGTGAAGCTACCCCTAACGCCTGCTAGCTCGACGACATCTGTCATGGCTGATGCGGCTGAGGAAGGAGTCAGGAGATCACCGAGAAAGTCGAATCGTGGTGTAGGTCAGGTAGCACTTTCGAGACCTAAGTTTAAACGCCCAATACCAAACAAGAAGCGATTTCGCCTAGATTCTGATGAAGAGGATGAGGATGAGAATGAGAGTGAGAATAATCAGAAGGAAATAGCGCAATCTCGTTCTCGATCAACAGTTGCACGGACCCCAAGCAAGCGTACGAGGACAGACACCACTACGACTCCGATCAAGGCGGTGGTTGGAGATTTGCCAAGTATAATCGTTCAAGCTGCTACACCACTCAAAGAACCCATTTCACCTCCCCGTGCGAGATTACCGCCGGTCCGTGATATCGACATCGATGCGAATGAAATTGAGGTTCTCGTTGCAGATGGTAATGCGAACGAGAATGAGGCTGTCGCTACAGATGGCGAGGCGCAAGTCAAGGACGAACCGATCTTACCTTCTCCAGCAACAGAGGACGATCCACCCACCTTCTCCATCGATGACTCAGCTATATCCGCCTCCTCCGAGCGAGACGACGATACATCAGATGCAAAGCGAGAAGGAGATATGTCAGACGAGGCACACACACGCTACGATGGTCCAGTTCGGGCTTTGAGACCTTTATCTACCTTTACCGAGTTTACCCTCTGGACTCCAGATGCACCTTTGGCGGGATTCAGGCAGGACGAAGATGATTCCAACTCCAAGTCTGCACAAGAAACAAACAACGAAGGAGAACAAGAAGGACAATCTCAAAGAGAGGGAGAGGGAAAAGGAGAAGAGGCAGGTGGTATTCAACTAAACAAAGGATGGTGGCGATCTGGAGGAGCAGGTGAAGGTGGAGATGAATTCGTTCGTGGTTTAGGTGAATGGTTAGGTTTTGTTGAAATGGTCAGTAGTTCGTTCTGATTCTACTCCCTTGAGGAAAAGAAATGAAAAGCTGATCTGATCTCTTTCCGTTGTATAGCTCAATGAACCTGTATATCTCTATGGTCTGTCAGAGGATCCAGAAGACGACGACGAATAATCTTCTACTCCGTTTTTGTTTTTCACACATAAACTTCAGACTTATAAGAGGTTGTTCTCACATGTAATCACATCTCCTGACATAGTATATCTCTTCGCATAGTCTTGCCATCTATGATCAAGTTATCAATATAGGATAATAAGCATGCATCAACATTAGATAAGCTGTACAACAATTTCATCTACATCTACATCTTCCATCCACCCCGCAGGAATAACATAGCTCAAAACTCAATTTCCTTCGCCGAAGTATCCCTCAAACATGCTCTCATGTCGTAGTCGACTGCCCCGTACAACTCCGTGTACATGTAAGAACAAGGTCGGATATCGACTTGTAAAGTAATGTAAGAAACCGGCGGGTAAAGCGCCCATGTGCCGCTGAGCAGCAGAATCCAGGTCTTGGTAATGGTGTTTCTACCAAATATCAGTCGGCTTATCCTAATCCCGTCTAAACAGAAAGGAAAGCAACTTGCCTTGTTCCGCATGGCACGAAGCAAATCTCGTACAGAATTGCCCTTGTACTTGCGGTATTTACCGAGACTACTCGTGAACACCTTATCGCACCGGCTGTACCAATCTCGCCCGACCACAGATACTGCGTCTGCTTCGAGTGATACCAACGTAGGTTCGGGTGGGTCGAGCTCCATGATTTCGAATCCTGAATAATGTTAGTCCTCTCATATCCATACAGGCAAGAGCGGACTCACGATCAGAAGCATCACACAAGAAGGCTAACCGCTTCGCTGGTGTCCAGAAGAACGGATGAATAAGACTCTCCGTAGTATCAGGTCTGTACTGATGAGCTTCTGGCTTCCTGATATGGGGGGGAGGGGGGGGGAATCAGCTCACCTGGCCGCCGGGTCAGACGCCAACATCCTCTCGATTAACTCTCTTGCCTCCCACCCCTCCTCGCCCAGTACCTCAAGCTGCGCCATATTCACAACCTCGCCTTTAACAATATTACTCTCCCTGTCATACACCGCCCCATACGGATGCTCGCCCGACATGAGAACCCAGAAATAGAGACAGCCAAGAGCGAACAGATCGACCGCCTTGGTGAGTCGGCCGTAAGACTTTTTGTCTTTTTCTTCTCCTTCCACGACCAAGTCGATGAAAGATCCAGACGAAGAGGCAGAAGAATGGGATGAAGTAGGATCAAAGCCCTCATTCAGTCGAACTTGGCCGCGTATGCACTCTGGCGCACGCCAGCCAAGCGATCCAGCAAGATTGTTGCCTGTGGGAGCAAAAGACGATTGATCTTGCTCGAGACGTCGAGCCAAACCAAAGTCGGACACTAGCATACGAAGGGAACCATCCTTGGCTTTGGACACTAGCACGTTTCTGGAATCGTCAGTACAGCCTCTAAGCCGCGGGACATGCTCCACTCACTGAGGCTTGATGTCCCGATGGATGATCTTCATCCCGTGAAGATGCTTAAGGCCGCTCGTAATCTGTATGAGAGCCTTCTTGCGGTCAAGCACTGAAGCAAGTTCGAGGTGCTTATCAGGAGCCTCGATCAAGTCGGCAAGAGACGCTTGACACAGGTCCAACGCTATGTAAAGAAAGTTGTCTCTGCGTTCCTGGCAGTAGTCTTCAGTCGCATTAGCTTGTGCACCGGAGTATTTCTAAGACTTACATCGAATGACGTTAGGGTGATCATCGCTCGCTTGGAGAAGCTTAACCTCTTGTGAAGCTAGTCGAGTGAAATCCGACAACAGCCGTTTGACGGCTACAGGTCTTCCTCCCCACGTCCCTTTGAGCACTACCGTGCCGTGTGACCCAAACCCTGAGCGATCAGCTCGAGTTGTGGGCGGTATATGATAGGACTCACCAATTACAGTATCGGATATCATCAATCTCTCCTTGTCTTCGTCGTGCAACAGATCGGTGGATGAGATCTCCCTCGGAAGTTCAGGCAGAGGCTTCTCTTCCCTTCTGACCGTACCAGGCGGAGATTCCCCCCGCTCATCCTCGTCGTTGTCGTCATCATCGCCGAAAGCAGAACCAGCATCTGCATTCCGAGGCTTCTTCTTGCCTCTCACCCGCCGTCTCGCAGGTTTCTTCTTTGCAGGCGCATCACCGTCTAGCATATCCATTGATCTCGCTAGAGCAGACTTGGACGACTCGGCGTGCGGAATAGCGGCAAATGAGACTGATTTCTCGTCGACCTTCACGCCATTAGGTGCGAGCAGAAGAGGGGTCTTCTCATCAACAGCAGGAGGGGTCGTTGACTGCCGCACACCCGCTCTGCGGCCGAGACCGAAAACAGTGAAGCCGAAGAACGCAATCCCAGCGAACACTGCAGCAGTCCACATGATCCAGGCCCGACCACTTTGCGGTTTGAACTTGATTGGCTTGGACTCGGTGATGGTGCTCTCACGGGAAGAAGCATCCTCGATCAGCTCTGTTGGTGGATCAAGTAGATATGGCAAAAGCTGATCTCGTTCTGGAAGATCCTCTGACAGCAGGAATGAGCCGTTTGATAATGTCCCAGGTCGAGGGGGCGGGGCAAAGTTGATGAGAGGATAGGAACTTGAGGATAGTGCGTATAACAGCCGTTTTGAGCTGCCACTGCGGCCTGTACCTTCGATCATTGCATCGCCTGGAAGAGCAAGATCCAGCGGTGCAGCGCCGATATATGTAGATGCCGGTTTATTCAGAATGTCAACGTGAGCCGAGCTTCGGTGTGTCGGAACAGGGAATAGCGAGGGGAGGTGTGGGGGAGGCTGAGGCACTAGAATTGGGTTGGCCGAAGCAGGTTGAAGAGGCAGAAGGATGTCGTAAACAGCGATGCTGAGAAGTGTAAGCTCTCTCGATCTAGCAATGGGAGTTGAGCTCACCCAATATTGTCCAATTTTGTCATCCATCGGACTCCACCACCCAATTCCACGCCAACAGCCATACCGTCATACCCCAACTCCACTCTCATCTTCTTCGCCTCCTGGCCATCCTCTTCCCAAAGTTCCTCGGCCGTGGCTAACTTTGCCCAAAACTCGGCCAAAGGCTTGTCATAGCTGTTTGGGGTGTACGTAGAATAGATGATTTCCTGTACTCCTGCTGTCCGCCTTTCGCCAGATACTTCACTGGATCCAGAGACACTCGAGACGGTTGAAGGAGGTGTGTGGATGGTGAGACGGTAGTCGGTTCTGCCCACGAAAAGGACATCGCGATTTGAGCGTGCACGTCCCTCCATGTCATCAGATATCTGCTCACTCTCGCAGGTACAGTCTGTCTCGGGATTTGACATGTTTCCTGCGAGAGAAGAATAACAGTGGAGTTGTTGGCCTGTGCGAAGGTCGATGGTGAGGAGCGAAGTATGCTTCGAGCCAGTAAAGATTCGGCTGGGCGAGTGAGGAAAGGTGAATGGGGATAACTCGATCCTTCAGGACATTCAGCTCTGTCCTTGATAGCTAGAAAAGTTACAACTTACAGTTGCTCAACCGAAAGTGGGAGCTTTCTGATCTTTGGAGTCTCCCCTTCACGTTCTTCCTCCTCGAACACGTACAAACTCCCACTGAGAGGCTCGACGATATATTCCTCATCATTTCCCTTTCCTCGAACACCGCCGCCCACTAAAGGCTCTACTCCTTCCTTCAAAGTCCACCGCACTTTGCCTCCATCTCTATCCACAGCATGGAGTGCTCCATCGATGGTCGCGATGACCACAAAAGGCAACAAGTCGTGTTCAACCTCTGGCGCAGGGGGTGGGTTGGAAGGTGCTGCGAGTCGGGATGCCGGTGGCTGCCGAGCAGGTAGTGAGATGACGGCAGGGTAAGGGTCAGGCGTAGGTGATGGACCAGCCTGAAGTAAGAGGAGGAAAGGTAAAAGGAAGACTATGAGATGGGATAGTACGAGATTTGAGAACATTTCTATTAGGACAATGGAAGAGGACCGGCTTGACTCGTGGGCAAAGCGGCCATTTGCCGGGCCAACCGACGAGGTTCAGCAATACCTAAAACGGCAGCTCGATCCAGGACGGCAATTCTAGCTGCTGTATGAAGATACAAGGACGAGGAAGCTTTTGATTTGACTGATAGGGATAGATTGGAATGATAAAGAACAATGACAAGTACGTCCTTTTACTGCCCGAAAACCCCCTTTGGTATAAAGTTCGTCACACTGACAAGATTGCTTCCGTGACACGTCATTATTCAGCTCGACCGTGCCTGTCGCTGCAAAGATTTCCGGCAAAAGTTGCAGTCTTTGCTTTGTCTTCGACATACACAGCTTGAATCGCACATCATGTCGGCTCGATTCAACGACAAGAAGCGCTCAGCGCCAGATTCACGCGATCGCAAGCCAAAATCGTTCAACAAGGGTTCCAATGCACCTGTGAAGCCTGGATATGCACCTGTGAAGAAAGATTTCCGACCTAAATCGACCAACGCAAAGATCAGGACTGAACGACCAGAAGAGATCAAACGTCGAAAAAGACCTGTGACTCAAGGTGGAGGATCGGACCATGAAGAGGAAGATGAAGAAGCAATGGATGTGGATGAAAATGACTATATCGAGGTCCCCGCGGACCAAGAGGGAGGGGAACCTGCAGAGAAGAAACCTCGAATGACCAAGGCTGAACGAGCGGCATTACACGCTGCACAACCTCATCGAACAGCGTTATTGCCCAGTCATCCTTTACTTCAAGATAAACTGCTGCCATTGTGGGAGACGGCCCGAAGGGCCGACTTGGGGAAAGAGGAACGTACGAAGGCGGTGAAGGAGCTTTGGGAGGCTGCGAGAGGCAGAGTAGCAGAGATTTCCAGAGGCCACAAAGGTGGACGTGTTCTACAAACCGTATGTTCCTTCAATCTTTGAACCTGCTATAGGATGTGTCCTGATTCGCATAGATTGTCAAGTATGGAGGAAAGGAGGAAAGGACCGGAGTAGCCATGGAGCTTCAACCCCAATGGCGAGAGATGATGGAGTCAAAGTATTCCAAGGTACGCTCCTTTTTTCAACTTCTCCCCTGTTTCCCCCAGCTGACAGGTTCAAAGTTCCTCATGGCAAAACTTATTCGATACTGTCCCTCGATTCGACCTCTCCTCATCCCCTCTCTCGCCTCGCACCTCTCTTCCCTCCTAGCACATGCACATGCCGTCCAACCCTTGTCAGACTTTTTCGATCTGTGGGCGACGAGCAAGGAGCGTAAGATGCTAGTTCGCGGATTCTACCCTAAAGAAGTACGAGTATTCGATGGCGTCAAGGAGACGGGAGAGGTCAAGGGTCTCGAAGGGACTTTAGAGGCTCTAGGAGATGGTAAAGGTCGAGAGAGGGTGTTGGATGGACTGGAGAAGACTGTCCTAGATATGTGAGGAGAATATTGATCACTCTACGTTGTGTACTGATCATTACCTATAGTTTCAATGCGACCCAAAAGACCGCACTTGCGCAGGGGATTTTCCATTATCTTGTACGAGAGTACCTGGATTGCCTGTATCGATTCCTTCCCACAGAAGAAGCGGACAAGAAGATGCACGAGCTTCTGACAGCGTGAGTCTTCAGCATCATCTACTCTAGGCCTATTCCAATGACGGCGTATAGCTCCATGGAGAGTCTGGCCGAGATTGTGCATACCAAAGATGGTTCTGCTGTTGTTCGGCAACTCATAGCGCGAGGCAGTGCAAAGGTAAGTTTTGCCTGTCCACAGTCAGTTACATTCGCTGAATACTCGCTGTAGGACAGGAAACAAATCCTGCAACACCTTCGTAAACATATCGAACCAATGTGCAAGGATGCAGATGCGCAGACAGTCCTCTTCACTGCTTTTGACTGTGTCGAGTAAGTCGTACAATGAAATTACCCACCGTGATGGTTAAGCTGACGTGGATCAGCGATACGAAACTCATGGGCAAGGCATTTGTATCTGATATCATTGGTCTTGCTCCTGGTTTGGTCGAAGATAAGAATGGTCGACGAGTCCTCCTGTACTTGCTGACTCCGACTTCGACTCGGCATTTCCTTCCTTCGACACTATCGACGCTCGCGACGTCTGCACAGCTCGCACGTACCGTTGGGACATCGAAGAAAGACCCAGCGATCAGGCGGAAAGAGCTGGTTGGATATGCAAGCGAGGGACTGATCAAGCTCGTTGCCGATAAAGGGGAGGAACTAGTTCGTGATCCTGGAGCTGGGCTGCTGGTTCAGGAGATCATGCTGTATACCGAGGGTGGTGAGTCTCTAAGCTGTCTCAAGACGATAGACGAGGCTGATGATTCTTTTCAGACAAGTCTTCAGCTATCACTGCGCTAGTCGCTCCATTGCAGACACCTTATCCAGAGGATATCATCTCAGAGGATGAACCCCACATAATCGACCTACCACACGCGTCTAGGACATACAAGCTTCTACTTTCCGGCGGTCACTTTGACACCAAGACCAAGACGGTTGAACAGCCAGACGAAGGATTATCAGGCGCTTTCTCAGTGGCCTTCTGGCAAGCGATCAGTAGTGAAGAGGCAGGCGGTGCTGAGAACGTCGTACGCATGGCTAAAGGATTACCTACCTTTGTCCTGGCAGAGATGGTGGAGGGTCTAAGCACGGCTGGGCGTGGAAAGGATGTCAAGGCTGTGTTAGGGAAAAAGGACGTCTTGAAGGATATCGCTGCAGGGGAGAAAAAGGGAAGCGGATTGTTGGTGGACAAGATCAATGCGTTGTGATGAGGGTGAGAGGTTCAAGGCTTGCTTTGTCTAGATCGCAAGGACGAGGTGTGACGCTGTACAGTATGCATACATACATTTCACATTACGTATTACAGCGATTGTCCATCAGAGCAGAGTCGACATTATAAGTAAGACAGAGCAAACATTATAAGTCAAGGGAAGCGAAGGCAAGCTGATTTAGATAGTATTGAAAATTCAGACATATGAAACAATATCGATAGGGATCATGAGAGGGAGATTATTCGTCAGTGACAGTGATATTCTGAGTGAAATAACGGATTTGAGTCTCGGCTGAAGCCTACAAACGAAAGGCGTTAGCTGAATCTTTACCCGACTTGATGTCTACGGAGGTCGTATAAGGAAGGGAAGGACTCACTCCAACAAGGTATGGGGCAGCGGCAACCAAAATCCATCGACCTTCTCCCCAGTCTTTGGAGAGTGGGACTTGGAAAGTAGCTTTTCCGTCAAGCTGTGGGAAGCCTTTGTCTGAACTGCGATTTATCGATTAGCTCAACTCTGGAAAGGGGTGTAACGCTGAGAACATTGGGAAGATGAGGGAAGAGAGGGAAGAGAGGGAAGAGAGGGAAGAGAGGGAAGAGAGAGGAGAGTGGAGAGTGGAGAGTGGAGATGGAGCAAAGAGTGAAGAGCGAAGAAAAGGAGAGAAGAGAGTGAAGGGCAGGATAGAAGGAGAGAAGGAGAGAAGAAAGGCGATATGTTCATCAGAAACAATCCAATAGAAAGCACTGATAAAGTGGACAAGACATACAATAGATCATTATAACTGAGCATATCACCCAAACATTCTCTGCAGCTAGCCAACGAAGGTCTCTTTATACCCCAGATAATACCAAAATCAGTCCAATTTTGAATATAATCCTCAGTATACACTGTAGCAGTGAAGTTGCCTCCTGCCCGAAGTGTCGACGGGACCGTGATATTGGCGATTCTTGCGGACGTCAAGGGAAGTAGAGCAGTCAGGGCAAAGAAGATGGTGATGAGGATGGAAGTGGTTGAACGAGGTTGGAACATCTTGAGAGATGTGAGTCGAGGGAAGAGTTGCAAGATTGATAGAAGACGTTGATGTCAGTCTTGAATGAATTGATGAAATGAACAGGATGAATCTACAACTCAGCAAGCTTTAAGTACTTGGTATCTCGTCTGAGGTGGGGGTGCAGTGGGGGTGGTTTATGACGTTGTGGGGGTGAATGTGAACGGTGTTTGGGAAAGGTAAGGATGTATGTTGGAAAGGGATGGGGGATGCGATGGGAGATGGTAAGCGGTACGGAGCTGTGCAAAAGCTGGGTGGTACGAGGGTGGGTTTAGAGAGAGAGTTGAAAGGATCATCCTTTCTTAAGACACAAGATCCGTAAAGGTACACAGCTCTTTGATTTTTAGTCTATTTCACACTAGTTTGAGTCCCTCCCCTTCCCCTCTCTTTCCATCCATCATTTCACCATTCACATCCCCATCACATCGCTTCGCATAACTCTCACATCACATCGCACCAGTTGACATCAAAGACATTCCTCGCCGATATACCTAGATCCAAAAAGAAACTCACCCTTAAAGAGTCGCTACTGTACTACAGTCGGTATTCAAAAGTTCCTTTGGCAATTGTTTCATATTGAAAAATACGTCATCGGACTTGTGGCGGAGATCAAATGGCTGTTTCATCCCATGATGGGATCATCCGTAATTTCGTTGACTACACTGCACACAGAGTCGTTTAGAAAGAAGACTATACATATCGGTTCGTTGAATATGAGATATATGAGATCTACAGAAACAAGACAAAACCTAGAAAAAAAAATGCTATTAACTGCGCGGCAGCTGCGCAAACATCCCCATCCTTTGCCCGTCAACCACCCTTGACCGAGCCTCGAATGCATCTTCAGCCTCTTTCGTCAAGGTGCTAACCCCAGATTGTCCCGAGTCAGCCTTGATACCGCCATCACCACCACCACTACCAGCACCACCAGCACCGCTACTGTTATACCCCGTCTGCTGTTGAGTTTGAGCTTGTCCCTCTACTCCGCCATCGGGAGTGACTTGGACACGAGAAAGAGGCGACGTATTTGACGACGTACTCGATTGGCGGATGGAAGCGCATAGAGCAGGTTCCTCTGACGATGGTGATTCCGTGGCAGTTTTTTTGAAACCCCAAGGTCTCTGCCAGGTTTTCTCAATATCTGCACCGCGCAAATCGTTAGACGCCCCACTAGCACTGTGAACAGATTGAGCTCGTGAGCCCCGACTATTCGGGTTAGTAGCGCTCTCCGGTGTCGAGCCAAAAGGTGATGGACTGCTGGCACCCAATCGAACATTTGCAGCCCAGAATCCTCTCTTGACATTCAGAGCGTTCAGAATGCATTCACCAAAGTTGGCATTTGGGTGCAGTTCCGGCCTATAATCATCATTAGCTATATCCATATAGTAAAGGGGAAAAAGGCTTACGCTCCACCACGAGGATGTTCGGGGTAATGAGCTTGTAATTTCTCCATCGTTGGATTTGCCGTCCGATCCATGAAATACTCGATGAGCTGAGCGTGATGATGTCCGATCTTAAAGCGCGCGCCAAACTGCCCCAATGCCATCCTGATAAAAAAAATCAGCAAATGACACGACACGCTCAAGTGGCACCTACCGGACTAAATCAATGTCCATCCTATGTGACTCTGCCGTGGCAAAGTCACTGACATTTAGGGCAAACCGGTAGAAGAGCAGACATGTCCTTGCAGCAGTCACCAAGCATCTAACCAAACATCAGCTCGCAAGTTCTGGACGCCGCAATAGACGTACACAGAGGCTGATGAATGCATGATCGAGGTGAAGTTCTGCGCCCCGTCGTTAACTACGCTAGCGAGCTGCTGCACGATGGAGACGATAGCCTGCGCGGCGCCAAGTATACGCCTCGCCGAAGAATCACTTGCGTCGGAGATATCAGCGAATGGTTCGTACAGGCAGATGATCGCAGCGTGAGGCAACATGTGCGCGCAGATGAGGTCGATATCAAGGCGTCGTCTGGCATCCAGCACGCAAGGATTGCGTAGATTCCCCGGGAAGCTCATCCTACATATATTTGTCAGTCCAAGTCTTGGATAGCGACATCGTCAAGACTTACTGGAAGCAAGCGATCGCATTGGCGAGCTCTCTAAACTCGGGCCGTTGGAGACCGTCCAGATCATCGTCGTCCCTCAAATGTCGGTTCTTCCACTTTCGAACGAAACGAGTGACCCGATTCATTATAACAGCAGCTGCACAGATCAGGATTTTCCATGTCAGGATACACCACACTCACCTTTGATGACCATTACGAAAGAGTCCGGCACTGGATGCTTGGTCCAGAAATCGGGAGATTCGATATCCTGCGAGTTTGGCTCCATGATTTCTGCGCCAAAGTCAAAATCCTTCCTAGAGACAGGCAGTGGTACCGTCTGTTACTGTCAGCTTATGCATCCGGTCTGAAAGAGCCGACTGACCAGCTCGTCCAACGCGAAGGAAGTGCCCCATCCAGAAGCCGCACTGGCAACGGTGTCGTGATAGAATCCCATCCACACCGCTACTCTCCTTTCCTCCCTCTCAAGGGCATCAACTGGTGGCGGAAGCATAACGGACTTTAGCGACAGCTCTGCACTTCGCACATTCAGACCCAGTGGGAGGATCATGCGAGCGACAAGTCCACAGTATGCCCAGCACTCGAGCATCCGGGTATCGTCGATAAACACACGCGAAAGAATAATCATGGCTCTGACCACGTCAAATAGCCGATTACCAGTGTTAAGACCGTCCTGGACTGCTTCTTTGCCGTATGCAGCCTGCCGCAAGCCAAAGCTGAGCGAGTTGACCTGCTTGCCCTCTGCACTCATATACATTTGCTTTGCCGCTGCGCTCCTAGAATAGACATCGGGATGGCACCATGCGGCCGCCGCACTGCAAACGGCATGGATGAGCGCTGGATGTGGGAAGTTTGCGTGGGTGGGCGGTAGAGCAAGTCGAGCGAGGAATCGGGCCCTGTGAAGTACACGAGGGATATTTGGTACGAGGTCGAAGAACGCCTCGACGAGATCGTTGACGATATTAGGTTCGGGAAGGTTCGGTGGCCATCCTGGCCAGAAGAGATCCATGAGTAGTTGTTGCTGTAGTTCGGGATCCATCGCGAGACCAGCGTCTATTCCATCTGCTTCACCTTGATTCGAGTCAATAGGCACGCTGTTGATCGTCTGAATAAAAGCGGTTTCAACAGTCTCGACCGCTCGCCAAGGTCCATCAGGGGCCGTTGCAGGTTCGAGATTGCCGTCGGCATCTAAGTTTGGACGCAGATCCTCCTTGGAACTATTGTTATTGGTAGCGATGTTGGCGTTGGCTATGAACCAAGAAGAGCTGTTACCGACTACTTGTTGGAAAGGAGGTTGTGTTGGACCCGGAGAAAAGTTGAAGACGGCGTTGGGAGACAGACTAGAAACGCCGGAGCCCGACGCAGAGGTGAAGGGTGATGGTTCGGTAGCTGGTTCGCTTGGGCGCCGTGATTCAGAAGTAGCAGAAGCGTTAGAGTCTATAGTCTGCTGTCGTTCGAGTGTCGGTGTCGTCTTCTCATCCATGGAAGTCGCCCAGTCATTTGGAAGGATAAAAGGCGTAAGACCAGTGGAAGCCGAGAACGAGGAATCCCCCATCATTGTGTGCTCTGGCACACCACTACGCAGTCCTGGTACTCCATTTGGTTCTGGTATTTGGGCTGTCGCGGCAGATGAAAGCATTTCGAGGAATGCGGTCGGTGAGGGAGCTGAGGATTCACCACCAAGCCATGATCCATCTCTCCCAGATGTGGTTTTTTGTGGAGGGTTGGTCGGACCACTTTTCGTTTGCGCTAGTTGCAGTTCCAATTCCTCTGAGAGAGAGAGAGAGAGAGTAAATCAGTAACGTTCCTTAAAAGTATTCTTCTTCAATTCTCAGACATACCAATTTTTTTTCTCAATGACTCGGCCTCACTATCCTCTACGTCTTTACGTTTTCGCTTTGGTTCTCCAGTCAAACTCTTCTTTTTCTTTTTCCTCGTCACATCTCCCTCTTCATCGCAATCGCCCATTTCTTCCGACACGGACTGATGCTCATCCCCTTCGTGACCAGCCGGATTGCCATCGTCGTACTCGCACGTCAATACTGGATTACTACGTGGCGCAGTCCGCATCAAATGCTTATATGACCGTACACACGTGGAACAATGTGGTCGTTGCTATAATTAATCAGCCTCTATACTCTTTCCCTTGGATCGCTTTCTCTCTACTCACTGCATCACATTTAAGTTTCCTCCGCCTACAAGCCAAACAAGCTTGATTCCTCCTCAATACACCTGCAATCTCACCATGGTTCTGTCCGGATGATCCCGAAGCAACGGATCCACCACCATGCTGTGCCGGTGCCGCGATTTCCACAGGGATCGTTCCTCCAATATCAGGTCGAGCGTAGATATTGTTCCCGTGACGTATGAACTCCGATGGCAGTGAATTTGGTACTGTCGGCATTGTCAAATGAATTGATCCAGCAGTGAAGAGCTACAACAGAAGCAATGAAAAGGTTAACGAGAAAATCCGGCAGGAGGCTATTGGGGGCCGCGCGGTGTTTCTGCCGACAAACGATAAGGTGAGAACTAAATATCAACTCGACGTCGCAGCAAGCATCAAGTGGGAAGGGATTAATCTACTGGTCAGGTCGATCCACAAATCCTTCAGTCTACCGCCACAGAACACAGCGAAAAGCGAGATGAGAAGGAAACGTTGACGATGGTCTAGACCGCGTGGAATCATCGCCATCAAAGACACGACGGAATCAAAAAAAGAAGAATCAGAACCTCGGCCAGAAAGCCTTTGAAAGCTACATTTCTCATGGCCGAGGCCAACGCACATCAACCGCTTTGGGAAATAAAAGTGCGGATCTATGCAAATGCATGCTTAATCTACTCACACTCGTACTCGTATCAATTGTGGCCAGATTACGAGACTAGCTTCATAATCTAGCTCTCGGCAGCACAGATCCCACAGCCTTGACTCCAAACTCTTCCACATAAATGTCAGCAGCACCTTCAGGCCGCTGTCTCAGTTCACCACGCAGCATTACTCCGAGACCTTTCGCACCCCTCCCGACAGTCTTGAACGAGGTCACCTCGGGAGCGACTGGCCTATACAACCGGGAAAGTGTCTTGTGCCACCGCAATTGATCGGTGAGATGAGGTATAAGCGATGTCGCGGCTGGTCCCATCTGAATATTCGATGTTAGCGACCTTTCAAAAGAGTACGAATGACTGACCGGATGGGTGGTCATCGGATCGAGGATAATGGTGCCTTGCGGCAAGTCCGCAGCGGCAAATGTGTCAGGATTCCGGAAGAGAGCCCGGCTGAGCGTCTCGCGGAACTTGGGCACAGCATGTGCCATGAGCTTGGTGTGATATGGGCAGCTTGTTCCGCGTCAGGTTGGATATCACTGATTAGGCTAAGCAAGCAACTCACGGCATGTGAACATCCATCACAGGATTGGCCAGACTGAGATGTTGTAGCCTCTCGATAAGCTGCAGCACAGCCTGTTGGGTTCCCTATCGCTATCAGCTTTGTTTGTATTCAAATCACGAGCGTGCCAAGTCTCAGAGTGAGAGTGAGAATGTACCAATTTTCTGACTTTGCATCAAGGGGGTGTGAAAGCTGCATAAAGCTCACCGTTACGACGCAGACTTTGCTGGAATTGATGATCCCAGCAGCAGCCCATTCGGGACCTCGTTCCTGCCATTCATTCTGTAACGCATGTACCTCGTCCAAGATGAGCTGCATAGCGCGTCTCCTCTGGCCAGGAGCAGAACTGGATTCTGCATAATCGGAAGAATATTCGCCAAACGGCACGTCGGTGGGAGGCGCGGAGAGCGAGTGGAAGAGGCGAGCAGAGATGACTGTAGTGAGGAATTTCAAAGGCTCGGAGCCTGGTGGAACTGGAGGTAGAGATGCGTAGATCATCTGGATTTGTCAGTTGACACTGGTCCAATTTGAGTAGAACCACCAACAGCAAGGCGAACTCCAGTAGCCAGGTCCAGTCGGCCTGCTGCTACCAATGCAGTCAAAGTGCCGATGAAGCCGTGTCCTGCGAGATGTGTAGTACCTTTTGGCAGCCATGTTTTTGATCCAGACCGTTCCTACCTATTATCAGCTAATGATCTCTGGAGAAAACACGGCACAGCTTACCTGCTCGCTAGCGAGGATAGCCACAGAGGAAGTAAGGATGAAAGCCGCAGTCACATCCGGCCGCTTCATCAATTCGTCCTATAACCTCTCAGCCTACATAATGACTCATCAGACTCGCATCCACATACCAAGCTTCTTCCTTCGACCCAGCCCCGCATCCAGCCTCTGATCCCGACTGCACCTCTCAAATGTCCTGCGAATTCTTCCATATTCTGCGGAAAGTACCCGATCGTTGCGTCGGGTGTCAAAAGAGCTTCTGATGCTTGTTCCCAAACGAGCAGAGAGGCAGGTGTCGGTGAGTGCGGTGTATGGGGAAATGATCCCTGTTATTCGTCAACATCACAGTCTTTAGTCTCGATGCAAGGCATTCTGACGTACGAGACCAGCGAAAAGTAACGCTGTTCCGCCTTGGCGCTCGTCACTACTCGTCTTGAACGCTGAAGCTTTCTTCAACCACGCTAGCCAGTCTGTATTGGATGTTGTTGTTGTTGCAGAACGTGCATACGGTTGAGCAGGTGGCTGGGGGAAAAGGCGAGGAAGAGTGACGATTTGGCGATGCTGGGCTGGTGGTTGCCGCGCTAATCGGGTGACTGCTCGAGTGTTACTGCGCCGCATCGTTTTGAAACGAGCCTCGTACAGGCCAGGGATACAGCAAGAAATCTGATACACAACGGGAGATCCCCCGATTTGTTGACAATGAAGCTGTTGACGATGGAATACAAAGCCTTGTTATGGTCATTGACTCGAGTCGAGTAAAAGGAGAGCCGGTTAGAATGTTGTGCCGGTTTTGACTTTGTCCGCTTAAAGCATGTCGGCATTACTCGGCAAACTTGAGTACTCAGTATTCTGCATTCAATTCCACTAGTTGATCCTTTGCAGCTTCAGACCTCCCATAGTACATTGATCAAGTAGAGAGAAGCTGCGTATAATTGATGAAAACGGGTGTTTCGGCCTGAGAAGGAGAATTCCAAACTGCGGCCATCAATAAAGGTCTGGTCTGCGATGGTGGACCTAATCCAGTTCAAAGTGTATGTCGTTGAGCTCAAACAGTCAAACCGCGAATGAAAGCTGAATAG
Source organism: Naematelia encephala (assembly GCA_002105065.1). NCBI lineage: Eukaryota > Fungi > Basidiomycota > Tremellomycetes > Tremellales > Naemateliaceae > Naematelia > Naematelia encephala. Next base: position 100,951 of record MCFC01000010.1, read on the forward strand.
ACCATACTGTAGAACAGGAAGTGTACAGGTGAGCTAGCACTCTACCTTACTCTACTCATTTCCCAGGGGGTCAGTTTCCGCTATGCGACTCAAAAAGAGTTAGTCACCACCGTCTTTGATTCTTTCCGAGGTATGTTCCTGCTTATTAAGATATTCGATCTGTAGAGCACAGAAACTCGGCTTGAAAGGCTGGTGTCGAAATCATCCTGATTCCAGCGTGGAAGGAGCCGCGGTCGGACCATCTGACAAGATTCAGCAATTGTAAGTTGTGTGCATGTACTTGCTTCCCTTTTGTTTGAAGCATCCAGCGACTGCTGATGGGGTATCTAGCCATCAATTTCTGCATAGAGGTCCTTCAGCAGCGGAGGTAGAGCGTGTGGAGCTTATTACGGAGAAACGAAATATCTCTGAACAGGAGGCGGACAAGGCGTTGGGAGGTAGATTGTCTGGATTCGAAGTCAGAAGGTAAATCATATCCACTCATGATACATGCATGACATCAAGCATCTGGGTATAGCAATTGTCATGCTCAACCTGCAGCCTGGCTTTGCATCCTAATACCCTTTTATAGAAGGTTTTTGTTCTTGACTCGTTGCATTTCATACATGTTATCAATACACTTGATTAGGTGACTTCCCGGTTACTGGCACAGCTTCCGTCACAGGCACGACAACCTCTTTACAGCTTACCTCCACAATAATTTTACAGAGAGTATCTCTCCTCTCGCCACCTGTGCATGTCGAATCCACCCTCCATCAAAAGGTCATGTCGACCACACTCACTGTTCCGACGTCTGGAACAACCACCCTTAACCCCGGGCCAGTTACAAATGAGGGATCGTCCTCTGGGTCCGGCAAGTTGCGCAAGTGGAGGCTATCGGTTGCAGGGCGAAAGAGGACTGGATGGTTGAAGCCAACTCCCTCTCTTCAATCTCATTCAACTACATCAGAACAATCAGCAGATAGAGACGGGAATGATCCATATACTGTGCTGCAGGTCGTAGAAGAGGATACCACGAAGGATGGGACGGGGACTGATGGAGGATATGAATGGGAAGCGGATAGCTCAACAGAGGATGGGACAGGTTCAGATGCGTACAGCTGGATAGATCCAAGTATCGTAGGCTCTGCGAGACTTCGGGCGACAGTGAGTAGTGGATTGTGATCGTCAGGTAGCTGACTGTTTCCAGCCGGCAGGATCGATTGCCGAATCAGATGAACTGCACAGTCCAGGGACATCTTCAATAGGGCATGCTTTGTCCGAGACACATCTTTCGACCTTCCCAACTCCACCAGATGTAAGCTTGTCCCCCTCCGTTCGAAAATATATTGATCCATCCACAGCATACTTCCCATAAGGTCCAACCTCGACGTCCTAAGATCTCACCGTCCGACTCGTACAACCTCCTTCTTGCCTATCAATCCTCCCAATCCACATCCTCTTCTTCAGGTCGCTCATCCCAACAACATCCAAGTACAGCAGCAACATCGCACATAATATCGCCCTATACTTCGTCAGATGGCAGCGGCCTTCGCAATCCTACTCCAGATTGGCATGACCTCGTAGATGCGTCAGTGCGCAAAAGCCTAGGAGCAGAGGAAGTTAAACGACAAGGCAATCTGTGGGAGCTGATCACGGGAGAAGTCGAATATGTAAGGGATCTACGGACCATCTGCCAGGTACGCAGTCGTATATCTTATCATTTGAAATAAAATTGAGATTAAAAGGTATTCATCCAACCTTTGCGGGATCAACAACCACCGCTACTAATTCCCCAGCCACGCTTAGACGCATTCATCACGGAAGTGTTCAGCACCATCCCTTCGATATACGTAGGGCATGCAAAGCTGCTGGATAGGTTGATGGAGCGGCAGCGAGCTGAGTGGCCATTGGTGAGCTTTTCATGATTGTACCATGTGCGTGTGACTGATGATATAGGTGACTAGCGTGGCAGACCTCTTTCTAGAAACCTTTCTAGAGATTATCGACCTGTACGAGACCGTGGGTTCTTTTTGTCGACACCTTCTAAGACGCTGACTCTTTGCAGTATATGAAGAATTATCCATTCGCCGAAGCCCGGATACGGAGGGAGAGCGATCATAACCCTGCTTTCCGTGATTTCCTAGCAGAGCGGAACACGCATGAGCTCACCCGGCGGCGCGACATTGTGAGCCCATACTAATCTAGCCTTCATAACAAAGGCTGAAAGTATTTCTAGTCGAGCTTCCTGCAGCGCCCGATTTCTCGATTACCACGACTCATCCTCATGTTTCAGAGCCTGGTGAAACATACACCCGATGGACACCCTGATAAGGAGCAGTTACCGATGTTGGAGCAGATTTTGTCGACTGCTCTCAGGGGAAGCCAGGTGAGTAAGAGAAGTGATAGCGCTGAGCTGTCCAGCTGGGTATCGAGAGTGCCGAAGCGAAGATTAAGTTGTGGAATGTGGCTGAGCGACTTTTATTTCGAAGGGGTGAAATCATTGTGAGTCTCAACGCTTTGACCGTGTGATCGATATTCACAAATGATAGGAGCTCGACGTTGCCGAGCCGAAACGGACCCTTGTCCATTCTGGATATGTATTCAGGCGAGTACGTAGCGAGACAAATTGGCATGGCTGGCAAGATCTGCATGCCTTTCTGCTAGATAACTACTTCATCCTAGCTCGAGATATCGAAGATGGCAAATATGTTGTTGTCTCGCGGGTGAGTACAGCCGCTTGTCGTCGGTCTGGGGATAGCTGACTCGTTCCAGCCGATTCATCTAGATTTCTTGACAATTGATACAGCGGACGGGCCACCTGAACGGAGGTATGATGGGATGACGCGATACAAAAGACGTCCAGACGGCAACCTGTTGGTCCTGTGCACTGTGGGATCGGAAACAAGCTGATGCATGCAGACTTGAGCCAGTCTTCCAGCCGGAGAGATTGATGTTCCCATTCACCATTTCTACCGGTGGTACCACCAGCAGATCATTCACGCTTTGCACAGCGACAATGGCAGCACGGTGAGTAGCGCTACGATTCCAATACTGACTGATATCAGTGAACAATGGCGAGAAAAGATTGAGGGTGCGAAAACGTTGCGAGAGTTCGATGTTGAGAGCAATAGGGTGATTTCATTGAACATTGAGATATGCTCCACATTCCCAAGCTAACACTGTCAGATGTTCGCAGTGCATCGTTTGTCAGTACCTACAGAGATCAAAGAGCCACTGGTGGCTGCGGACTCGTTTCAGTGGCTCGGTCGCGAGACACTTTCAGTTGCGACAGCAAAATCAGTATGGCTAGGTTGGCGTAACGATGCCAAGTGTAAGTATACTGGACACTACCAGAGCTGACTGCAGCGTTGCGGGAATTGATCAAACTCAATGCAGGTGTCATCTCGTCAGTATCAATTGTGCCAGATTTCGCGCAGTTGTTGGTTGTCTCCTCTGGAAGATTGCTGGCTTTCGACATGGACGAGCTCATGTCGACCAACGAGCCTTCCACTTGGGTGCAACAGGGCGGGTCGCACGCCACCGAGCTCAGTCGAGAGCCAGTGGCGTTTGCTCGAGTCGGAACGACAAAGGGCAGATTGCTTGGTGAGTTGACGGGAAAATCACGAAGCGTGATACTAATTTGCTCTTCCTCAAGTTGTTCACGCGGTGCACTCACGCAATTCGCACTCAACGACGCTGCACTTTCATGAACCACTCTTGCCATCAGCAAGGACTCGCATGCCATTTCGCCAGTTTGCAACGCTAGTAGTCCCTGGGTTCGCGTCCGAGCTGGCGTTCTTCAAGCAGACCACGGCGGTTGTGACAGAGCGAACATTCGTCGTTGCTGAACCTGGTAATCCAACCTTCAACTCGATCCCGATTCTCCCTCCGAGCACCGCGACGGCCACCGTAGCTCGAGTTGTTATATCTAAGCCTCTTGGAATGTATCAGATTGCCGAAAATGAATTCTTACTAGTATACGAAGCCGGAGGATGTATCGTCACCAAGTGTAAGTTATCTCTTTCTGCTGTGATTTGCGTATTTTAAACCTGATATGGCGCTGACCTCCAATAGATGGCGAAGTGGCTCGAGATGGAGCATGCCTACGTTGGAATCTCACTCCTTCATATGCAGTCTTTCGACATCCACATCTCCTTCTTTTCGATCAAGCAGGATCTAGAGTCGAAGTTCGACATGTCCCATCAGGACGCATGTGCGAAGTCATCGAGGAAAAGGGAATGAAACCTTTGGTGTTATCTAGAGTCGATCAGGCCCTATTAGGCCTCTCTCCCGGGGGACTAGTGAAGCTCGTCGAAGTACGTCATTTAATTACTCTTGGCACTATCCCTGGCTCTCCTCCTGGCTGACTGGCTCTTGGCTATCGGTGCAAGGGCCAGCTCCACTCCGCACACGTTCATCCTGCAGTCGCTGATCGATCACCGTGTAGACGTTTGAGCTATAGCAAATTGCAGTAGCTGTGTCCGAACGTTGAAGTATACTGTGTCCGTGGAGTACATTGTGTGGGCAATATGAAGTAACTGCGTCTAGGACAATGAGGTTCTTTCTCTTTCTCTTTTTTGGGGTTTACAGTAGTAGTAGTGTCTTGATAATTTATATAATATTTTAGCTCTTGATCTCTTGGCTTTTTACGTTTATTATACTCTGCGCTATGCTGTATCTTTTATACACGGTAATTTGTAGCTCTTGGCTCTTACGACGAATAATACACGATAAAGTGCTCTGTATGCCAAAACAACGATGCATCTGGGTTACTGTCAGGACGGCGACTTGGGGAGCAGGACTGCCTCTGGACGAGACCTGAACTGGGGGAATTAGATGAATAAATAAAGCAACCAGAGATACATTCTCTGGGGAACTTGTAGTCTAAATTACTGTCTTTATGTATCTTGTGGGAAGTTGAGTTTAAGCTGCTACTAGCTGCATTGGTTTTAACGGGTGCTGACTGTAACCCGCTTGCCGTTTCGATGTCATCTCGGCAGAATGACTTTTTCTTGGCGTTTCTTATTTTTATTTCTTCACTTTCCTCTCCAAGAGATAAAACGTGCCTAAACTTGATTCCACAAGGAGAGTCCCGAATCCATTCTTTCGGCTGCGGCTGCATGGCAAATCACGGACACGAGCTGTCTTCAGCAGACAGGGAGACAGAGAAACGAACGTCTTACAGTTGAAACGTGCTCTCTGCGGTTTTGCCCGAACCTGAACGCCATTGTTCCGGAATCCCATCGTTTCGTTTCGCCACAATGAGCAAACACGTTAACGCGTTGAAGAAGAAGAGAGAGGGATGCCGGATGGAAGCATGTATCCTTGACACGTTGTCCATACAACCGAGACGAACCGCCACTCGCCTCGACCCTGACAATTGAATTCCCTATTCTAAGGCACGCCTTGTGATACCATGGCATCCAATCATTTGACCCTGAGTCAACCCTCAATTCAGGGATTCTTCCCAGATGTCTGAAAACGAACGTGCGTGCTGTAATCTTCGAATACGTTTGGCGCGGGTTGTATGGCTTTTGAAGAGTCCGGATCAGTTGTACTACCCAAATAATGTCTCTTGGCGAGAACTTGGATTCAAGAACGTGTATGAAAAAGATGGCCAACCACACGGCGTTCTTTGATTCACGTCGGGAACATCGGGGGATGGAAATTTTATTCCCTCCTCTGTCTATCTCGGGTTTCTCTACTACTTAAATCACTATAACCCGCTCCACCCCCCCTGTCTCTTTGTCTTTATATCTTATAGATAGCCACTCTTGAAGAGACAGAGACTATCTCATCCCATCTATTCCTCTTTTTATTCTCTTCATCGTCGACCTAGAGTCTTAAAATGTCACTTGAGACTGAAAAAGCCGCTTATGGCGCCGAGAGTGGTCACGTCGCTATCTCTGCCAGCGAGCGTCGTCGGGCGGCCCTTACAGAGATTGACGAGGCAAAATTCTCCTGGTTCCATGCCAAGGCATGCATCGTCGCTGGTAGGTCCGAAATTGGTCGATTTGCTACTCTTACGTTCCTTTTTTCCACTTTATTGGTTTTTTTTCTGCTGTTCTTTGCTTTCTCATGCATGCTGGGGGCTAACGAGCGACTGTAGGCGTGGGATTCTTCACTGACGCCTACGATATTTTCTCTATTTCAATCGCGGCGACGATGATTGGCTATGTCTACCATGAGACCGGTCACAAAAGTACCGCGAATCAAGATTTGGGTATCAAAGTGGCACACTCTATCGGTACCTTCTTCGGACAACTCTTGTTTGGTTGGCTCGCAGATCGTGTCGGTCGTAAGAGGATGTACGGTATTGAACTTGTGAGTGAGAATTTCACTTCAAATTGGGAAGTACCTCTCGAGAGTTGAGATGTCCGGTAGCGTAGTGGCGACTTGTTATGCTGACGGATCGAATCATTATAGATGATCATCATTGTCGGTACCCTTGGTCAAGCTGTTGCTGGTCATGCTCCTGGTGTTTCTATCTACGGTGTCCTTATCATGTGGCGATTCATCATGGGAATGGGAATCGGTGGCGACTACCCCCTTTCAGCTGTCATCACTTCTGAATTCGCTGCTCGACGTATTCGTGGTCGAATGATGACTGCCGTTTTCTCCTCTCAGGGTTGGGGTAACTTTGCCTCTGCAATCGTTTCTATCGTCGTGGTCTCTGCATTCAAGAACCAAATCAGGACTCAACCTGTCTCCGACTGGCAATCCGTCGATCAATGTTGGCGTCTCATTATTGGTCTCGGTTGTGTTCCAGGTGCTATTGCACTTTACTTCCGATTGACCATCCCCGAAACTCCTCGATACACTATGGATATCGAGCGTAATATCAAACAAGCATCGCAGGATGTCGACACTTACCTTTCCACCGGAACATACGTCGTTGACCCTATTCACAACAACGAACGCGCCGTCATGCCAAAGGGTACTTGGAAGGACTTTGTTCGACACTTTTCTCAATGGAAGAATGGAAAAGTCCTTTTCGGTACTGCCTGGTCTTGGTTCGCTCTAGACATTGCATTCTACGGTCTCGGTCTCAACTCTTCCACTATCCTTCAGACAATCGGTTTCGGTTCCGCTACCAGCAAGACAGCTACTTTCCAGGAAAACGCCTATGTCACCCTCAAGAACGTCGCCGTCGGTAACATTATCCTCGCTGTCGGTGGTCTTATCCCAGGTTACTACTTCACTTTCGCCTTGATCGATTTCTGGGGACGAAAGCCCATCCAGCTCATGGGTTTCGCTATCCTCACCATCATCTTCTGTATCATGGGTTTCGGCTACGACAAGCTCCAATCCACCCACAGCGGACAAAAAGCTTTCGTCTTCTTTTACTGCATGGCCAACTTCTTCCAAAACTTCGGTCCCAACTCGACCACCTTTGTAAGTCACCTATCTGCTCTCACAAAAGTGATGCCCTGCCATATACTTACTATTTTGTTTTCAGGTTATCCCCGGAGAGGTTTTCCCCACTCGTTACCGTTCTACCGGACACGGTATCTCTGCCGCTTCTGGCAAGCTAGGCGCTATTGTCGCCCAGGTCGGATTCTCCCGTATGATCAACATCGGAGGTACCAACAAGTTCCTCAAGCACATTCTTGAGATCTTCGCCTTCTTCATGGTGAGTTGCCACAACCCCTATCTGCCATATCTTACTTACCGACACACGGTGCTGACAATTTACTCCATAGCTTACCGGTGTCTTCTCCACCCTCCTTCTCCCCGAGACCAAGAACCTCACTCTTGAGGACCTATCGTATGAGGACCAGGAGCACTTTGTGCAAGACACAAACGTCAAGCCGACCTCATCTGCCGCCAGTGACGAGCACACCGCCACCGTCTAATTCGAAACCACCTGATGGCGTGGAACGGTGGATGTATGGGAGAGCGCCTAAGGCTCTAGATAGATGAATCCTGTGTGGATTAGACGAACGAGGACATGTGCGATGGATCTCTTAACGACCTGATTCTACCATACCAGGTGTCAACCTCTTTACTCCCATATTAACTAATAAAACTCGTTTCTACTTCTATCAGGGCTGTTTATTGGTTCATGCATTGCTGTTTTCGTATCAAATAAGCTGCAGCCGTATTGTAATATCGTCATTGAGCGTGCTAAACTTTGACTGTCTACAGGCTTGTGGACGCTTCGAGCGAGGCAATCTATTCTCAACGTTTGATCTTCTCTCGACGGGCAGTCTGTTCCTAACGATCGATCTTCGCTCAACGGGCAATCTATACTTGTAACTTATGTATAAGGCAATCTACACTAATCAATTGTAACGTAGCCAACCCCTTAATTGAACACCCCCTTTAATTGAACAGACGCGTAAACATCTCTCTTTAACTTTTGATGCTATGTATCTCTTACATTCCCTATAACTCGACCATGGATGCAGCTATCGATCCCATTGAGGCAGCAATCGCAAGGTACAGATCCCAGCTACATTTATCTCCAAAAAAACGCGACAGTATACGCAAAATTGCGCGAGATTTTGGTGTCAATCATGTGACGCTCTCATATCGAGTTTCCAACAAGACTACGGCCCGAAATGTCGCCCATACACAGCACCAAGCCCTCACAAACGAGGAGGAGCTCTGTATACTTGACTACATACGTCGCATGTCCCAAATTGGCCATCCTCCCACACCAGCAATTGTTACAGAGACCGCCAACTACTTGCGTCAAAATCGACTGATTCTGTCAGCATCTCCCTCGACCCCTCTCTATCCCATAGGCCATAATTGGCTGTCAAAGTTCAAGCACCGACACCCAGAGGTCCAAACCTCATGGTCCCGATCCATTGCAGCCAACCGGATCGATGGCTGCTCAATGCAGTCTCTTACTACATGGTTCAAAGAGCTCAAAGTCCTCCTCGATAGAAATCAGTACCAGCCATGCGATATATACAACATGGACGAGACTGGCTATGCTATGGGGACTACACAGTCTACACAGGTCATGACAGTCATTGAGAGAGGGGACAGAAAGAGAAAAGCGACTAAGATGGAGAAAGGCAGACAAGAATGGGTCACAACAATCGAGTGCGTCTCTGCTATGGGTGAAACACTTCCTCCTCTTGTTATATTCAAGGGATCAAAGCAGTTTAACCCTAGGTAGCTCCCAGAGGATGGGAACATAGAAGGATGGCAATGGCGAGCAAGTGAAACCGGTTGGTCGAGCGATTTCTTAGCCAATGAATGGCTCGAGCACGTATTTCAGCCTCACACCTCGTCTACACTCAGTAACTCGAGCCGACGCCGTCTCCTCATCCTCGATGGCCATGGTAGCCATGTCAAGTCAAAATTCATCGCTTTCTGTATGCAGCATGCGATAGATATCATGGTTTTACCGGCCCATAGTTCACACAAAACCCAGCCACTCGATGTCGGTGTTTTCGGCCCTCTTAAAGCAGAACTGGCTCAACAGGCAGACAGAGAAGCAAAATACAATGCAGGGCGTGTCTCAAAGTCTACATGGGCTGCCCAGCTGGTCAGAGCTCGAGAAAAAGCATTGAATAAGGAGAATATATTGGTCGGATGGAGAAATACTGGGATTCAGCCTTTCTGTCCCAATCGACTGCTCCGCACCATCCCTGCACCTTCAACACCTCCTCATCAGCGTACTACACTGTCCCGCACCCCATTGGGCTCGATAACTAGCGAAAATACCGACTTTTTACACCAAAACGAAGTGGCAAATGTGACACCAATCAAAAATCGCTTAATCTCTCTTTCCCAATCCTTAGAGAGTGTTTCTACACGTAATCTGTTGCTGGAGAAGGAGAATGAGGAGCTCAGGAGCGCTACAAAGCCTCCCAAGCGACCCAGAGCTGGTGTAACTGTTACAAATATGGGTACGCACAATTTTAGCTCGGAAAGTGCATATCAGAGGCTGTTGGAAGCGGAGAGGCCTAAAAGGTCAAGAAAAGCAGCTACAAGCAGGATTGAGCCATCTTCTGATAGCCCAGAGCCAGTAGTACCTATCTCTAGGCTCTTGAATGCATAAAAAAATATATGCATGCATGAGATGGATTTTAGTAAAAAACCATCGATAAAAAGTGGAGTTGTTCAATTAAAGGGGGTGTTCAATTAAGGGGTTGGCTACGTTACCGCTATTGGCTTTCATCAGGTTATTGCCCTGCCACATGCCACTTTGGCAACTTTCCCTGACTGGTTAGCCTCTCCTACCCAAATTATTCAAACCTTGTTGGAGTTGCATGGATCGCCCAGTCGAGTCAACGTGGCGTTCAACCCGTACCGAAAAGGAAGGCCAGGGTAGAGAAAAAAGTCGTGCGGCAACAAATCGCGATAAGCAAGACGAACGAAAACAAGAACCCTTATCTCCTTGGCGCGTCATACTACTTCTTTCAGAAAAATAAACCTTGTTTCTCGTCTTTTCTGTTCGATCCAGTGGCTCGTATTCCCACGCTGACACCGCCTCCTTGCTGCGTCTTGTGTCTTGAAGACGTACTCGTACAGACTACATGCAACATAAGGGGGTTCTGATGGCGAGAGGAGGGACGAGCCTGGACTTGTTTTTTTTCCCAGCCAAGAGCCGCGGAGGCAACGCATCATTCCGTCATCAGGCACCGTGAGAAAACGGGGAGTAACGTGTGTCAGTTTGCGTTGAGTCGCTGTCATCTTTTCCCTGTTTCTTTCCTTCTTTCTCTCCGGCTCGTGCTTGTTACCGGAATCTCACCCAAACTCTCTTCCTCTTTCTTTTCCTTGCTCCATTCAATCTCTTCTCTCTCGAGTTCGAATTCATCTCCACTCAAATCCGATTCAGAGACCACGTATACTAAAAGTAATCACACTATAAATCTCAGGTGAGTCTCTTTGTCTCGGTGGTCACAGTTCACAGTTTGTTTCCGGAGCTACGAGAGAGAGATTCATCAGAGAGTGCGCAACCGCTACAACTAGTGTCATCCCCTTCTCCTCGTCGTTCCCATCTTTGGGGCCTCGTTATGTCCCAGCTCTCTCCTGCCCCGAACCCTAGCAAGTAAATGGTCTACCCTCTTCATCGCGTTGTCTTGCATCAAAAAGGCGTCGTAGTGCAACAGCTTGTTCACCTTAGCGAGATCTTATTTTTCTTCCCACCCCGCTGAACTTTCCCATAAAGTCGTATTTTGAGCCTCTAAACATCACGAGCTGCAGTGCACCAGCTTCTACACCTTTCCACGCGAATTCAAAGTCATTCCTTGCCTCTCCTTTAAATTCCTTTCGTCTGCTCTGCGCGAGAAAAGGTTGGATGGCCCTCCTTTGATGATGACGTTACTTCTCTCCCCCCAGTTCCTCTCCAACAATCGTCATCGCTTCCCACAGACCTCGCTGACGGCTTACCCAACAGCTTTTTGAAAAGTACACCAACTTATCACACATTACTCTCACAATGGCGACTGAAACCGCAACTGCTCCCAACGGCGATGTCCCCAGTGAGTACTATGATCCTACCAGAGCATGCGCAGCTGCGGGGCAAGTTCTCGTCGATGCTATTGCGGCAGTCGCGAAGGCCTATTCTGACCTTCCATAGGCTTCAAGATCGTTTCGCGACTCGATGGCATTCCCGTCGTGCACGACTCTGTGACATATGCGCAGTCAGTCCCTCTCTGTCGTTTGCCACCCGCTGACAAAAGCAGCCATCTCGTCAACTCGTACTCCTTGACTGCGTCAATTTATCAGACCGCAGTTGGTGTGGCATCCAGTGAGCTCCCTTAATCGCGCTGCGAATTCAGCTAACGCGACAGAATCCTACGAGATTGCCACTCCAGTCCTCTCGCGCGGCAAACCAGTCCTCGAGTCTGTTGACGGATTGGCTGTCGCAACATTTGACCGTGCCGAGGCGACCTTCCCATGTGAGTATTCTTGCCAGTATTTGACCGTCACTGACCATACAAGACCCCTTCAAGACTCCTACCGGAGAGCTCGTCGGGGTTAAGCAGGCGAAAGGCATTTATGATGCCGTGAGTGTCATAGCGTGATACCAGCATTGAGCCGAGCTACGCTGACTGCTCGTTAGCGCGTGGTGCCTCTCTTGCAGCACGCCCAGCCGGTCCTCCATGATGTACTGGTCAAGACTTCTGAGATCAACTCTGCGCTTGGTGCTCGAGCCCACGCCACTTTGCACTCTTCGCAAGAACTCTCACACGCCCTGATTGAGCAGCTCAAGCAGCTCTCTGAACAGGGCAAGGCTATTCCGAGTGTTCTTCTCCAGGCGAGTCCTTTGAAACTCGCGTCAAAGTTGCTGACTGTTCGTAGAAAGCAGGCAGCTTGGCTGGCGACGTCAAGGAGATTGTCTTCTCCAAGGAGGGCACCGTGCAGGAGAAGTCAAACAAGCTCGGCGCCTACGTTGTCGTGCGTCTACCATGTGTGTAGCTCTTCAAAGCTGATAAGCTGCAGGACCAGGTCAAACCGGTCATCGATGAGATCTATACCTACGTTCTTGGTGCCAAGGTACGATCGAGTCTTGGATATCAAGAGTGAACACTGACGAGACACGCAGAAGAAAGCCGAGGAGCAGACTGGCAAGGCTGTCGACCAGGTCAATGGCCAGCTCAATGGCCAGTGAGCGGTGGTTGTGAATAGACTAGACATTTCTCTTTTTCCCGACCTTTCTTCTTCCGTGTAGACATGCTCGACCTCGCCTCTTGTTTCGATAACGCCTCTGATGATACTTTTACACGACAGAATACATGCAATCGTTGTTGTGTGATACGGTGCTGATTTGCGATTTAAGCCTAAAATCGGCATGAGATTGATCATGTGACGTGTCTTGTATGATACGATGGCGTGCAGAACGTCGGTCGTTTTCAGAGATTTACTTGGTTTCGTCTGTCAAAGTCAACCGTATAATTATTGTAATTTGGCAATATGTCAGACACACTGCCAAGTCAATCAAAAGTCGACGCCGCTCTCGATGGCGAGATACTGGACAAAGACGGCGTTGCTACAACCCTGCGGAAAGTGTGCGACAACAAGCGCACGGTGGTGGTGTTCATACGGCACTTTTGTGAGCTGCGATGCATGTGATGCGGAGAGGCGTTTGAGGCTGATGATATCGAGCGTAGGGTGTGGGAATTGCGTTGCGTATGTCAGTCAATTGGGACAATCGATACCTCCTCTGAATCTTCCTCGCAATACGCAATGTGAGCTTTGTATCCTATCCTTTATGTCGTGGTTGTCCTCTTTCTCGTGGACATCCGATGTCTCTCTCCTCATGACCAGACACCATGACCATGAACAGTCCTGCATGACCATGACCATGAACAGTCCTACATGACCATGACCATGACCACCACCAACAAAAGTCCTGTCCATTACATACATATCAAACAAAACTTTCGAACCAGAACTAACGAAACAATAGTGATCATAATAGGTTGCGGTTCTTCACCACCAATAAAAGCATATATAGAAACGACTTGCTCTCCATACCCAATCTATGCCAACCCAGATTTAACATTATATAAATCATTCGGATTCAAAAGTACACTCTCAACTGGGAAACCCAAGAATAAGGATGGAGGTGAGGGAGGAGAGAAAGCAGCAGGAGAGGCAGGAGAGAAGAGTTATTTGAGTGGTATGGGAGGTAGTTGGAGTCGACTATTCAAGAGTTTGAAAGATGGACCAGGGAGACATTTGGAGCATGTAGCGAGTGTTGGTCCGAAGGCTTTGAATGGTGGTGAAGTTGTTTTTGAGGCTGGTAAGTCCGGTCTTGTTTTCTGTCTCTGTGTGTGTGTATGATGAAGAGAAGACGAAGCTAACGACATATAGACGGTACCTGCTCTTTCATCCACATCATGCAAAACCCAGTAGATCACATCGAGATCGAAGAGCTCGCCAGGGTCATAGGAGCACAGTATACACCTATCTCTTCGAAGACCAAAGGAGGCGATAAAGCAGATACTACTTAGGCTGTAGCGCATTACACGTTGCATCCTGAATTGGTGATCACGAGTTTTGATGACATGACGTGTTGTATTGTTGTTGTATTTACTTGACGATAGAGGCCCTTGATGAACATGTTATATACTTCTACATGATCAGAAATACAAAGTCTTACCAGCTCAAAGATACATACTTGTACATTCTTAAAAGCTACGTAACTTTACACCATCATCCGTTGATATCCAATCGTGTCATCTAGTTAACAGGTATCCCGTGAACACTTCTCAAAGCCACTCCTTAACCCCCCTGCCTACTTATCATTCTCATTCTTAGCTTCGTCGAAACATATACAAATCGCAGCGATCAATGCTAGATCAACTCCAGGTGCAACTGTCACAAAGTACTATCAATCTTCGTCAGCTCTTTCTTTCTCGTTCTCTCTCTATCTCTGGCTGTCTCTCTCTTTTTCTCTCTACCTCTCTACCTCTCTACCTCTCTACCTCTCTACCTCACTACCTCACTACCTCACTATCTCTCCACCTCACTACCTCACTACCTCACTACCTCACTACCTCACTACCTCACTACCTCACTACCTCACTACCTCACTACCTCACTACCTCACTCCTGCTCTATCCCTCGGTTTCGCCTCATTCTCTCGTTCTTTTCCATACCTGAAAAGGAAACGACGAAAACTCACGGTTTGCTTATCCACAAAGAGCTCTCTAGCATTAAACAACTTTCTTGAAATTTGAGCCACAGGCATTCCACCCATTGATAAATCGGCCGAACCACCCCACATATCTCCTCGCAGCTCGAGCGTGACTGGTTGTCCTGTAGATTGGTTCACAAACGTGGCCTCCATCTTTGTTCCTATGGCTAAACGTTTCTTGACTCGGAATAATTCTCGTTCTTGCTCATCTTCAGCTATGAAGGTTTTATGTATCGCTATCATCTTGTTGCGTAGGTGAAATAGCAGGTTGCCATTGTTATCGGTGATTACTAGCGCCAAGTGATAATGTCAGCATATATATCATACCACGGTGGTAAGCCATATCATTTGAGAGTAGAGTAATGAAATTTGAGAGTGGAGTAATGACGTTTGGGAGTGACGGATGATAACCTGAACACGCCTTTCCTATCACGAAACGAAAATGCTTTGCCTTTACAATGAACGACGGGTATCCCATTACTATCCTTGACAGCGAAATCATCACCACTGAATGAGAATGCTTTCTCCTTGAGAACAAGTGTGGTCGGGACATTGACGCAGTATTGAGGATGCATCCCTAGTGGTGGATGGATAGGAGCAAGTTGCATTGGTGCGGAAGAGGTGAATAGGCCCATTTTTGTTGATATCTCAAGCTTGGTGGAATCAGAGTGGTTAGAGAAGTACAAATGACAGTGGCGAAGGGCTAGTATAGGACCGAGTTAGACTTTGTGACTATATGTACAGGACAAAGGAAATAAATGCCGCACGGCGAAGCGGAAGCTATGCAAAGTGACGCCAAGACATTCATCCAGCCGGTACCTCGCAGGGCTGTGTTTTCCACGTGATTATCAGTTCATTTGACGATAGTTGATCTACAGGGGTCATGCCGCACATCGGATCAAGACAGGACTATAGATCCATGCTTATCACGATTGTCCAACCCATAAGCGGGCAATCTATCTTTGTATGCTGCGCTGACAACCATCCATGCAATACTCCCAGCCAAAGAAAGTCCACCGTCTCGAAACCCTTTACACTACTCGGCATTTGTTTGTTCCGGCATTCGGCCCCGAGCGGTCCGCTATACCGAGAGACGTACAATTAGCATCATTCTATTCCTCTCTTGCTTTCCTCTCAAGACACTCTCATACGACCTCTCAACTCGACTTATCATCTGAGGGTACCCTGTACATAACCATCTCGACTCTCCGCACACAATGTCTGTAATGAAAAATAACCTGTATTTGAAGAATGCTCTCACGGGCAAAGACAAGGCACCTGGTATCGGGTTTTGGCTAACGTGAGTTTTCTGTCTATTCTCATTGGCATCTTGTTATTTCCGACGTACTATACGGTCTCCACGCAGATGCTGATTGAAGGGTATAGATTCCCTGGCCCATCTCTGATTCGAACTATTATCTCGACTGGCGGATTTAATTGGGTACTCATCGATGCTGAACATGGACAAATCTCAGACAAGGATTATTACGAGGTGAGTATCGACTCATCGACTCTTATGAGACATACATGGAGTCTCTCGAGATCCGTGTCCATGGCACTCCCTTGAAGCTCTCAAGAGAATCTACGGACTCCCTTGAACCAAGTCATGTTTGAGTATCACAAAGACGTCGCTGATGTTCAGCTCAACAATGCTGCCGCTCAATTCGGTGTCAGCCCTATCATCCGAGTCCCCAATGCAGAAGAACACTTGATCAAGCGTGCTCTTGATTCTGGTGCACACGGAGTAATGACTCCCATGTGTCACACTGTCGTACGTTATTCTTCAATCCTGGGATCTATGGTCTATATCTGATCTTGGGAAATAGGAAGACGCTCAAAAGATAGTCAAATGGAACAAATACCCTCCATTCGGATCAAGGGGCTATGGACCGATGTTTTCTCCGCACTCATTCTTGGCGCCAGAAGCTCAATACGCACAAGAAGCAGACGAACATTGTTTGGTCATTGTTCAGATCGAGTCTAGGCAGGGCGTAGAGAACGTTGAGGAGATCGCAAAGGTTCCTGGACTTGATGTGCTTTTCATCGGTACGTTTGCCTTGTCCATCCCGTATCGGTATCTGTGAAACCCACGTATGGGATCACGAGCTCTTGGTCTGTAACCCCATACTACGCTCTGATGAGATAGATAAAAGGCTGGTTGCTGAGTAGTGCTGATTCTACGCAGGACCCTTCGATTTGAGCAAGTTCATGAATGTTCAATTCGGGTCAGAAGAGCACGAAGCCGCAATTCAAAAGGTTCTGAAAGCCGCTAAGAGCGCAGGCAAGACAGCTGCTATCTTCTGTACGTGGTGCTTTCCTCTCCTCGCGACGTCATCCCACATATACCGTATTCTAGCCCAGTACCGCCATCTTTCCGTAGCAGACCCCAGGGGTGCGCTGTTGCTGATTGCGTTCGTCATATAGGCACGAGTGGAGAACAGGCCAAGATGCGCTTAGATCAGGGATTTGACATGGTGTCTATCTGTACTGACATTGGAGCCGTCGCCAACGAGTTCCAGAAACAGTTGGCTGCTGCTAAAGGTGTTGCGGCGGGAGCTGCAAAATCTGGATATTAATCGGAGACACAACACATGCGAGTAACGACATGCATGTTTTTGTCCATTCAACGTGCTTCTCTTTATCGGACGACATGCACGTTTGTCCTTTGCCGAGCTGACCTAACTGACTCGGTCAAGCTACTGAGTATCTCGGCAGAAGACCAATAACCGACTGGATCGTAATCGTTGTTGGCTTTTCTACATTTCATCTGGAATCTTGTTCCCTATCCAAGTTGGCGGCACTCGTAAGATCTCAATAATCACTATTCATGCAACCAAGCGCACATGACTTTTATATGTATCTACGCCGTCACGAGGGTCCTATTCGCTCCAATATCGGCCGCCACCTTTTCTACCACTACACTTGCCTCTGCTGGTCCAGGTGAATCATCACCTTCTCTGATTTTCTTCCAAGTCTCAGCGTCCAAACCATATTTCTCAGCGATCATTCCGATGATATTATCGCTAGCCTTTAACCATTCCTCACTATGGCCATCGACCAGTTTCGCACCGCTCTTGATAGCGTCTCTATTGATCCACTCTACTGTCTCCCTTACGAAATCTCTTTCTCCCTGTTTACCTAAAAAGTGACTAAATTTACCTTCTCCCTTTTCTCTCACTAATGCGTGATACGCTTCCCAACGTTCGTATAGGGGTGGTAAACGTGCTGTACCTTGAAATACCCTAGAGATCGATTGAGCTTGATATTCGAAAAACGAAAATGCACTGGTATTGACGCTCAAACCGAGGAATGTTAATGTCGGATCAGGAATGTAGAATGTGTCCCGGTATAGGTTGAGAACGCCTTTGCCGTCCGTGACTAGTGGGAAACCGGTACGGCGGGGTTCGGATTTACCGGGATCGGCATGTAATTCAGGTAAGAATGGGAATGAATATTGATATCTACATGTACCTCACAGTCAGCCAATTGTTTCAGACTGACGAGATGATTGAAGTGGATGAACATTGGACACCACGAGATGACAAAGTGGATGGACATGGACACAACGAGATGATGAGGTGGAATGGATATCGACACAACGACGAAGAGGTGGGATGGATGGACGGATAGCTGAACACTTACCCAGTGGCGAAAATGACAGCACCAATACCAGAGATAACGCGACCATCAGTCAATTCCACTTGACCACCTTCGATACCTCCATCAGAAGGCGGTCTGAAACGCTTGATCTCAGGTACGTTTTCGGCATTGGGAGGTAGTAGATGACGTTGTAATCTGCGCATTTGTCGATATCCCTCTGGACCAGCAATGCGATTCCTCCCAACCATGTAAATCTTGCGTGTATGCGGTGAGAGATCTCGAGCAATATCTACTCCACTCGTACCTATCCCAATGATCAAGATATCCTAAAAACAATGACGTCAATTCCAGTTCAAGATCCCAGTTCCACGATACTGTTGTATTGTAAGGAGGGAAACTTACCTTGCCTGTATATCTCTCTGGAATACGGTAGCCTTGAGAATGAACGACATCAGTTGGCCATTTGGCCGCCCAAGATTCAACGCCAGGTACAGCAGGTATGAAGGGCGCATTGTAATGCCCTGTAGCAACTACTACAGCGTCGAAATCCTACCACCGTTGATCAGTGTTACTCTTTAGACCATGGGGATATGGAAGAAGAAGAAGCAACTCGACTGACCTCTGTCCAGAATTTCTCCTGACCAGATTCCAGATTGTGCAGGGTCAAGCGCCATACGTCACCAGAAGCGGTGTTGATCTTGGTAGCATGCTCTACACGAGTATTATACGACGTTATTTCGTCCAAGCCAAAGTGACGAGCATAGTCATGAACGTAGGCTGCGATTTGGGTATGGGGGATATTGGCTTCTGTGGCAGGTGGATAAGGGAAATCTTTAAACTGAGTAAAAGGTCAACCTATCAGTTCTATCCAATTCAGACCAAGTAGTGTGGTATGATAGGGTGGGATTTTGCGAGTGGGTCACTCGACTCACGGCCATAGTATTGGTTGGTACATTGTTGCTCAAAGTCCAATAAACAGGATTAGGAGGTGAAAATTCAACTTGATCTATAGGCTTTTGATCTTTATTCGGTCGACGAGGAATAAACGCTCCGTGTGATGGTGGTGGAGTAGGAACAGATAGAGGTAATGAGAGTGTAGGTGACCAATTCCATATCCCGCCTGCTTGAGGTTGACGTTCAAATACTCTCACTTGCAATCCGGCGTCTCTCAAATGTCGTGCTGCTGGTGTTCCAGATGGACCTGATCCAATCACAGCTACCTTGCGAATAGGTTGTGGATAGTTGGCGAATCGGAACGGTTCAGACATATTTCCTCGGTAGATACACTAGTAGGTAGAGCTAGAGCTTTAATTTTGCGTGGTACAAATAAATATACAATGTGTGAATGATCTTGTCTACCTACAAAATCAACACCTGATTGGAACTTTGTAGTGAGTGTACATGTGCCATATTCAAACCAATTGCGTAGTCACTCTCTCACACGTTAATCGGCCATCTCCAGCCGAACCCTCGACAACTCTTTTATGGCCTCACATGACACCACTGAAATCATTTGCCAAGCCGATTCTGCTCTTTGGTTTTGGGTTCAAGCAACAGTGACCCCATAAATGACCATCATCGCCATGTGTTCGTCATTCGTCACTGCTTCCTCTCATCGAGCGAGTGACTGACTTTGCTTATCACCCTCCAAATAAAAACAAACGCCATTTCTCGTGCTGGTTGATCCAAATAAAGCATGGA
The DNA here is from genome assembly GCA_002105065.1 of Naematelia encephala. NCBI lineage: Eukaryota > Fungi > Basidiomycota > Tremellomycetes > Tremellales > Naemateliaceae > Naematelia > Naematelia encephala. The sequence goes on from MCFC01000010.1 coordinate 120,845, forward strand.
TTGGGTATAGATAAGATGATGTCTGTGGGTGGAATAACAATAATCACGCCAAATCAGTGACAAATGACGCAACGGACTTAGCCGAGTTAAGCGGAAATCTGGCGTTTCGAAGATTCAAAAGCATGCCATATCGCGTTTTTTTCCTTATCACCACCACTCTACCTGACCTCAGGTCTTTGTCATGCATGTGAACAGTTCCAGAACCGATAGACTCGGTCATGTTATGTTTGAACAATGCATGATTGTGGTTTCATTCCTCACTGAGCCTTTTTTTTTTCCTTCTGGTCTGTTCGAGTTGTTTGAAAAGTTGAACTGTTGCTTGTTTTTGGTACAGACGTACGACTTTATTTAGATAGATAGATCATTATCATGACTCTCGCGAAAAGAGAACCAGTCCGAATTGCAGTCATTGGTGCGGGTCCTGCAGGACTTGCAGCGACTATCTACTTCAGACGATTGGATGGGGTCGAATTGCAGGTATTTGAAGGTGCTAAAGAACTTCGAGAAGTCGGTGCAGTGAGTAAAAGAAAAGCTTCCTTTGGTTCTTCCAGTCAGGACGGCGTTGGAGTCAGTCAGGAATTTTGAGGGGCGTTAGAGTTGTAGTTGGAGTTGGGAGTTGGGAGATCACTTGGCTGATCATGTTCTCTCAAGGGTATAGCCATTAACGAGAATACCTGGAGACATCTACAGAAACTCGGTGCAGCTCAAGATATAGAACAATTCTTCACTCGTGGAGATGGAACCAAGGTTGCTGGTGAACAACGAAATGGGCGAACTGGAGAGCTGCTCCTTCAATCCTTTCAACCTGGTAAGTAGGATATGGACTGCTCTGCCATTGTGTCTTGCCAAGAGTCGTTCAGCTAGGACTGATTTGGGAGCGCAGTCGATCCTGATAAACCGCCTACGTCCCGTATTGAGCGATACAAATTACAACAGGCGTTATTGAAGCAAGTCCCCGCTGGTGTTATCCAACTCTCGAAACGTCTTTCAAATGTCATCGAACGACCTGAAGGGACTTGGCTAGTATTCAATGGAGAGGATGATAAGCCTGTTGGACCATTTGATTTGGTTATTGGTGCCGATGGAATTAGATCCGTAAGTACCACTGTGAAAACATCAGGTCGTGATTTTGTATTCTGATGGGGTTTTTCTTTTGGCTTGACTTTAGGCGGTCCGACAATATGCTTTCCCAGATCATAAGCTCTTTTATACTGGCAAAGTGGCATTCAGGGTTATAATCCCTCAATCCAAAGTGGCACATATCAAAGGTATTCCTGAAGGAGCTACCTTCTGGCACACAAAAGAGACACACGTATATACCAATCCACTGGATCATGGCTTGTTCGAAATTGCTACTCGCGCTATTATCCCTGCAGAGGAAGGAGAAAAAGTCAGCTGGGGGCAAAAAGTAGATAAAAGTCAGGTCGTCGGTCATTACAATGTGAGTGGCAGAAATCTCTTCTACACGACCAAGAAAGAGAGACATGCTGAATGTGTTCCCTCTTCGTGTCTTTATAGGGTTATTGCGATACTATCCGAGCTATCATTGATGCGCCTGACGAATGGCTTGAATTTGCCATGTTTGGTGGGCCGCGTCTTGAATCAGTCGTTCAAGGAGGTCGTATCGCATTGCTTGGAGATGCCTCACATCGTGAGTTCTTCTTTGCCAGGCGCTACGGCGAGAAATCACCTTCTGATCGACAAAACAAACAGCATTGTCCGGGGCATTCGGTTCTGGAGCTGCATTCGCGTTCGAAGATGCCTTTGTACTTTCTGCCGCAATTGATATCGCAATCCATACCGGAAGAGATCTCTCATGGGCGTTGAAGGCGTATGATATCGTCAGATCTCCGCACTACAAGGCTCTCGTCAGTATTCGTATCCTCTTTAGTTGATGCGTCCAAATCTGACACATAGAACAGTACGAGATCCTCGATGGATTTGCCAACAATGTCAAGGAGGTTATTGAGGCAGTTGGAGATGATGACGAAGACGCGTACATCGCAGAAACGACTAAGCGTAATTGGAGCAAGAAGAATGGCTGGATCTACCAATACGACGTGAGTTCTCCCTCATCTGGGTCAATGTGAATGATATATATATACTCATATTCACGATCAACAGGTCACAGAGGTCTGGAAACAATGGGTAGCACAGAATGTCACTACTCCTGTTAAGCAGTCAACGCCGGTCGAACCCGTAGCTGCATCAGTAGAAATTAGTGCTAGTGCTTGACGAGCACGCGATATGCAACACAAATTAGGCTTAACCTTATCACTGGGAATTTGCCACCATATAACTGTACTCCTACAGCGAGCGCTTTGCTTGGCCCATCGGCCTCCGACACTTGATACTTGACCGTCGGGGCAAAACAAATAAACAACACCCCGGATAATCCGGATCCGCTGTCGTTGGGCCGCCCAGTCTGGAAACGCTCATGACCTTCGGGGTAAATGAAAATAGTCATTTCCGCGAAACATGTTCCGAAGTATTGAGCGGAGCAATAGCAATGTAGGATGCGCAACGACAACACCTTGCCTTCAGCTCGTCAAGACTCTGTAGGCATCACCATCCTTGTGGTCCTTAGACGTTCTGAAAGTTATATACGCATAATAAGAGTTGCCAGATATTAGGGGTCTGCGGGAAAACTCCCCCTCACGAAAGCAATAATTGCCCCCGGTCCCCCACTGTTCTGTTCTGCGATCGAGATCGGCCTCCGAGATCGTGCGATCTAGGGATTTGTGCCTGGAGCTTAAGGCGATCTTCCCCGCTTTCCTCTCACTTTGCGCCAAGTTATCCATGTGTCTTGTTAGCGCCCGACGGCCATCATCTCCACGATGGTGGGCCAGAATCATGCACAAGCGTACTCGGTGCCGAAGGGTACGCGCGTTTGGCTTCGGTGCGACTCAATCACTTCGGCTCACCCAAACTTTTTCGCCCAACAGCTTCTTACTACTTGTACTCGGGTAGTAAAGAAAAAAACACCCATACCCCCCCATCGTACTTTCCTAATATCTTCCTTGCCGTAAACACTTACGTTTTTGCTTTCTTATCTTGGCATCTTTGCTTGTCTTTTCACAGAGAGAGGAATAACAGACAAAGATGACATCGGAAAATCCGACATGGGTCGAACGTGCTGAGAATGCCATGGCTGAAGAATCTGTTCAAAACGGTGTCGTGAGCGCTGAGCCTGGAGTGCGTATCACATGACACGATCGTCCGAGCTACTTGTACTGACTTGTCGCTCTTTAGACCAACCAATCCGGAACACCAACACCAACGTTGCACGAAAATCATGGACACCACGATGATGCCCTCTCCAAGAAGGAAGGGCTCGATGGCGATGTCGAGGCGCAACATTCAGCCGAAGAATCAAGCGTCATGTCAGGTCCCAAATTATACCTAGTGTATGTCATGTTGGTGGCTCGTCAACAGGAATATCAGCTGATGAGACGCGATAGATTCGTATCACTCATGTTCTGCATTTTTGTACATTCCTTCTTCTAGTTCAAGACAAACGCAGGAGCTGACTATGATAGATGTTCGCATTGGATCAATCTATCGTCGCTACTGCCATTCCCGTATGTCCTCCAGAATTCCATGCTGTGTTCTGTGCACACAGCCACTAACACTAGACTAGGTAATTGTTTCCGACTTCCACGCCTTTGACAAGGTAGGATGGGTCATTACAGGCTACTTCTGTACGTAATCAACTCATTTTAAACCCGCAGACCTATGCTCACTTTCTTTTCTCCACTCATAGTGACACAATGTGGTCTTATTTTGCTTGCCGGTCAACTTCTCACTGTCGTGAGGGCAAAGTGGACTCTTCTCGGATCCATCTTTTGGTTTGAGCTTGGTTCTCTCATCTGTGCCGTATCGCACAGCATGTCTGTTCTTATTTTTGCTCGCGCCGTACAGGGTATCGGTGAGTATACAGCTTCTTCCCCATCGAGCATGTCACCAAATGAAGCATCGTTACTGACAATCTTGCCTTCTTTAGGTGCTTCTGGAATGTATGTTTTTCATTCACTCTGGATCTGGGAGAACCATATACTGACACGAGAACAGGTTCGTGTCCATCCTGGCCATCATTGCTGTGATCACTCGTATCGAACAACGACCGGCGTTCATGGCTTCTTTCGGGTAAGTCGTGGCTACTTTAACCCGTCCGGTGAGAGACGTGTGCTCACAATCTCCTTAGCTTTGTCTTTGTCATTTCGAGTGTGGTTGGACCTCTTCTAGGTGGAGTGTTCACTCAACATGTCTCGTGGCGGTATGTTCTTTCACTGTTTTTACCATCCACAAGCTGAAGATCACTCTTAGATGGTGTTTCTGGATCAACCTTCCGTTCGGTGGTGTCGCAGCAGCAGCTGTAGTCTTCCTCCTACCTTCTCGCAAGCCATCGCAACATAATGCCAATGCACCAACTGGCTGGAGGGCTATGCTGGTTATTGATTATCTCGGTGCTGCCCTTATTATGTGCACCATCACTTGCCTGTTGTTGGCATTGCAATGGGGCGGTAATGAGTACTCGTGGAAGAGTAAGTCTAACTCCTGTCCTGTCTGTCTGTCAGGCCGGGTGGCGATTGGCGTCACTCTCTCCAAAAACTCTTGCCTTCGGACGGAATGGTATAGACCAAGGAAATAAGCTGACTTTTATAGACTGGAGAATCATCTTCCTGTTCATTCTCGGTGGCCTTCTTGTTATCGCATTTGTCGCATGGGAACTGTACGTCGATGAGAATGCCCTCATTCCAATTGCGATCTTCAAGAACCGCACCGTCCTCGCTTCAAGTGGAGCTATGTGTGAGTATATAACCTTTGAGTCTTATCTACAATCATGACATGGGACTGACGGCATCATAGTCTTCTTCATGCTGTGCATGCTCGGTGGGACGTACCAATTACCGCTGTTCTACGAAGCTGTAAGTATTCACTTATTTTGTTCGACATTTTCTTTGCTGATTTATCGTCAGGTTCGAAATCACTCACCCACCAAAGCAGGAATTGACATCATCCCGTGCGTCTCAAATACCCTCGCGTCCTCTTTACATACATCCCTTCTAGTTGCCTCGGCTGACAGAGAGCTCAGATACATGCTAGCAGTGTGTATTGGTATTTTCATTTCGGGCGGTGCAGTCACAGCCACCGGTCGATATTATTGGTGGATCCTCGTCGGCCCACCTATCAGTGCAGCCGGTTTCGGTCTGCTTTACACCATTGATCAAGGTACTAGCAACCCCAAGATTATTGGGTACCAGATCTTGGCTGGGTTCGGTATTGGACTTAGTTTCCAGAATGTCATGATGGCTGTTCAGGCAGAGTATCATGATCGTCCTCATTTATTACCTCAGGTACGTCAAAACATCTAGAACTGAAAAGATGAACTGGCCTGATGTTCTCTGCTTGTAGGCTTCTGGTGTCGTATCGTTCTTCCAACTTACAGGAGCTGCCATCGGTATCGGAATCATCAACACTGTCGAAGTAAGTTTTCACTCTTCAAATACAGTATAAAACGCATACTGACTTGGATGTGTCATGTTTAGTCTGTCTACTTGAACAAATACTTGCACGAGCTCGCACCAGACGCACCTTTCGACCTAGTTCGTCAATCTACCGAAGCGATCTACACTCTACCACTAGCACAACAAGGACCAGTCATCGAGGCGTATGTGAAAGCTATCACTGGTAGTCTTATCCCCATCTTTGTGGCTGTCCCTCTGGCACTCATATTCGGCGCTTTCATTCGTAATCATAACATGAAGGAAAAAGGCGGTGCTGGTGCTGCTGCTATCTAGGCCTTTTACAGGTTGGATAAGATAGGATAATGGACAAGTTCCTTTCGAATGGGTGGTGGTGGTTTGAGCTAGGTATGGAAGTGGAGAGAGCGCCATGGGCCGAGGTGGGATACGGGGTTTCTTCCTTGTCAAATTTCTCTCTCATATACATAGTAATGATACTTAGATAAAACAGAGGGGTCTTAGATTTTAATTATATATATCAAGAGTTGGTTGGCGCTTTTTAGATATACCGTATAGTAGTTACATATATTATGCAAAAAAGGCAACAGCACACACCTCTGACTACCCTTCTGTAGACCCACCAACGGCTTACTGTATGTACAGTAGTTAGAACTGAGACTGTCACTGTTTTTGAGTTGGATCATTGCGACACTGAGTTTATCTGCCATGCAATTAATTCCGTGCTACGGTACTGCATCCCTCAGCCTAGAATACCTAATATGCAAATATGTGCTGTATGCTATTTATTTATCCGAATGAATCTATATGTTTACTCGGTGTCTTTTGAGTGAGTGTTTTGGGAAAGTTGGTATTAATTGGGTACTTTGCCAAAACAGTATCTACCTCTTGACCACTCTTGAATTTTTCGCCACCATTCTCAATTCGCTTCAATACATTGTATACCGTATATGGTAAACCTACGCCCCACTGCTTGAATGCATGATTGAGTAGACCGATGAATCCTTCTTTTTCCACTAGAGGTCGTAATGGATCATCGGGGGGTAACAGCGTCGAATTACCTTGTAGGGTCGCATGATAAGCGAAATGAAACAACATACGTCGAGTGACTGGTTCTATCGATGTCTGGTCTCGTGGATTTGGAAGACGAAGAAGAAGGATAAGGATATAGGCGAATTGATCCGGGTTACGCGCCGCTAGAATCAAGTTCGCAAATACTTTCCCACCTAATCGTGGTGCAGGAACAGTGAAGAATGCAGAGCTAGGATTCGGCAGTGGTCCACCCAGGAGGATCTCAATGAGCGAGCAGAGAGAGTAAAAGGAACGAGTGTCGTAAAAATAGTTGCGAGCAATCAAGATGACACCGTCAAGATTCATGGCAGCTCCTTCTGTTAAATCCCCCTGAGGCGATTCAGACAAGCGTCGTCGTGAGACACCAAGGTATAGCCGTACCAAATCGAGAGGGTCGTCAAGCCGGGGAGCGCCGTGAATTTGGCAGTCTAGCGCATGAGATGGGACTCCGTTACGGCGAACGGCGTCAGATAGAAGAAGCTTGATACTTCGCTCTTCCATAGGCGTCGATGTGACAATGCCGGGATTCTGTTCTTTCATGCCCACGGATAGTTCCGCCTTCTCCCTATGTGTAGCCAAAGAAGTGCCGTTCTCAACAGGGGAAGAATGTCCAGGTAGGTCAGAGGCCACACATGCGGTCAACTTGGCCCAGCGCTCCAGAATACCGTCCGGTCGACGGAGCCGCTCCTGACAGGATATCAGGATCGCATCTCGTCGTTGTCGCCAAAAATCGGCATTCCGCTCAAGATCTTGCGTGTCGGATGTTTGACCGATGTCGAGTCGAGCAATATCGTCCAGACATACAGCACAGACCTGCTGCCGCGTAAGTTCTAGAGTAGCGATCTCATGACGAGAGTCTGGATGTATTTGTCCTACTCCTTCGGATGGCAACGTTGGATACCCTTTTTGAGCGAGGACATGTTCCAACGTGGTGATTAGAGACCGGCGCGTCTCCCAGCGCTTCGTCACTTGGGCGATCTGTTTCTGTCGAGCATTCGTTTGACGTCTTGCTTGTCGTATAGACAGAGGGGTCTCGTCAGACATGAAAAGACCATAGTGCCGCAAGACTGCCTCGAACTGGGTAGCCGATAACCGCCCAAAGATAGATACGACGAGATCGAGGGTCGATGCGAGATCCACCCGCTTCCATGCTCCTTGATGTTGTGAGAAATGGGAGTCGGTTTCTGTCGGAGGATGATGAATGAGACTCGAAATGATCGAGTCGAAATCGCTCAATTGCAAGCCCTTGATTGGACCCCGGGCAAGTACTTGCTCGACGAGGCCCTTGCCTTTGAGTATAGCGACAACCTCTATAATCTCCGCCCAGAGGATCTGTAAAATGTTGTGGTAGCGCCTGGGGGACTTGGGAAAAGGTGAAGATAGGTTACCAGCTATTTTGGTCAACAAATGAACGCGAGTCTCTAGATCTGGCAGACGAGAAGGTCGAGAAGGAAGGGTAATGATGAATAGTCGTAATGATTTAAAGAGTTCGTGTGGGGAGTCTCGATGCTCTGTGAGGATATGATCTAGCCTCCTGAATGGAGCTTCGAGGATATCAGATGTGCTCGGTTGGGGTTGCGTAAGGGAGGTAAGGTATTTCTGAAGTGGGTCAGAGGTAACGTAGTTTTGAAATGGGTCTATCGTTTCAGGAGGGTCGGTCGTCTTAAGAGGTTCTGCCGTCTCGAGGGGTTCTACGATCTCAAGAAGGTCTGTCATCGTGACACTATCCGTCATACCATTGTCATCAGACACCTACAGACGATCAGAGCCACCCTACACGCAAGACTCACTGGCTCCTCTGCCTTCCTGACATCCTTCCTGCCCCGCTTCCTCCTACGCGATAGACGACTGGTAGCAAAAACATCGCCCCAGAATCCCGCCTCAGACACATCATACGGCAACTCTGTCCCAATTCCGTCTTGGATTTGCGCCGTAGCTACCGCTTGAGTCGAGTAACGCTGTGAGGATAAAGGGAAGGGAGGAAGGAGAGGTCGATGGGAAAACTCGCGGCGAATAGTTAGAGACAGAACGTGTAAGACTGTCGCCTGTCGATGCAAGCATTCGGCGAGCATTCAGACCCCATTGAGATCGACTTTGGGTATCCGATGAACCAGCGAAAAGCGAAAATACACAGAAAGACGAAATGAAAGATCAAAATGTCAAACTCCGGTTTGGCAAAAAAAAGTTCGACGACAGGAATTCTCACTGAACAATCACTCCTGTCCCATTCTTCGATTCAGCTGGGGTCGGGAGAGCCTAGCAGATAATCGACATGGGCTGAGCCAGCTTCATTCCCGTCTTGGATAAGCTGCTCTTGCTCTGGGTACATCCTTGCTAGACGGTATGGCGAGAGGTACTAAACGGTCCACACTCGGACCGTCCGAGGACGTGCACTCATCTCCATCAATTCAGAGTCCGGCATCCCGCAAGCGAACAAAGCTTGCTAGTCATGCCCAGTCTCCTCCCTCTTCTACCTCCCCTTCCATTCGTTCCATCCCCTCCTCCAAGTCAAATATGGAGGAGTATCCGACATACTTGACCCCCAATGGGAAGGCCATAAGCCCTCGTAATGCTGGGGCCTTGCTCTCGCGTTACACTCAGTCGTTTGGCCTCAATCCAACACTGTTCAAGGCGAATCCGACTTTCGCTATGGTTCCTGACCCCTCGGCACCCGAGAGGAAGCACCCGACGAAGCCCCAAGCCCTAAATCAGCCCCCTCCAGATGTCTTGTTTCACTGCACTATGACTATCCCCCCTCCTTGTCCCATTCCTTCATGCTCTTCCACTGGTATAGGATTCCGATCGAAGGATATAGCAAAGCGGTTCGCAGCCTGGGAATACGTCAAGGCTCTTCTGCAGCAACAGGAGTTTGACGACGACCTAAATCCTACCCCCAAAGCAGGGAAGAAGGACAAGCCAAAAATGCCTGTCAACGGCGATATGACCAACGACGAACGAAAGGCCAAGCAAGTAGCAATACTTTCAGGCCGAACCACATCTGATATTCAGACAGAGCCCAGGAATTACAACCAGGAATATGACGATCTCCGCCGAACTATCAACGATCAACTTCCACCCCGTACTCCTGCTGGTGCCAACGGCATGCCTGGTATGGCCGAATACGAGCACATGTCCTCTCCAGCTTTCTGGGATACGTGCCCACCTCTTTCACCTTCTTCACTGCATCCAACGGTGTTTACATTGCTTTTCGAAGAGCCTCACCAAGAACATTCCGGTAAATGTCGCCCGGTCCTTTTCCTTACATCTCGACCTTTGCCCATCTTCGAAGACGGATCAACGGTTGACATCGATGTGAGTATGATGGATATAGGAACCGAAAAGGCTCGCTCTGGTGCCAGGATGCGATTGACAAAGGGTGCCAAAATGAAGACGTGGGAGAACGGAAAGCTAGAAGAGGCCATGATTTACTCGGAGAAGCTGGTCCGAGCGCAACTAAACAAGGCTGTCCGAGCAGATCTGGCCGCAACCAAGTGGGTGCTCGTACCTCTCATCAGGGAATTCGATCATTCTCCTGGAGATGAAGAGCTCAGCACCAGGGAGAGTCGCGGAATCAAGATCAATCGCCGTTCAATCGCGTGGGACGAAATTTCTGCTGCTCAAGGACCCGTCTGCACCCCTTTCACAGTCGATGATCCAGACGCTCTTGGCCGAGGACTGGCTGACAGCCTTTCATGTGCCAAGGCGGAATTCTCCAGACGATACTATTTCCAGTCACTCCTTACCGACCTTTCCCCTTCCTCGCCTCATCCCAAATGTCCTGAGCGAACCATTCTAGATCTCGCCACTCTACATTCACCAAAGGATGACACGTCCCAGCAGCTGGCCATCGAGTTCCCTGGCCAGCCAATTATACTTGCCGATCAGGTACATCCTGCCAAATCAGGTGGCTATGTTGCTTCTGTCGTCCTACCGCACCTCACCGGGAACTATCTCATTCCTGAACTCGTCCAGCGACACATCATCTCTGCATCTGTCTTTCGTACGACATCTGTCCTGCCCCATGTACTCTCCCACATGGACGATCTCATCATTGCCCAAGATCTTTCTCGTCACCGGTTCTCCTCGATTCTCACACCCAAACTCGCTCTCAATGCCCTTACCTGTCCTACTTCCCAAGCTCAAGCCCCAACCCAATCTTACCAGAGACTGGAGCTTCTCGGCGACTGTTTGCTGAAGCTCACATCTACGATCGACATGTACCTCCGACATCTTCGCAATCCTTCCGCAATATCTATGGACAATCTTCACGTGGAGAGACATCTTATGGTTTCAAATCGCGCATTGCAGGCGAACGCAGTCCAGGCAGGAATCGTCCCATATATTCGGAGTTCAATCCTTAGAGTCAAAGACTGGACGCCGTTAGGCTGGATTTATGATCCCCCGCCAGGGTCCGCAAATGCCAAAACAGCTAGGGGACAGCATCTTGGCGACAAGGTATTTGTTTAGTGTCCGATATGGGATATCTGTGGCTGACATGAAGTCTCAGACTGTCGCCGACGTCGCTGAAGCTCTGATCGGTGCTGCTTACCTCTCCAACCCTGCCCATGCAATTGACAGCGCTATCAAAACCATGCGAGCTTTGCATATCCCACTTCGCGAGGTCACAAAGTGGTCAGACGCTAATAAGTTTGCACGGAAAATTCCGCCTCGACGTCCCTCGAATGGATATGAAGCTAGCAACAGGTTGTCCGGCGGTAAAGATGAGGGATGGATGCGAGCATTCCAGCCCACATCCATCAAGCTACTGGGATACGAGTTTGTTGACCCGCAAAGGGCAAAGGACGTACTGGTAGGTTCCCCCACTCAATCACGGCTAAAATGTAGCGTTTGTCGTCCGAGGATGCAAATAGAAGGACAAGGATTGGCATGTACAAGGTGTTGGGAGATGCCTTACTTGATTATCGTAGGTATTTTGACCAAAAAGACAGTGATTTTCAGCTGACATGCGCGCTCTTAAAGTCATGATCGACAGCCTCTACGTTCGGTATCCTGATGCTGGACCAGCTGCTCTATCGCACATGAGGGTTAGTCGACGAGTTACGCCGCTCACTAGTGCTGATAATCTCTCTAGCATTCCAGGAGCGGCGATGTGAGTCTGGCTGGTCATGTGTTCAACTACTGACGAGCTGTAGAGCACTCTTGCCGCCTTAACTGTTCCGCTCGATATCATAAGGCGTCTTGCGGACGTACCTCCTGACGTCGCTCCGCTGGTCCAGAAGTTTCACACGTCGGTTCTCGAGGCACAAGCTGCTGCTCATGCAGCAGGGAAACAGGCCAAGACGCCTGAGGAGAAGCGAGAATGCGAGCGAGAGTGGTGGAATGACGTTGTGCCTCTGACGGTAAGATTCTTCCTTTGTACGGACTAGCACAAAAATCTGACCAAGCTTTCTAGTTTCTAGGTGACGTAACCGAAGCTGTCATAGGGGCAATTCTGGTCGATTCGCACTTTGACATCGACAGATGCAGACAAGTCTTCGAGGAGCATATCGAGCCATTCTTTGAAAGGTATTGTCAAGGTCCAGAAGATCGCTCCACACATCCGAAGAGCGTATTCTTGGAAATGATGTCTGAAAGAGGATGCGCTCAGTGGGAATGTAAAAAGCTACAGCCCGATCTGGGTGGGATCCATTCTACCATTGGTGCGCCGATATTTCCCGATCGTCGTGATTCTCTAAGCGCAATGACTGATGAGTGGACCAGTGATGTTGCATGGACGAAAGATTGGGACTGGGAAAGGCGAGGCGCAAGGTATAGCTACCCGCAAAGCTTGCGAAGAAGCTATCATGAATATCAAGAAGGGTGGTCTGTTGGGAAAGGTCTGCACTTGTCCGAAAAAGAGTCGACGAAGGGAGACTATGATCAGTCCGGCACTCTCGACTTTTCAGCCAGCCAGAACGTCCAGCTGAACCAGGTTAGACGAGGATGACCAAAGGAGTATAAAGAGAACCAGAAGTGGATAAGAAGGATCGAAGCAAAGAAAAAGGACCAAAAGTGGATAAGAAGAATGAGTTGGACAGAATAGCGTTGTTGACACAATATCATTGAGCATTTTTTGGGAGTGGCAAGCTTGTAATCTATATGCGTACATCTGGAGTATACTATCCCATGAATCTATTTGCATAAGGATCGCTGTCATCCTGGTAGATCAACAGAGTGACGAGGCGGGGTTGGTGGGGGTGATGGCGGGAGTGGTATGCGACGGGCTTGCTCAAGATCTGCGAGCGATAATCGGGTTGATACTGGGGATAGGCGAGTACGTAAAGGTGTTGCGTGCGTGACATGTGATCGAACCAAAGCGTTCTGCCATGCTGATTGGATCTCGGGGTGCGAAGAGATTGAGCGATCGACGAGGACTGTCTCATTTAGCTGGAACACAGAGGTTTATATACCAAGAGAAAGAAAGAGAAACGGACCTTGTTCCATTTCATGCCATATTCTTCTTTCAGCCACTTTAGGGTCGACCCCACTTCCCATCAAGAGCGGTACAACCTCTTGTTGGAATTGACCGACAGCTGAGCGTATCAGTCTAGACCAATGCAGCACAGAGAGAGACCCACCTTCCATTTCCACACCCTTGACCAATGTCTGGAGAGCTATCCATGCTCGTTCGTCCACTTCATCCTGGTCGTCTGCCCATACTCCGGCGAGCTGGGAGATACCTACGCTAAGCGAGGTGAAGATACGGTGTAACAATCGAATTTGTAGGAACTGAGGTTGAGATAAGACCCGGCCTAGGATGTAGGTTGGCGGGTTGGTGGGGGAGAGTATGAGGGATAGTTCAAAGAGCAGTAGAAGAGCTAAAAGGATATTACGCCACTGGTTATATCAGTGCCTCGGAACATGATGAGGATAGCGAGGGATGAACTTACATATGCTCCCTGTCGAGCTCTGCCAGAAACTTCATAGAGTCAGCTAGGATTTAGGAACCTCACAGGCCGGGCTCACCAGCCAATAGCAGCATGAATCCCATTGAAGCGATATAGAATCCCGAGCTGCGCATGAGTCCAGCGAGCATATACTCTCGTAATGACACGGTCTTTGGCGAGGTGAGGATGTCTGGGCCGAAGCGGTCGTATGCGTACCGCTTGACTGGATCGAGTAGCGTTTCATACGCATGACGAATGAGGATGAAGGTATCCTCCTGTCCTGGCCCAGCACGATCGGGGTGATACAGCCTTGACCTGGTGAAGCGACGTCAGTGTTTCTGTCCCCGGAATAGTACTTTCTATGCGGAAGAAGCGCACAATGTCCTAAAGGCCCTCTTCAACCCATCGTCGTCCACGTCCCGAGCGACCCCTAGGAGGGCATACCAATCCTCCACCAGCACTTGTTCGCCTCTAGACGATCCTTCTCGCATAAACGTCCATGATAGCCATAGTACTACTACGCCAGTAAATGCCAGGCGATAATTCCGGGCATAGCTGGGCGAATTACGAGGTGCCGGAGGAAAGATCGCTGGAAAGTTGGATGAGAGGTGAGGGAGGATAAAGTGGGTGATTTGAGATGGGAGAAAGCACCAGAGCACCGGAGTGAGAAGGGCGGACATTATCTACTCTGTAAGGTGATGTATGCTAGGTCATCGTCGTTGAAGATCCTAGGGGCTCATGAAACAACAATTTTGAAAGTCCGAAATATAGACAATACAACCGGGAAGGCTGTCCTTGCGTCTTGGCCGAAGCCCATGTTGTAACATGACCTCTTATACGCAACAATTCATCTTGAATCCATATCTCATGGCTTACGACTGGCCAGATGTAGCATAGTGGACATAATGCCACCCTCGGCTCGTCGCAGGCTTATCAACTCTCTGCCAAACTTCCTCCCATTCCTCATCACCTTCCTCCATGTCTTCCTTGCACCTTACACCAAGGTCGAGGAGAGCTTTACCCTTCATGCAGTCCACGACGTCCTCAAATATGGTCTCAGAGCTGAGCATCTACATCTCGTGAGGGAGTCTCCTACGGCCAGCTCGATCCAAGCTAATGTAAGAGTAGTGGGATCATGTTGAATTTCCAGGCGCAGTGCCCAGATCGTTCATCCCGGCCATAGTGCTGGGAATCCTGAGCTACCCTTTCGCTGCTATTGGTGTGGCGACAGGCATCATTCGCACCACGATACATGTACAGATACTTGGTAAGCAACAGATCAAGCAATGTCTGCAATCAACTGACAATAGCAGTCCGACTTGTTCTTGCTTCGATCCACTCCATAGCCCTAAACCACCTCTCGAGAACACTTCGTTCTCGCTATCCAGCTTCTGTGAGACGATGGTGGCTCATATTTACCCTCACTCAATTTCACACCATGTACTATGCCGGACGTACTATTCCAAACTTTCTGGCCTATCCTTTTGGTGAGTCAAGGCTGGTTTCTACGGGCTACAACTCACATTCATCAGTTGTCCTCTTCATCAGCCTAGTGTTACGAGCAAACTCCAAGTCTGCACCCAGCAAAGTTTCGAACAAGCGTCGCTTTTACGCTATCGGCATTCTCACAGCAGTGGCCAGTATTGTCAGGCTTGAGATCGCCTTGTTTCTTCTACCAAACGTGCTGGCGTTGGTCTTCCTCAAGCGGATCCCTTTACATGTCGCCCTGATATTCGGAGCTCTTGGGGGACTGGGTGCAGTATGTATGTTCTTCGACTCTAGGACATTATAGATATGACTAACGATTATAGTGAGTGCTGCACCAATAGAATATACCCAATGGCGCCCCACTCTCGGACACCCCTCGTTTCCTTTCAAATCGCCATATCAGCTCGTCTGGCCCGAGCTATCAGGCTTGTGGTACAACATCGTCCAAGGCAAGTCTGCAGATTGGGGTACCAGTCCAAGGCACCACTATCTGTTCAATGCGCTGCCTAAAATATGCGGGCCGGCCTGCTTATTATTGCTTGTTGGGACTGCATGGCAAATTTTCGAATCAGTACTGTCCCAGGGCCGAGAGGGTGAACGACGAAAGTCGCTCTTGCCAGAGTCCTATCTTGAGACATGGGAATACTTCTCTCTTGGAACCATAGCTCTAGTCGTAGGAATGAGCTTCGTCGGTCACAAGGTGAGAACTACCTTGCAAAGGCAACTCTTGTTCTGCACATGATATACTAAACTTATCAGGAATGGCGCTTTGTTGTCTACGCCGTACCCGTTATCAACATGATTGCAGCATCAGTAGCCTCGGCCGCCTGGCACTTTCCTCATCGCCTCTCTCGAAGATTTTTCAGACTAGGCCTAGTCGGCCTCGTGGCTATTCAAATAACCTTCACGCTCTTCGCTACCTTCTTGAGTGTACATAATTATCCTGGTGGCGAGGTGTGGCAAGTCCTCGAGGACTTACAAGCATCTTCGAACGTGTCTAGTCAAAGTATGTTATCGATTCCCTACTTGTTATTGTCGAAATGCTTACAGTCTCAACCAGTTACGATCCACTTTACATCCGGCCCGTTACAGACGGGTTCGACGCTATTCACATTCTTACACGCCTCACCTGGTCCAGACAATGCTTGGCCTTATCCAGCATTTCCTCCGCCTCGTACCCCAGAATGGACATACTCGAAATCAGAAGCAGCAGAAATGCAAACGCTGGAGGGACTGTGGCAAAGCAATGTTGATTATATCGTGACGGATGATCCGAGCGCTCTCATTGAGAGCGAATTACCAGGAAGAAGCTGGAAGTTGGCGGCTCACGTAGGTGAGGTCGGGGAAACTAGATTAGATCTACCGGGAATCAAGAAAGGTCGGACATTAAGATGGGGAAGCCAGTTGGCCATACTGGCAAGAGAGTCGTGAGTTTTGGAGCGGATATCTCTAACTGAAGAGAAATATGGCTGATCCAGAGAAGTAGATCTTAGAGTGTGCGATCTCTTCAAGCATCAGGTGGGCATTGTAGATCAAGGACCCAAGAGTACAGCTTGAACGTGCATGCAGCCATACTTGAGGACTATGGGCGTAAATGACTTCACTACATTACTGATTTCCTAATCTGCAAATTGACTCTCGATGCTGGTCATGATACTCAAGAAATCTATTGAGCTTGATCAATTTCGACGAGATGAGGAGCGACGACTAGCAGACTCACCAAGGAGATATGCTGTAATTCCTTGGACTTGGTCATCTCCATGACCTTGTGCCGGAAGAGCATCGAGCAATGTAACAGCTACTACGCGGATCTTTGTCACGAGCGACGGGCCGTTCGCGGCAAGCTATCTTGAATCAGCGTTTGTCATTTTGCCTTGAAAGACTTAATTTACAGCTTGGATGGGTATGCTACCAGAATCAGTAGAGTACTTTTGTATCAGGACTCACCCATGAACCGCTTTAAATAGGTCCTGATAGACTGAATGCCGCCAATCAACTGTTTCACCTAAATCCGCAGCTACCAGCTCGGCAGCGTTCCGACTTGGCGTACCAGGTACACCCGAACGATTCAGCAGATCTTCTCGATGCAAGCTGCCCAGTCAGTGGGCTCAGCATAGAAACTTACATTAATCTTAATCGAGTCATAGCGAGCGTCACGTGAATGTTGGCTTTCAACACCAAGAATCCATCTTTTGCTGATTCGCTTGCCATCGGATCCTGGAAGAACATATCGAGCTGATCCCGCATGATCTCTTCCCAGCCCGGTGTGGGTCTTGTATCAAGTCAGCCTATAGCGGTCCAAAGGAACTTACAAAGTATCGCCATTGACTACATCGAGTTGAAATGGTCGTGGTAGTTTGTCGGCGATTGCCTTGACTCGCCCTTGTAGTTTGCGAACCTCCTTAAGAGCGATCAACAAAGCCTCTGGCTCTTGCGGTGGTCGTCGGCGAATGTCTCGTTCATGTACCAAGATATCCCCATGAACACTGTAACAATCAGACTGATTCCTCGGAAGAAATCGAATGACTGACGTGACGATCCTGGTGAGAATATTGAAACCCGCTATGAGAGGGACTGGGTTTGATGACGGCAGATAGCCATGCATAGTGATATTCTTGTCATCACTTTCTCACTTAGCCGCAGTCAGTCTCAGTAGCTCACAGTTCTGTGGGTAAGTCGGTCGCCTCGGGGCCTAAAAACTCATCGGACCGCAGGAGAACGGGCTTGGACCTCGAAGCAGCTTCGAATTTATCGGCGTTGTACAGTAGGAACCAGACTCGACGTCGTCGCTCCGCTTCGATGGGGTCTGTCTTCCGTCAGTGGGATCCACGGCACATTGACCTCTATACACTCACTGATCCCGAAGTACATCTACACATTTATCAGTTACGAGCGATAAAAGTTTGGCTGGGATTACTCACATCTTCGCGGTGCAAGCCGAGTGCAATGGCAAGACACAAAGCTTCGCCAAAGGTCGAAGCTTCCCTACCGACGTTGCCGTGTTTCTACCGCTAGCCATCAGCACGACGCGAATTATCCTATTAGACGACCTGGACAGACGTTGTGCACTACAAACACCAAATACCTATTTAAGTTAGCTATGCACCTCCAATTCAGAATAGCCTACTTTATGCAGATCATGTCTAGAGTGGGATTGTCGATTTCATATCGTGTCACTGCGTTACAAGCTCGCATACAGTGATCAGACAATTTTCGCACGCCGTCTCGTGGCAAAGATGGAAAGAAAGTCCTCGGAACCTGCAATTGTCAGCGCGTGTACTTCCAGGCTGATTCCGTGCCCACATGAATTAGAGTCATGGCTATCATTGCCATTATTAGGGCGAAAAGTTGGGGTCGTCTCTCTTCCTCATGAGCAGCGAGGTCAGCCAAAAAGCTTGGTTTGTGCACAATAGGAATGATGCAGTATACCTGTAAGAGTCAACAGATGTCGCACGGTCCAAGCATTCAGACTCACATGCTCGAGATAGAGGCTGATGATATGATTGGCCAAATCTCTGGGTAGGACAGTCTCGATGGTCGTTCCGGGAGGCATCGACCGTTCGGACGGACTGACGTTGTCCTGTGGTGAGATTGTACTCTGATTGGCGGGTGAAATGTGGTACGGATTCCCTGATATGGGTCGTGTGGCAAGACTAGGTTGTTGAGGAGAATAATTGGATTGATGTGGTGGCAGAACCATTGGAAGCAGGTCGTTCGTATTGGTCATTGAATTCTCCGGAATTGAATTTAAGCCATTCTGGAGAGGATTTGAGCCGAAATTCAATGGGACGCCAAAATGCTCAGCAGAAGGATTGGTCTATGAGGATCAGAACACCTTCTCCGGATTCAACCCACCCTTTGCCCAAGCACATTGGAATCCCGTGGCAGAAAGCCGCCTCCAAATTCATCCTGCTGTGCCTCTAGCCCCTTTCCATCATACTCGCTTTCGCTGTCTTCATCTCCAGTCACTTCAGCATACAGAGAACTCCTTCGTCGTGCACTTTGCTCCTGAGCGAGCTTCTGCACTACCTGATTCTTCCGCCCACGCCGCTTACGCTGATACTGGTAGGCGCAGTCCAAACCCCATTCTCGGCAGTGCTGTCGAAAAGATCAGCGTAGTTTGACCAATATCAGGAAACCTTACTTCACAAGGGACTTTTGCAAGGGCATTATTGTCGAGTTCGATCGCTGCCGGTCGACCGGAGCACTTGAGCTTCCTGGTCCGGCAAGCATCACAGGACGGCGGCTGACGGCGATTTGTCTCTAGTAGGACGGTAGTCTTGGTGGAGTTGGAAGGACCAGCCTCTGAGGATGGTAGGTTGGTTACAGATAGGCGGCGCGGTGAGTTCAGCCTCTCTGATTCGGCTCGGGGCATGATGTGATTATTATTGTTGATAAATCGGCGGAATGATGGAGTAGATGCGGCCGATTGAGTGTCCCTTTTCTTCGGAAAGTCGCCGCTTGCTATCGGCTCAATGGTGATACCAACTGTTCTGTGGATCGTCTTGACCGTCTCAAGCACGATGGGACCGCCTTTTAGGGAGTACGGGAATCATTATCAACTGACATTGCCTTGACAGATCCAAGTTTATCGGTCAGGTCATATCCCGCCAACCGGTCCACGTGGTATAAATACCAACCTTTAATCGATACCCCCATTTGAATCACGCGTAATGGAGACGCGACTGACCATCTTCGACTTTTGCTCATCCACTCATTCAAGACAAGCAAGATGGCAGTTCAGGAAGAAGCAGCCCGTAGAGAGCTCTCTGACCACTTCCACGATGCCGTTGACGGTCATCCGGAGATCATGGCAGAATGTACGCCTGGCAACCTCCCCGGTTTCACTGCTGCTGGAAGCTAATCACACGCTTTTTAGGCCTATCTATTCTGCGTTCATACAACATGAGCCCGTCCGATTTATACTTCAAGTACGAGGCTTTTCTACTGTCTCGCCCATCTGGACTTCGTGCCAAACTGTCTACTTTGACATTGGAGACTGCCCGTGAATTACGGAAGGAGATCCAGAGGGAACAGCAGGCGAAAGCTGTGGCTTCCGCTGCTAGTGCGACTGGAGGTGAGCATACACCAAAGGCGAACATAGGTATGCGGAAGGGCAAGGGAAACATCAGCGATCTTGGAGGATTGTAAGCTACTCATATGACTGGTTTCCCAAATTCTGAACAACTCAGCCTCGATGGGCTTAGTACACCGTCCCGGCCTTCCAAGCCTCGAGCTCCCGGCACGGTTCCTTCTCGCTTGTCAAATACGTCGAACAACGCCAACTTACCTTCTTCACCAGCGACATCAGCCTTCACTCCCTCCCATACATCATTCGCGACTCCCTCAAGACCCTCGCCAGCCGGCGCATCATACAGCAGCTACCGCCCTGTACCGTCAAAGCTGGCACCTCCTTCGACCGATCGCCACCTCACCACCCCCGTCGGCAAGGGAGGAGAACATCTTGCTCCTTCCAGCCCAGTCAGTGGTGAAGAATCACCCGCAACGTCAGTCGCTTCCTATGTCACATACTTTCATCTAACAAGAGTAGCCTCACTCCCCAACTTACTCAGCCATTCCATCTTCGGCCCCAGCCTCATTCTCTCGTCGAGACTCTCAATCCTGAACTGCCTTCCAGCTCTTCCGGTGTCCCTCAAGGATCAAAAACTCGCATATCTTTATCATCTACTTCCGATCCCAAGGCCTGGGGCTATCGATACATGTTTGAGAAGATATCACAAAGATCTGAAGCTCTAGATGATCTCATCGACGAATTTGCCCAGATCATAAAAGAAGCTTACGGGATCACTGAACTGGGTGATCCCAACTTCGTTTCCGAGGAGCCAATTTATGCTGTTGGGCGGATCATGTCGCCCCCAACGGATGCGGGTAAAGTATCAGCGGGTAACCTGGTACTTGAATCGTCGAGATTATTAGGGGGTGGCAAACGAGTGGGGCTAAGATGGGCTGCGACGGGGTTGAAAGTCAGAGGAGGAGCTCCTGGTGTGAAGAGCTTCGGTGTATTTCCTGGTTGCATGGTTTGTGTGAAGGGACGGAATGGAGGTGGAGGCATGTTCGTTGTTGACGAGGTCCTCCTGGTGTGTACATTGAACGGAGTTATATCTGACCTCTCCAGCCTCCACCGAGCGAGCTTGCTCAGAGCGCGGCAGACGAGTTGTTGGACCTGCAGTACGGAGACCGATTGCAAGGAGAGCCTGTGTCCATGATGATTGCAGCGGGACCCTTCACCCTAGAAGACGACTTCAGCTATGCTCCTCTAGCTGCACTGGTCGATGTGGTCATAGCAGAACGGCCAGACGTATTGATCCTTGTGAGTGTCATCCTTGTACAGTGAGGACAAGCTGACAATATTACCAACAGCTTGGCCCCTTTGTTGATTCTCAGCACCCTCTCATTCAGACCGGCAACGTCACACAGCTTCCTGCTGATATCTTCCGTGATCAAGTCTCGGCTCGCTTGCAACGGATACTGGACTCTTCTCCGGGCACAAATATCATACTCTCTCCAAGTATAAGAGATATTGTCAGTCGGCACGTTGCCTATCCCCAAGCTATGCTCGACAAAGACATTCTCGGGATCCCCAAGGTCAGCTGCCGAGCTACGCATCTTTTGCGTCGTGACTCAAGCTGATCGGATTGCAGAAAGTCAAATCCCTGCCAAACCCATGCACGTTCTCGATCAATGAGACTGTCATCTCTATCACGTCCACCGACACATTGTTCCACCTTCGTCGAGAGGAAGTACTACAGCGAGCTGAAGAGGCTGAACCAGATCCGGAAGCCAAAAGCGGCGAAACCAAGGATGCAATGGCAGGTTTGGTCCGACACCTGTTGGGTCAACGGAGCTTTTATCCCATCTTCCCGCCTCCTGAAGCGCATGCGGGCGAGGTCAACCTCGACGTTACGCACTATGGCTTACTGAAGATGGAGGGATGTGCACCCGACGTACTGGTCTTGCCTAGCAAGTTAAAACACTTTTCAAAGGTGAGTATCCTCGTATCATTCTCTCTTTGCAGAAGGGCTGGTGCTGAAGGGTGTCGCCTGGATAGATTGTTGATTCCACGCTCGTGGTCAATCCTGCACATATCTCACGAGCTCATTCAGCGGGAACATTCGCCAAGATATTGGTGCATCCGATGAAGCGTGATGAGCTTGAGAGCAGTGATATGGATGTTGATGGTGGGGATATGAGAGAACACAAGGTCTATGAGAGAGCCAGGTCGGAGATCTGGAGGATCTAAGCTCTACTTTGCAGGTTCAGTCGGGTTAGGAGATATGGACGGAAGAGGAGTATCTAGAGGAGCATTGGAGGTGATAGGATCGATCTTTGCCTGAGAAAACATCGGGACATTTCCAGAAGTGAGCCATTCTATAAAATCTGCATTTGGATAGACTCGCGGTTATGTATGAACGTATCATACTTTGACCTCGGCAAGTAAGGCTTCTCCTTTTGCTCCGTTGATAGCGTTGCGCACGCATAGCTCTGCCATCTTGTTTCGGGTGTCATAGTCGCCTGATCCGATATGCGGAAGGACAACGCCTGATGGATTAGCTATCAAGCAAAAATAAGGAGGTGAGGCGGTCAAGACGTCGTCTCTCGTCTATGACGCTGAGGAATTGGATTTTGGAGAAGAGGCACGTCAGGTCAACAGAGATGGAGACTTACATTTCCTACTCTTTACCAAGGGGTGATCAGCAGACACATTTGGCTCGCCGGTAACGACGTCTAGTCCTGCGCCATAAATTTCATCATTCTCCAATGCCCAAGCCAGATCTTCAGAATTGACCAATGGCCCCTACACAAAAACAAAACATCAGTCAACAATTTCCCGATCATTGCTGATAAGGGAATTGTTGATAAGGAGACGATGACTTACTCTTGCACAATTGACAAGTATAGCAGTTTTCTTCATCCAAGTCAAGAATTCTTTATTTACAAAATCGACCGTTTGGGGATTTTGACTAGCCAGAACGATGACGATATCACCTTGTTTAGCTACCTGTTCCCTCTCAACCCTTTTTATCTCTACACCGAATTTCTCTGAGAAGGCTTGATCGATCGAAACTTGATCAGGTCGGGCACGAGAAGAAGTATATAGTATGCGTGGTGGGTGAGAGGTTGATGTGAATGCTAATAAACGAGAGAGAGTCGCTTGTGAAATCCTACCGAATCCGATGAATGATATAGTCAAAGATGGATGAGAGATTGATGGTCCACAATTTACGAATGGTGCCCAAGGGATTTGAGCCCACTGCAAAAGAAAACAGATGGTGGAGAAAAACAAGTCAGCATAGAGTAAAGATCAAATATCAATTGACACTGCCATGTGGGTGGTGTAGTTTTGAACAGTTGTGTTGAAGTGTTAAACTTACCTCGCCAGCTTTGACTAGTGAGATTCCATTCTCTACTCGTCTCATTGTCATGAGAACAAGCATGACAGTTACATCTGCAACTGCATCGTCTAGTACACCAGGAGTATGACCGATTTTTATTCCCCTCTCATTAGCAGCTTTGACATTGATATGATCTATGATATACCTGCGTCAATATCCAGCAGATCAAAAACTAGAGGAGGGCGGGAGAAGGGATGATCACAAATGAGAAGGGATAAAGAAGAAAAAATACTTACCGAATCCAACAGAAAACGTTGATAGACATTTGACATTTGGTCCACAAGCGTTCAAGAGCTCTTCATCTACTATATCTGATGGTTGACCATGCATGAGACACATGGCTGCCATTTCTGGATCGGCAAGATGTTTCAATACCCATTCACGAGAAGGTGCTGCATCTTCCGAGTTCACTATGAGGTCGAATCCAGAGGAAGAGAGGATAGACATGGCGTGGTCGCCTACATGACGAGAACTTTGGACGCAAGCTGGTCAGTACCTTGTAGGACCTTGATGAGAAACTCACATTAGGATTTTAGGCATTCTTGGATAAGGTTCGGTTTGTACTATACACAGTTCAATGAGGTGATATGTATTCTTCGTGAGAGATAAACCCCTCTTTGACTAGATAAATAGATATCAGTTCCGCGGAAAACCGGTCCGAACTCCCCGGAACGAACAGAGGATGACAATGACGTGGAGATTTGATACCAATCCACGTGCTGAGCCACGTGCTGCGGGGCGGCGCGTTTAGGTGGCGGTGAATGCCATTTCAATGCCGCAAGCGTCTTGGTGTTGCGTAGTCGTTGTCAACTCCCTTTGTTCTCTGCATAATCTTCGAGCTCTTACTATTTTATACCCCATAACCCTCAGCCACCTATCGCAAGTGTAGCTTGGCCAGTGAGGGACCGAAAGATTTTCTAGCCTTCGCTCTTCCGTATTTCCTCAATCCCCACCCTCACCCTCACCATGTTTGAATTCCTGATCGCCCTCGTCCTCGCCACGCTCCTCATGATTGTCCTCATGGCAGTCGGAGTGGGGCTCACCATGCCCTTCCATGGAGCCTTGGTCCGACTGAGAGCGAACTACAACCCGCGAGCTGTAGGTCTCGAAGGAACGGAGAATCGGTAAGCTCCAATACATCCATACCTCTGTATCGGGATATGAACTGATCATTTCAAAGGGTTGGACCGACATTGAATACCCTTGTCCAAACTCTCAAGCGGACAAAGAGGCTCGAAGGCTGGTATGGCCTTTACAAAGGTGAGCTACATTCACACAGAGGATCCCCGATCGCCTACTAATAATACGTGCTAGGCTCGTATCCGATGCTCATATTCTTCACACTCGTATCTATCGCTTCGGTCATTTTCGTCGGTGGATCATCGACAAGAGGACCAAAAGGTACTTATAGTACTCCGCCCGCTGGAGGTATTAGGATGGGTATCTTTACTATCATTCTCACACTCATCTCACTTCCAATGACAATTATCATCAATCGGTACGTCGGTCTCATAAGTCTATGCTCGTCCCCTCATACGTCTATGCTTCCCACCTTGTCACCTGAAACATCAAGCTAATCTCACTTAGTGCCATCATCACACCTTATCGCCTTCCTATTAACCCGCGGACGTCCCTATCGATTCTCCTCACCCCTCTTGAGCTCGCCGCACCATGGAAGCTATACCTCACCCCCGGTCTGCTAGCTACCACTGCTACCCACTCCATCTGCGTGACATTCCTCGCTCGAACCGTGCGTGTAGGCGTCTTGGGTGTCTCGGACCCCTCAGACGCAGAAGCCAGTATTGCTGCATGGCGATGGATCATCTTCCTCATCTTCCAAGCGACAGCGACCATTTGGCTCACTCCGCTGGAGATCATCGGGACGCGTCTCAGCGTTCAGCCAAATACAGGTGGACTGCAGGCTATTCCCAGTGAAGAGGAGGGACTGCCTGAGGGAGTAGAGTACGCTGGAACAAATGAGGATGTCATTGGGCTCCGGCCTACAACCGATCCATACGAGGGTATGCTGGATTGCGCGAGAAAACTCGTAGATGAGGAAGGATGGCAGAGTCTATATAGGGGATGGTGGTGGACAATGGGCAGTAACATCTTCGGCGTAGTCGGTTGATCAAATATGCATGTTGAATGTGAATGATGAGGCGAGGGGAGAGCACAGAGATCTGTGATCAGTATAACGTCTTTTGTTGTGAATTCACCCCAATAACAAGACCCTCCACACCAGCAGAACACGCATGGAGCCTAGCATGTGCTGCTATAGGATCTATAGTTGCATGCTGTGAATATATACCGGTACATTTGACAGTAGGATCCCGGTTTACACCGGGCCGGACAAGTCGCGGGGCCTCTTTTGCCGCTGTTCGAGCACGAGTCACCTGCCGCCTTGTTGGTTTTTGGTGTCTTCTCATCTCTCCTTTGTTCTAAACCGGCGCCGATCTTGCCTTTTTTCCTTACCCTTTTGCCCTGTGTTATCTTGATATCGAGAGGAGCAACGGCACCGGTGATAAGCTCGTCAGTGGCTTTAAATACGATGGATGCAGATAGCGAGAGGACTCATTCACCCGACGATGATCTCGATGAAAAGGATGAATTGGGTCAGAGGAAGCTTGCTAATCGTGTGTCCTACCTACTCCATGACTAGATCTCAAGCTGATAGTTGATAGGTGCATGTGTATGTATTGGAATCAATGGGAATGTGGTTTGCTAGCTGACTCTGGAGGGCAGGATTTTTGCCATAGGATGAAGATGAAATGTATCGGCAAGGAAACACCACCATGTAATCGATGTCGTTCAGCTGGACATGCTTGCACATTCGATGGACCACGCAAGTCCAAGTCATCCAAAGTAGAGGAGTGAGTTTGCAAGATGATCAGAAAGGGAAGATTACCAGCTGATGTGCAATTCTTTTTTTCTTTTCGCTGCTAGTCGACTGCGGCTTGTCGAAGTGCAGATGGGAGACATGCAATCGGCAATCCACGAATTACTGCATCTTCAGCGTGCTCAGGCGATACCTCCACTTGGTGCGGGATCCCAACAGCGATATAGCATCGACGGTGAGTCTGCTACAAGCTGCTAGGTGGAGAGAAAGTCTCATTCATTAGGTCATTTACCTGCTCCTTATCCCACTTCGGTTAACGAAACCTTTGTCACACAACCAATGCACAAGATGGACCCAATCTTCGATCAAAACTCCTCTCAGAGCCCGCATAGGTTCCCTCAGAGACCCCCTCAAACGACTGTTCAAATACCTGGACGTCCTGTATCGAGCGACATGCTCTTCTCTAATCCAGCTCCCCCTGGTACCTCACTTCCTACCCATCCCGCTCCGACTACGATCTGGGCAACTCCACATATCCGGCCTGGTACCTCTGTTATACCAGCAGAAACTATCCGATCGACTCCGGCACCGTTGCCTACGCCAGTTTCGTCCTTGAAACCACCCAGTTCTCCACAACTCCGCACAGCCGACTCGTCCGCTCATGCAACTGATGACGAAGACGATGCAGAGCCTTTACAGTCCAGCTCTATCGGTCCATGGGATAACATGTTCTCTCTAGCAGAGGCTGCTCGATTGAGTCAGGATGGTCAGAATCCGGCTCTTGTCAAAGGAGACAGGAGACGAACTGGCGAAGGCTCTGACGAGAAGAACCATCCTTTCGACTTTACCACGGGCGATAGTCCGCGTCATGGCAGGAAGCGCAGGAGGACAAAGGGACCCGGAGGAGCTGCCGCAGATGAGTTGGCAGAATTAAAGAAGGCTTTACCTCTCGAGAGGGGAAGTCACATTCACACTTTCCAAGATCCCATCGAACTTGGTTACTGCACGCTAGAAAAGGGCAAGCAGCTGTTTGATCTGTACGTCAGGTCCCTTTATTGTGGCTGACTTTTCACAGCTTCATGGAGCATTGTCAGGTGTACATGCCTTGCTTCGATCCCGAAGTTGATACATTCGAGTCGTTAGTGTTTCTTCGTCTTCAATTCACCAGCGACGGGGCATACCACTTACTTTCTCAGGATGCGCAAACGCTCACCATTCAGCACCACTGCTATTATTTTCACAGCGTCCAAGTGTCTAGACGCTGGCTCGACACCTTCCTCTCTCCAAATTCGATGTCGAGAGCAGGCCGAAAAGATCGGGCAGTCGACATTATTTACACCCGTATCGCGTATGGAGGTCGTGCAGGCTTTGATCATTATGAGTTCCTGGGGAGACACTAGCTGGCGTCCAGGTGGCCACGCTATCCGGATTGCAATGGATATGGGACTGTATCGATGTTTGCCGATCCTTGCTTCAGGCGGTATGGGGCGCGGCAAATCCGTTGCTGAGCTCAAAGAAGAGTATGCGTTGGTTGTTGGTGCCCGAGTCTGGTTGACCGTGAGTTGCTTCATTTACACCAAGGTGTGTATGAGGCTGAGGCAACAATAGTTGTACAAGATGGAATTCGAGATGGCTTTCAATCTTGGTCGGCCGGCCTTGTTCTCTGCGGAAGAGACTATTCAGCATGCCAGGGAGTTTCTCACCCATCCTCTATCTATCCAAACAGATAGCCGGTTGGTGGCGACTTGCGAACTTCTGACTGCCCGGTGTGAGCTCCTTTGCCTTCTCAGATCATGCTAGGCTGACTTGATGACAGTACCTCTTCATCAACCGTTCGCGCTCATTCCCTCTGCTGCTTCTTTGACGGACCTGGATGAGCGACTCAAACGCACAGAAGACGCATGTAAACGATGGTTTGAGTACTGGGACAAGCATTACGAAAGCAAGGGGATTTCGAAGGGTAATTTCTTGCGAGAGGCCTGTGCGTACATAATTCCTGATCAAGAAGGATGCCGACTGACGTTGTCTGCAGTGATAACTGGAGGCTCAGCGGCAGAGTAAGTTAAAGAATAAAAGTCAATCATGTGGTCAACGCTGATTTGAGCAGTTTGTACTGTAATTCCCGTGTTTTGCATGGAATTCGAAGCAAGCGTGATGTGGCCCAGCTTTCGGAAGAAAGGAAGCAGAGATTAGTCAATGCTATGAATGCGGCCGAGACGCTTGTTGCAATGGCCCTGCGGAGTCAACAGGTGAGTCGGACGTTGCTTTGCAAACTGAGTGTCCTGGCTAAAATATATTCTATCTAGTACACCAAGCAATTCCGATATGGTATGTTGTTCTTGCCATGATTTGGTGATTGCCATTCAAGCTGACCCTTCTAGCGAACCTTTACACCCACGTCAACATTGCATTTGCTGCTCGATTCTTGATACGTGCGACAAGTTTGATGCCTGAAGCTGTCAATACTCGGCAAATTGGTCGAGATGTTGAGAAACTCGCAGCAATCCTTGCGCAAGTACCTGGATTCCAATTTGCAACCCACCTTCGAGACGTTATACAAAAAGCGCGTCGACACAATATTCTTCCTCCAGCCTCCAAACCTCCATCTCCGGCCCATCAGAATTCGGCACTGCCATCTTTGACCATGACAGCTGCGACTGCACCCCCTCCACAATTTGCTAGTCAAAGCCCATACTCTACGCATTCGAATGGTTCTACTAGTGGATTATTAGACTTCAACTTTAATGGAAACAACACTGGCTCTATGGACGCTGGTCAAGGCTTCGACTTTGGATATGCCGAGGCGTTATTCGGACAAACGGGCGATGCGGCAGTCGGACTTGGCGGGTCGTTTGTGAGTATAACAAAAATAAAAACGAGAATTGTGAAGGAGATATGGCTGATGGTTTCAGACTTTTCCTAGCGACAATCAGGATCATGGTATGACTTTGTCAGATAACTTTGGCGGAGCAGTAGGAGAGGGATGGTTCCCATTTCCACCACTTGGTATGTTGTATCATTGCTGCCCAACTACTGTGCCACGCCGTTGTACCTCATGTCTTCGTGTTAAGACATAAAGCTGATCATTGATCGTTGTAGAGAGCGATGGTGTACTTCGTGATCCTTCTCCAGGTCAAACGCAGAATCGCGCACAAGGTAATGGGACAGAAAGTACATATGGTGGTAGTAGTGAAAGACAGAATTGGTGGTGATTTTGTATTCACTTGCAAGTTGCGGTCTTGTACATTTCGTATTACTTGCAGATTGCGGTCTTGTACATCTTGTCAGGTCAGATTTCACTTCTCCGAGAAGTATATATACGTATACAACAATTTGGACCACTATTATGTCAGGTTTTAACTTCTCCGAGACGTCTATACACATATACAACAAACTGGATCATCTATGCTCGCAGCTCTTTAACAGATCGGACCATGTATGCTCCGTAGGTCTTCATCTCGTGAGTCTCATCTGCTGTTTACGCCGTGCAGCTATCAACTCTGCCCATGGATCTTGACAAAAGCGAGGGTGGAAATAACCTTTTGTCTGCGATGATGTCGCTCCTGCTACTCCTGTTGGTCTTCCACCCCCACCCCAACCTCCACCTCCTCTTCCTCGGCTATTACTCCCTCCACGTTGAAAGTTAAATCGACCCCTAGGTGCTCCTCTAAATGGAGATCCGGTATGTTGTTGTATTGAGGATTGCGGAGAGATATTTCGATGTCGTTGTTGTTGTTGTTGTTGTTGTTGATTTTGTGCAGAATGAGGATGAGGTCTCTATTCGTTGAATTATTCATCAGCTTACTTTGGAACATATAAGTCACTTGGGAACTGTATGGAAGGAAAGAAAGAAAGAGAAGAAAAAAGGAAGTAAGACGGACCTTGACACCCACATTCATTCCTTCGTATCCCGAATCTCTATATCCATGATTTTCTCCTCCTCCATTACCACCACCACCACCACCACCACCATTACCAACCCCACCTCTTCCTCGTCCTCTATTTCGCTTTCCACCACCTACAACACCTCTTGCGCCTCTTCCGCTACTTGATGCTTCTGTCGAAGGTTTATTTGGTAAAGAGCTCGAACTAGGCTGAGTGGTTGAGGTTGAGGTCGAAATTGAAGAAGATGCTTTACCGAATGATGTTGGGAGTCCTAGTTCATCCATCTTGGTCGTAAAAGGAGAAAGAAACTTAGACCTATGTAGAAGGTATACTAATCTCATATGAGTACAAAGCCATTCATGAAAAGAAGAGATCCAGAGAGATCCGAAGACCAAGAAGAGAGAAGATAGTGACGTGTCAATCTCACTGTCTCCGCGTCGGTGGAGATATCCGATTATCTTCACTTTTTTCTTTTTTTTGATAATGCATAGCCGGACTTTACCTGTTTCCCGGGCTAAAAAGTAAAAGGGTACGGGATCATCGGTCCGACGACTCAAAAGGGCCACGAAAAGTAAACGAAACACTATCGTTTGCTTCTTTTGCTCAACATTGAAAAGCAGTTGGCTATAGCTTTCTGACTTGCCCTTCTACACCACCCTCTCTCTCACACACCTGGTCGACAAAGAAGCGGGGAGAAAGAACGCCAAAATGTCACAGGGAGAAACAGATCAAAGACCACTAGCGACGCGAATTACCTCGGCTGTTACTGATCTTGCAAAACCGGCTGAGAATGAGCTCGCAAGGTGGAGGAGGACTTTTGAGCGATTCGCAACCGAGGATGTTGATGGTAAAAAGTCAGTCCCTCCCTTCTGTTACAGAGAGAGAGATAGAGGTCGCACACAAGTGAGGGAAGGAGAGGAAAGGAAGGTAGAGGTGATAAGGGTGGAGGTGGAGGAGGTGGAAGGGATGTCGCGTGAGATTCATTGATCAGAATGCTCAATCTCGCTACGTAGGTATTTGTCACCTGGACAATTCATCGATGCTATCGCGCCTACCGAAGAGGGATTCAGCAAGATAAGAAGAGAACAATACTCTGTTTGTGAGTCATTCAACCTCGGCCATTGATTTTCACAGTGGTCATGGAAAACAGTGCTGACAAGATCAAGTATTTCGTGTTGCCGACTCTGCAAGAAGAGGTCTGATTGGATTTGAAGAGTTTGTGGTATTCGAAACTCGTACGTTCCTATTCCTCTATACAACGAGTCACCTCCGGGTTGCTGATGGAGTGCAATAGTGCTAAAAAGAGTCTGTCTCATCGAACTCGTTGATCTTGATGAAACTAACCCTTGACAGCCCGATGCCGACTACCAACTTGCGTTTCAGGTCTTCGACGTGTAAGCTCTTTTTACACAAGCTGGTGGTCCAGGAGCTTACGATCACAGTGATGCGTCTGGCACCATCGACTTTGACGAGTTCAAAGCTGTGCTGTCATCCAACACCGCAGCGTCAGGTATTCGTGAGTCTTGCGCAGCTGACAACGAGGCAACAACAACGCTGACTAGATTAGCTTTTGACTTTGATTGCGATTGGATGAAGCTGTATCTCGGGAAACGGGGCGGTCAACATGTTCTTGGCTGTGAGTCATTGTTTCATCTTCGCTCGAAGGCAATACTGATGTACCTACAGATCACGAGTTCACCCAACTCATCAAGGGTTATCAGGGCGAACGACTCCGACAGGCATTTCACTGGTTTGACAAAGATGCAGATGGATATATCAACCCGGACGAGTTCCAGCGAATCATCGTTGTATGTCATAACTTCATCAAAAATGGGCTTGGGCAAGGACGCTGATCGTCTTCGTAGGAGATCGCAGGACACAAATTATCAGATTCGGTTCTGGAGAGATTACCGACATTATGTACTATGAACCC
Source organism: Naematelia encephala (assembly GCA_002105065.1). Classification (NCBI taxonomy): domain Eukaryota; kingdom Fungi; phylum Basidiomycota; class Tremellomycetes; order Tremellales; family Naemateliaceae; genus Naematelia; species Naematelia encephala. The sequence continues at coordinate 152,842 of MCFC01000010.1, forward strand.
AGGGAAAAGGATCTCGTATAGCGAGGTCATCGCATTCCACAACAGTAAGCTGTCGCTTTATACGTTTCGTCCTCAGGCTTACTTTTTTAGTCATTCGGGGTGAGCATGAACATTGGCATCTGCGAGCATAATGATACTAATTCGGCTTTCGCACATAGAAATGGACGCTGTGGAGACTCTCATTCGACGGGCGGTGCGGAAATCAAAAGACGGACGTATCGATGTTAGCGACTTTCTCAACGAGGCAGCAAACAGTATGCGATACGGCATGTTCACCCCTATGGAAGTGAGCTATTTCGGCCCCCAATCTCGGAATCACAGCTGATGATTCTCAGGCCAACATTATCTGGCACTTTGCTTCTCGAGGCGGTGTAGGCTCCTCAACACGCCTTGCCCTTGCCGATTTCCAGGCACTGCTTGACGCCAAGGTGAACTCTTCAACATGATTCCGCCGGTACACGACTAACATCACCGTAGTGGCAGCCACCTCAACAAACCTTCCAAGCAGAGAAGAAGGTCTCGGGCACGTTCTTGCAAGAATTTGCGAACTCTGTATATAATTTCGTTCAGGGAGGTATTGCGGGAGGTATCGGTGCCTACGTCGTTTATCCTATTGATTTGGTCAAGACTCGGTGAGCCGATATTCCAATTCATCCATCCCACGAGCTACAGAATCCCTCCACCCGTTTCCGAGTGACTTTCTCCTTCTCGCGTTCCCTCTCCAGTACTCTTTCGGCCCAATTTGATCATCTGCTGACGATCAAATCTTCTCCTTTTCTGTGTTTTTGTCTCTCCATTCCATATAAAACGTACTCCCTCAGATTGCAAAACCAGCGCTCCACCGTCGTCGGCGAGGTCCTATATCGCAACGCCGCCGACTGCGTTCGCAAAGTCTACGCCAACGAGGGCGGTATCCGCGCGTTCTACCGAGGAGTTGTGCCACAGTTGGTCGGTGTCGCACCGGAAAAGGCGATCAAACTCGCTATCAATGATTTGGTGCGGAAAAAAGCCACGGACCCGGAGACAGGAAGAATCGCGCTTGGTTGGGAGATTGCGGCTGGTGGTGCTGCGGGTGGATGTCAGGTTGTGAGTCTCATCTTAATTTCTTTGGAACAGAAAACAAGGATGGAGGGGTGCGATTACTTTGGGCAATGAACGAGGACAAAGAGACGCGGGGATTAGTGTAAGGGAGCCTTAAATGGTTCGGATGAGGAAGGGAGACGGGGAAATCAACCGGAATTACCTGCTGACAATTTGTAGATCGTCACCAACCCATTAGAGATCACCAAAATTAGACTGCAAATGGTCAGTCTTTGGTGATTCTGCTCGAACGCGACTAACAGATCAGGCCGGAGAAATCACTCGAGCAGAAGGAGGTCATGCAGTACCCAGAGGAGCTGTCCATATCATTCGACAGCTGGGTTTAGTGGGGTTGTATAAGGGCGTTACTGCCTGCCTCTGCCGAGATGTTCCATTTGTAAGTCGCCTGTTCCAATTGTATATCAATGCTGATTCTTCGTAGTCCATGATTTATTTCACAACGTGTGTATTGACAGGGACGTCAGAGGGTCTGCACTGACAGCATTTAGATATGCACATCTCAAAAAAGACGTCTTCAACGAAGGTCGACGTGGTAAACATCTTAGCTTTGGCGAGCTGCTGCTCGCTGCAGGTATTGCGGGCATGCCTGCTGCTTACCTGTGAGTGATGTTCTCGATCGTGCAGGATGAGCTGATCAGCGATACAGCACGACACCGGCCGATGTCGTCAAGACTCGATTGCAATCACAGGCACGTGCTGGAGAGACAGTATACAAAGGCGTTTTGGACGGTCTCAGGAAGATTGCACAGGAAGAGGGTCCGAAAGCGTTGTACAAAGGTGGTCTTGCTCGGTGAGTTCTGGACGCACTCTTCTTCTACACGGAAATCTGGCACATCATAGCATGCTGACGTTTCAAACAGGGTGATTCGATCTTCGCCGCAATTCGCAGCGACGCTATCGGTATACGAACTCTTACACAAACATTTCCCCTATCCCTTCGGTCCACAAGCCCAAACCGCTGCTCGTCCAGTCCTCAGTACTCAGACGGATATCTCCAGAGTCCGAGCGAGGAACGCGTTGCGAATCTTGTTGGATTGCAGCTCACGATTCGGTATGGTGGGAACCGAAAGTGCGGCGAAGAACGTTGCGTTGCTGCCCAAGGTGCTCCGGTCGTCATAGATTTGATTGGCGAGATCGTTCGGTAGGAGTAGAGGAGAACGAGTTGGCTGTGCCATGCCGGTTGACTAACTATATCATGCATATTTTGGTCTTGTGGATTCCATAAAGGATTGCAGGAGCTTGCAAGTATTACAAGCAGGAGCTTGCAAGTATTACAAGCATGAGTCTGACGGTGTACGACCAATTATAAGTGGCGCGCGAGTGTGATTGTGTGTGCTGGATGATACAGTATTACGGTGTGGGGTGTTTATAACTTCTAAATCGCTTATCGACATCTTCGGCCATAGGATTGTGAAAACGCCGCATCCCGTCCGATCTGCGCAGCTAAGCACAATACCGCTCAGTCAGTAGGAAGGTGGGGGACCACTTCCGAATCCTGGGTGCTGAAGTTTTTTGTTGACTGGACATGGGTTACACGGGATCATATCATATTCAAGAACCCTCAGCTTCTCGATCCCGGGTGCTTGAGTTTCTGTTGTCAAAGTAAGTATCTTGGGGCGGGACCCATTGCCCGAGGCATGTGTTTGGATCGTGCATCGTCTACCATTCAAATTTTGTCCCAAACCGTGTATCATCTCATCCATCTTACATCTCCCTAACACTGAATCACATTACATTCAAACTGATCAAAATACTCTTTTACTTTTCCTCTTAGTCCGTTGATACCGGTACTATATAACACAAAGTGCAGAAAAAACAAATCGTCACTTGTTTTCGAAGAATCACGAATCACAACAGACAGAATATACTCTCTCTCACACACACACAGTCCCGTCCCACCTGTCCTATGCCTGCCCCTTCCTAATTAAGGCTTGACGATATCTGGTCTGACGATATCCAATATTGCGCCTTCTTTGTCGTCTGGAGACTCGGTATCATCAAAGAATGGACCTTCTGTGCTGGACGGAGCATCCCTGAGTGCCTTTTTACGATCTCGTTGTAGCAGATACAGAACTGCAGTAGTATGAACCACTAAAAGAACCTCTAGTCAGCTACTTTTTTCCTAGTTGACATGGCTTGAGGAGAGCTTTGAGACATAAAGAAAGGACGTGACATGAGACTTACTGAGAAGGATTTGAAGAACTATAGACCATGTGAAACCTTTCTTTGCTCTCGGGAAATCAACAGTCTTCCAAACGAAATTCGGGGCCTAAATAGGAAAATAAATATATTTAGTTGATTCTCTCTTTTCACGCAAGAAGAGGAAGAAGATGCGAGTGTTGAAAAGGGATGAGGTGAAATGAATGTAGATAGATAGACTTACGACTGCTTGAACGACATAGGCGAGATCATTGGCTGCTGCCACCAAGATTGCACGTTTTTCACTATCGTCGGAACAGATTTCGTTGATCCATGAGAGAATCAAAGGACCAGCTCCTCCACCTATGTTGGATAACCAGTATAGTGCGTAATGTCCCTTGATGTTCTCGTATAGCGGTAATTGACGAATAAGAACGGCGAAGATGAGCTACGATAGGTTGGACATATTAGCTCCTTGAGAACATTTCGCCACTTTCCAGAGTCGTCCAGGATCAAACAAGAACTTACAGTGATGACTGCGCCAATATAAATAAATGGCCAACGACGACCGCCCAGAGGCCCGTCTGACAGCCATGCCCATGTCGCAGCAACGACGACAAAGATAGCTGTCATTGGAAGAGGTACTGAACACCAGTTAGTTAAATCTTTCTAACTCTTCTGTAAGTGGGATGTGGGCATGGGTGTGGGTGAGTATGTCTGTTTTTGTCTTTGTCTTGTAGGAAGGGATAGACAGGTAGAGTGAAGGTGAAGTAATGATGCAGTGAACTAACAGGTATTGATCTGGCTGACGGTGTAAGATACGCCAGGAACAGGTGCCGGTTTAGCATTGAAGCTCTTTAACCAATATCCCATCGGAGCTTGGAAAGAGCCATTGTTCCAGAGAATGTAGATCATAGCTGGAACGGCCGTCAGCTCAACAAGCCATAAGACCGCAACAATCAGGACATACGAAGCATGTACGTGTGCCAGCTCGACAGCAATGTTCGGGCTTTAGCCCATGACCATGGAGTCTTGCCTTTACGTCCAATCTTCTCCAATCGAGATCTGGCAAGATCGTGTTCCTATTTAAAAGTCAGTATGAGTATAGACTTCTCAGGAAAAGGAATATAGGATAATGAAGAATGAACACTCGCCTCTTGGGTCAACCACCAAGTCTTGTTAGACAAAAGTGGCGGACTAGGGTAGAAGACGAAGCCCAGCATGGCAATTGGTAGAGTGATGATAGCATCAATAATGAACAGCCATCTGTATTACAAGCCCAGTCAGTAAGAGTAGCTTTGCTGCGTATAGAATGAGACGAACCGCCAACCAGATAGGCCATGCGTGCCAGAGAGATTCTTGTATGCTGCAGCTTGAAGGAAACCACTAAACATTGTGCCGAGACTTCCAGCTAGCCAAAAGATCATGGCGCGTTTCCCTAGTTCTCGAGGTGTGTACCATGAGCCGAGCATGTAGTGAATACCAGGATAAAAGCCGGACCTTGATACATCAAGTCAGTATCAAGAAACAGTCATGAGGGGGCTGTTATGCAGAAGGGTACTTACTCGAAGAGACCAACGAGGAATCGCAACGCGTACAGTGCTTTGTACGACTTGACAGCATACGAACCAAGAGTCGCGATACCCCATCCGAATTCAAGCTGTAAATACTCAGCAAGACAATCGATCATACGGCGGCGCGGAGAAAACGTACAGCTGGAATAACGTATCGAGGCGAAACACGAGTCAAGAGTAGGTTGGATGGAATCTGACCAACGACGTATCCGACAGTCCAAATAGACACAGCCGTAACAAGTTGGTTCGAAGTCATTCCGAGCTCTTCCTTCATACCACTCAAGAACTGGATAGGTTGTCAGTGGCTAGGCCTCAATTAAAAGAGTGAAGGGTTTGGACCTACAGCATTGTTGATGTTGCTTTGGTCGAGGTTCTTGAGGAAATACCCGAGCTACAAGACTCAGCCTAGGACTTTGTATAGCGACCATAAAAATCTCACCGAGGCAAAGGTGAGAATGACAGCATCGACTTTGAACAAAAGCTTGCGCTGGTCAGAAGGAAGGTCGAATGTGTCCCATACTCGACCTTTCCAAGTGACCTCGACGGAAGAAGCATCGTCACGCGAATCACCGACTGAACCGGCTTCAACGTGGCCTGGGAAAGGATATGCTCTCTCAGCACTCATGTTTGAGATAGTGGGATTTTCCGTCTTGGGGTTTAAGGATGTGGTTAGTCAGAGGGGTACCATGAGTGTTATAAGTACATGAATGATCGCTCTCTCTCTCTGCCGTTACGCAGCAGCAATCTTAGCGATGGCGAACCAGTTTCACGCTCGAAGAATGGCATCATCCGTTTTTTGTCATGGACAAATGAATCTTAGATAGCGACGATTCGTCAATAGTCGGCTTGGAACAAAAGCAGCCCATATTGCCCGTCGGTTACCTTGCGTCTTATTATGCGGTGATGGCACATGTCGATATGAAATACTAGAGAAAAAGACTAAAAAAATGGTGAATAGCCACAACATGACACCATGACGGCCAACTCCGTGCGAGATTGTCGCCATCCTCCACGCGCATGTCGTCATTTTGCCCAGAGATAAGCAAAGTCGGTTTGATCACCCAAAAAGTCGACGTCTGATCGTCCCTAATTCTCCGCAATCACCTGCTGATAGCACGCCATTTGATGACCAACAAACCCGGCTACCTACGCCATGTTCGGAGAGATAGAGTGCTTTGTAGAGACGGCATCGACGCGCTATATAACAATGAGCATGCAACACAGTTAAGCATACTTCCTTCCTCAAAAGGTATTTTTTTCTTTCAGTACAACAGCAGCAGCAGCAGCAGCAGCAGCAGCAGCAGCAAACAAAACATGGCACCTATCGCTATTGACACTCAAAGCCAGGCTGAGCCCGACATTGCGGCTCTCAAGGCCAAGTTGGCCGAAGTCAAGGTCGGCTTAAATTTGCCTCCTGACAACACTCTCCGCCGATACCAAAAAGCCGGTATCGACCTCTCGCAGGGCTACCCATACTTCCCTCCAAAGCCAGAGTTCGTCCAGGAAGTCTCCAAGATCCGTGACAACTTGCGAGAGTACAAGGACCCAGCACTCCGAGCCGACCCCGAGAAGAAGGCTCTCTTGAGCGCTGCCAAGGAAGTCCGTAACCTCGGAACCCACATCGGCGTGAGTACCATTTGACTTTGCAGCCCAGCAATCATTCGCTAAATAGGCATGTCCTATCTAGACGGAGATCATCGGTCTTCAGCTCAAAGACTTGACCGACAAGCAGAAAGATGAGCTCGCCTTGCTCGTTGCTGAACGATCCGTCGTTTGTGAGTGCTCCGTTGTGTAAGTCTCAAAGGCCACATATTTATTCTGTATAGTCTTCCGTGACCAGGATGTGTCTCCTCAGTACCAGCAAGAACTCGGCTTGTACTTGGGTGACGGCGAGATCGAGCGGCACCCTCAAGCAGCTCAAGTTCCAGGCCTCGGTGGTGGTATCACCTTGATCTGGGAAGCGGGCAGGAACGACAAAGCCGCGGTCTTCAAATCACGTAGCCACCGAGTCCCCTATGGTGGAGGACAGTTCGGCTGGCACACTGATCTGGTCCACGAGCGTGAGTGACCCCGCTGCTCTTCTTGACCGGCCCAAAGTCTGATCCAAAGCAGACTACCCACCTGGGTACACCCACTTGCACCAGGACACTGTCCCCGAGGTTGGAGGTGGTAAGTTCTCATCTCGAGTCTGTGCATATTCCTCAAGCTGATTTTCCGTAGACACACTCTGGGCTTCCGGTGCTGCAGCATACGACAAGCTGTCTCCTAAATTCAAGAAGCTCCTTGATGGCCTCAAGTGAGATCCTTCCCATGGTCCATCAATAGGCATAGTGTTCTGACAGCTGTGTAGCGGTATCTACCGATCGGCTCACAAATACAAGGACGAAAACAACCCAGAGGGTGATGCCAAGTTCGTCGAAACCGTCCACCCTTTGATCCGAACCCACCCCGTCACTGGCTGGAAGATCCTGTGGAGTAAGCTATCAAGACTGCAGTTCCCGCACAGACAGTATCTGACTCTATGTTCTAGTCAACCGAGCTATGACCGTTGCCATTGAGGGCTTTGACAGGCCTGAATCCGATGCGTTGCTCGAATACCTTTACGGCGTTTACGAGCGCAGCACCGACATTCAAGTCAGGTGGCACTGGACCCCCGGAACATCGGCTATCTGGGACAATCGATCCACCATCCACACTGTCTCTTACGACTATGAGGGAGAACGACACGTGAGTGGTTTGGTTTCGCTGGGCATGAAAGTGTACTGATAGCGCTTCTAGGGTACTCGAGTGTCATCGTTGGCTGAGAAGCCATACTTCGACCCCAAGTCGAAGAGCAGGGCTGAGGCACTCAACCTCCGTCAATGGTTGAACACCCCCGATGTTCCCAGGTACTAAAGGTCACGCAAGGCGGCGTTGTTATGAAAATGTTTTAAAACAGGAATTTGTTGCAGTGTTGTAGTAGAGAAGCTAGCTATATGCAGTCCTACTTTAGGAAGTTGAATTTGGATCGGATGCATGACTTGTTTTGTTCTGTTGCCTGCGTACGCTATCTGATAGAGCGAAGAGACGGGTTTAGGCGATGGCTGAAATGACATTTCCACGTGGGACCCTTGGTATCATGTGGGTCATTGGTGACAGTGGTGACATTGGTGACATTGGTGACAACTTCCACTCCAGACTGTACACATGCTTATGTGTCGTATAACATAACAACAACCTTCGATATACCCTTCACATAAGCATAAACCCATACAATGCATCTTCCTCCTGAAGACCAACAGGAGGTCACCTCTAGAACACACAAGACTACGATCCACACATCGGTGCTATTCAACTCGCAGACCAAGACATTCGATTCTAACATTTCCATCGAGGTGGATACAGTGACCGGGCTGATCATCCGGGTCTATCAACGAGACGATGAGCGCATCCATAGCACTCCCGCTCTTGCAGGCGACAAGTCTATCATCGATCTCCGACACCTTACTGTACTTCCTGGATTTGTCGATGCGCACACACATGCTTTCCTTCATTCGTATCTCGAGACCCCATCGCTGAATCAAGAGAGGGACGAATCGTTCGTAGAGCGCGTTGTGAGAGCTACGAACCATTGTCGGGCCGCTCTCAAAGCTGGTTATACGACATATCGTGATCTGGGTACCGAAGGCCTCAGTGATGCAGATGTCGGACTACGAGACGCAATCAATCGAGGGATCATACCTGGTCCAAGAATGTTTGTGGTCACTGACCCCATAGCTAGCACGGGAAGTTATGCGGTCAGATACGAGAGTCGATTAAACGGTGCTGTAGCTCCTCAGCTTAGCGACACTTGTGATGGTGTTGATGGTGTCATGGCGGGAGTCAGAAAACGCATAGGAGCAGGCGCGGACGTGATCAAGTTCTATGCGGATTACAGGCGCAGGCAATTGAGATTCCCTGGACAGGCTTGGCCAGGATGTCTGCCGATCCTTCATCCACCAGGTCAGTCCTCCACTTTAACTTGTTTGTCCACTCTGCCTACTCTGCCTACTCTGCCTATTCTGCCTATGGATCGTACTTATTTGTACGGGGTATCTGTAACTTTTCCACCTGTACGGTTTATGTGCTGATCATCGTCATATACAGGTCAAGGGGAAAAAATTCCACCGTGGTCGATGCCCGCTAATCCAGCACGTACCATGTGGTCTCAGGCTGAAATGAACGCGATCGTCGAAGAAGCTCATCGAGCTCGTGCACCTGTTGCTGCCCACGCCATCGAAGGTGAAGCTATCATCATGGCCTCCCGGGCCGGAGTTACCAGTATCGAGCACGGTTACCTTGCTACGCCCGATGCCATCAAAGCAATGAAAGAAAACAACGTCATCTATGTACCTACTCTATCTGTTCTCGAGGTAGAAAAAGGGACGATAGGCGACGAAGGGATCGCATTTGCTAAGAAGAAGGTCAAAGCGGCCTATGATGCAGGAGTGAGATTGGCCTGCGGAGGTGATACAGGAGCATCTCCACATGGACAGAATATTCGCGAAGTAGAGATGATGGTTGATGCCGGTATACCTGTGCAGGAGGCATTAAGAGGAGCGACATTGGGAGGATGGGAGGCCTGTGGTGGGGATTGGTGTGGGAGGAGATTTGGATGGATTGCAGAAGGCTGTGCGGCGGATCTGGTCGGGTTGGTGGGTGATCCAAGGCAGGGATTAGAATGCTTGAGAAAAGTAAAATTCGTCATGAAGGACGGCAGGGTTTGGGTCCGCGATGGGGAATGGATCGAGTGATCCACCTCCTGTATAAAATTATAATCTAAGAAAATGTCATCCATACATATCGAATGACACCAGTGCATGTATCTCGAATCAAGTCTGATGTACTCGAGTATGATGCTGGATTAAAAATGGGACTTGGTGCTGCTATCTGAATGGGATGTGAAACTACGCTTTCGATTCAATTTTCATTGAATTCATAACCAGCAGCACAGACACTGTAACTAGAGAACATCATGCCTTTAAATAAATACCTAATCTATGAGGAAACATTTCCCATCCACTACCGCCAGGTGCCCCAACAGCCATAACTTGTCTTCCCTCTTTCCAGACCCCGAAAGAATCAACGATATTGATCGTATCGCTATCCAACTTACAACCACCAAACCATATACTCCAAATAGGAGTATAGAGCTTTTGCAAGACTGCAGGGATAGTTCTTGGATTACGTACGTGTTCCAGAAACACCAGTTGCCCAGATGGTACAAGGAATGTCTTGACGAAAGTCGAGAGGTGAATTGAGAGTGATGGGACTGAACATAGTGAGAATGTAGAGAGGATCGTATCGATTGATTCTGGCTCGATTTGCTCTTTGATTGTTCGTAGATCTTCTAAACCACATCCGATAAGTACGATTTGGTCCTCTTTCAAACCGGCTTTCAAGGCGTTGGTCCTACCCTTATGCATCAGCTCAAGAAATATTCTTTTCTTTTGCCACAACGAGGAAACATTGAAATAAATCAAACAGTACCTATCTCTTGTACATGTACTGTACTCACATCAATTCAAGATGCATTTCTTCATCAGGTTCAAGTGCGATATACTTTGTAACCCGCTCTAGATCAAAGTACTTGCAAGAATGACCAAGACCAGCACCGATCTCGAATACGACACCCTTCACATGTGGAAATACAAGTTCTGAAATCAAAACATCAGTACCTATCACCATCCACATGATAGAATGGAACTGTGCGACAAACCAACCTCGCTTAGTAGGTCCCCAACCTTCATCCATACCTGGACCCATAACTTGCCACACTTTAGCAAACCAGAATTGTTTCAGAGCGCTAGGATGTAAAAGTAATTTTACAGGTGACGATAGGATGGCTCGGAGGGTAGGTCCAAGGCCGATAGACCATGCCCCTATAATCTCTGTTATAGGAGCCAACACCTGAATAAACATTTGGGGCGATGATTGATAGTGGCGGTCGAATCAATAATATGCACATCCCTTATATAGTTTTTACCTATCGTTCCTGGGATGGCTCGTCTGGTAATATCCCGGACAACGCCGGCGAGATTGCTCCACAGAACTTGCCAGCTGCACGGACGAGATTGAGGCATTGTGGCTTTGCCACAAATTCTTAATTGAAGAGTGTCTTCAATGACCTCTCTAAATGAGTATAGTAGCGCACATAAAGTTCATCGAAATGGCTTTACGAATTACATTCGAGTATGAACAACATCATCCACGATAAACAACACTGTCGAAGATGAACAACAACGAAAATCAAAGGAACAAAATGTCCCGAGTTTGTCTCGCTCCTACTCCTGCAACTAAACAACAACAAGTAAACACTTAAACAACACCAAGAACAACACAAGCACTTAAACCGCCTTCTTTTCCTGCCGGTCTTTCTCCCGTCCAACCCAGAACACCCTCTTCAAGCCCTCCATTACCTTCTGCGATTCCAGCGAGATATTCTTCCGATCTGAGCGCGCTTGATTTCCAGCCCCACGATTGCGAGATCGTGAATGAGTCTGGGGCGGAGGAGAATCGTAATAGGGCTGTGCCCAGTGCTGATGAGCATGAGATGGAGAAGTAGGCCTAAGATCATTAGTTAGCGACAGCATCTCTGCAAGTACAAGTGAGAATAGGCTTCTGGCGTGCCAAATCTTGTGAACCATCTCCACAGACAAGTCTCCACCACCACTAAGGAAATGAAACAGAGAAAATAGAGCTCACCTTCGTCACTCTTCTCGTGTCCATATACACATCTCTACTCTCCCCATGCTCCCGCAGTGCGCCATCCAAAGGCACAGTATCCATCCCCGGTGATCCAACCCCAACGACAGGCATTGACAGCGCCCTGGCCAATTGAGGGAAAGCCACATCGTCGTCTACTTTCTCGCCTCCAAGCACTTGACCCGGTGCACTAGGCGTGGGGAATATTTCCCCTGGATTTTGTCGATGCAGGTATATACCTAATTGTGTGCCTTTTTCTTTCTTTCGGATCGTTTGGACGTAGACATTGAAGTAACTTCCTGCGTAAAATACCGTTTGGGAATATGCACGTTCTTTTTCTGGAAGAGATTCCAGGTTGAAAAACTCTACACTGAATCGCAATGGTTCGAGCTTTGTCCATCGCTGTTCTGAAGTGGTCGGCAGAGACGAAAGACCAAGGGTCGATAATGACGTGGATAGGCTGGTAGAACCCACCGCTGATGCTGGCTGAGAGCCCGTCAGGAGACCAAAAAAGGTAGATTCGCCTTGCGGAGCCGGACGAGTTTTGTTTGGCCGTCCTTCCAATGGCAGTGCATCCTCAGGGCCCAGATCAGGCATACCTGCAAGACTGGACGGATTGGCAGCTGAAGGGAAAGATGCCAGACCGCCAGCGCCAATTCGATGCGTATCGTCAGATGGTACCGGGTGGTAGATTTGTTCCGCGGTCTGGCCCATCAACGGAGACGAAGGTGAGGAGAAAGACGATTGGTTGAAATGAGACGTATTGGGGCTTGCTAAGCGGCTCCGAGGCGTACGCCGTCTACGCGAGACAAGCCCAGCGATTTCGGACGTTGACTGAGTCAATTCGAGCTCCGACGTTTCCGGATCTACCGAAGCCGTGATTACGCGAGAGCGCAAGTCTGCTGCGCTCCAATGCGCTGCTTGAAGGATCGGTAGGGGGACAAAAGGAAGCGAAGTCGTTGGATCAATATCAGAGGCAATGGTTGAGAGATCATCAAACGTCTGTTCTGGATTAGTCAAAGTTTCAATGCTTCGTACTCACCATGTGCGTATAGTATACACCCTCAGCGAATACTCCTCCCAGCTCAGCTTCATCCTCTTCCCATTCTTCTTCCCCTTCCTCACTCTCCGCCAAGCTAAGATCACCTCTTCCTTCCGTTTCTCGCTCCCATCCTTTCCTTCTTAAATCAAGTACCTTCCGCGCAGTCCGATACCGCTCCATCTCATCTTTCACGAAGAGATGATCCGACGACAAAACGGCTCTAGCGAATTTCGCCGGAATACCACCTTTTGCCCAGATCCTCATCTCCGACTCCTGCCCAGCAGCCAAAATGGCCATTTCCGCCGTAAGGATGTCTGCACCCCACCTGGCGAGCCAGCAAACACAAGCCTCGCCGATCTTGTTGGATGCGTATCCATAAAAGTGAGGCAAATTCTCAAGAAATACCGATGACGAAGCGACGGATGGTCGAGATGCGGTCGATGATACGCTCTCACGTGGATGATGAGTGATGGTTGGAGCATCAGAATATTGTCGCTGAGGCATCGGTGTGGTCGACGAAGAAGTCTTTGCCCCATCTTCCGACGACGTCGAACTTCGATTTGACAGACCATGCGGCATTTCATGCGACCTTTCCACCTCGATATCCGGCTCGGTGCGCTCGCTGATAGTCGAAGTCATCGAATCATTTCTGACTCGTATACGTCGTCCCACTGCCTCCATCCCACGCGCTGCTTCCCCTGCTTGGCCTTCCCATTCTTCCTCGCCGATCCCCTCGCCGATAGCAAAGGCCAAGTATCGTCCTACCGTGAATGGACCGATCGTGCGAAGTACCATGGCGAGGACATCTCGCATTAACGCGGCGTGGCCGAGATAGATGGTGGTGGCCAATAGAGAGAGAAGGAGACGAGGTGAAGCAAGGATGGTGGAGGATGGAAGAGACAGTTGAGTGTCGAGAAGAGACGGCGTAGAATCGGTAGCAGAGAAGGCTGGGGAGAGGGGCTGAGATGGAGTTGGAAGAAGAGCCACAGGAAAGTGTAGGTGAGGGTAGGGCGAATAGAGTCGTGACAGGCAGATTCTACTGAGATCAGCGATGCACCAAAATGGCGTCCCGTAACTCACTCAAACGCCGCCCGAGTGATATTTGGATCATCGAATTGCAATTCGACGTCATCGCCCTGCCATTCTTCATCCGACCAAATGATAGACTTGTCCTTTCCTTTTCGAGAAACACTGTTTCCGGATGCCATTTCTGAGAAACCACCAGTGAATAGCGAGTGAAAGAAACCTTGGCATGATCAGCAATGATCAATACAGAGATGTAAAAGCACCAACCAGCCTGAACTAGCACCATTCGATGGACTTGCCACCCGACTCCCCATTTACGCACCCATAATCGCACATCTGCACACGTTCCTTTGAGGAACGACTGATACATGTGTTCCGAGAGCATTTGCGTCGAGGGCGTAGCACTGATAGGAACGGCCAAAGGCGGAGGGGAAGGAGGGTTTGATAGCTTCTTTGAGGGCTGAGGAGGTCGTACAGGATCCCTGACGGCTGGAGTTGGAGTCGGAAGGGAGCCCGGGGTGACTTGAACGGTCGGGAGTGGCGACGTGGACAGCGTTGGTAGCGATATGGGTGAAGGAGCTGGGTAAAAGCCTTCCATCCTTGTAGGTGTAGATATGGGAATTGGGGTGGCAACGCTGGGCGATGCTATTGACGAGATGGATACATTGTAGGGTCTCGAAGCATGCGAGGGACCTGTCTGAGCCCTATTTCTGCTCGGACCGGCCAGGTTGAACGATAATGTAGGGTTCATGCCCGATAATGGACTCGATACTGGTGGAGAAGTGGACGAGGAAGCGAAGCCCAGAACGGGCGTTCCACGTCCAGAATGATCCCCGTCGCTAGCCATGTCGTGGATATTGTGATCGCTGTGCGTCCTTGCTAGACGCGTAGGCGATGTTGCTCGACTACCGTCTCGGCTTACAGGTCGAACAGGGATGTCAGGAAAAGGGAGAACCTTGGGTTGTGGTAGGTGTGCTTTAGAGCCTGAGTGCTTTGAAGAGTAGAACGATCGAGTCTTAGATGTTGGAGTCGTGTTTCTAGCTAGGGGTGGTCGCTGTGGCGTTTTGGATGTCGACCCCGAACAACTGGCTGCCATGATCAGATTGCTGGCAGATGCAGTGTCTGAGTAGAGATAGAAGAGTGACCTTTTGACATGTCGTGCGATCTGATGACTCGGAGAAATAACAGAACAATCGGCCAACAACACCCAAAAAGGGGATTACAAAGGGGGAATCGGTCGGGCTCAACCGGGCAGCCAAGCCGAAAGGGCAACAAAAGCCACGTTCGAGCCACGTGCCGTTCCTGGGACACCGATCGCCATCGCCACATCTTGTATGACCAAGCGGTGAATCTCGGGGTTATCGATTTTTTGGCTTGCAGCACCACGTTTTCCTAAGTTTCGCTCTCATCTACCCTCACTTTCACTAATCTCTTCACCAACAAATACATTCCACACAATGGCTGACCTCCCCACTATCGAGAACCACCTCTCCACCCGATCTTACGTCGATGGGTGAGTGTTCAACCCAAGACTGGGCCTGCTATATCTTCTCCCTAACCCCCTCTTTGTGATGATCTACCGTTTTGGTCCGTGTTTCTGAGCGCTAGCGGCTTAAGACCCCGCGCCTTCAAGCATTGAAGACAACTTTTTTCCAAACTCACTGACTCGAAATTCTCCTCTCCCTGCATTCATCTCCATGGTCATTGACGATTGGAAGCTAATTGCTATCAGGTTCGAGCCCACCTCTGCCGATGTTGAGGTCTACAACCTCTTGAAGAACGGCAAGGCATCGTGGCACGACGCTGCGCTCCACCCTCACACTGCGCGATGGTACAGGCACATTGCCTCTTATGAGGCCGAGCACGCGTCGCTCCCCAAGGGCACCAACCCATTCTCCGCCTCTGGCTCGGCCCCTGCTGCCGCTGCCCCAGCTGCTGAGGAGGACGATGAGGACATTGATCTTTTCGGCGATGATGATGAGGAAGAGGATGCCGAGGCTGAGAGGATCAAGCAGGAGCGTGTTGCCGAGTACAACAAGGCCAAGGAGGCCAAGAAGCAGGAGAAATTGGCCGCCGGAAAGACCCTCGAAGTCGCCAAGTCTGTTGTTACCCTTCAGGTCAAGCCTTGGGACGATGAGACCGACATGGAGGCTTTGGAGAAGGAGGTCAGGGCAATCGAGAAGGACGGTCTTCTTTGGGGTGCTTCTAAGCTTGTCCCCGTTGGTTACGGTAAGCTTCTCTGCCCCAAGCTGTTAAGGAAGTATGACTGACATGCCTTAGGTATCCGAATGCTCCAGATCAACCTGGTCATTGAGGACGCTAAGATCTCTCTTGACGATCTCCAGGAGGAGATCCAGGAGATCGAGGAATACGTTCAGTCGACCGACGTTGCTGGTGAGTCTCCCGCCGCCCTGCACGAAAGTCTCTAAAACACGTACTGACTGTTCGTAGCCATGCAAAAGCTCTAAGCACGTCCGATGATGTAGTTTCTCGACCCATGCATTTTCTGACATTCTCAATCACCCTTGTCCATTGGGCTGAACTTGCACGGCAAGGTGGTTTCACGATTGATACCGACTCGCCAACATGCTCTCTCTGAAGCGGGTCCATGACGCAATCCTACGATCGTCAATGGATTCTTGCACTTAGCTTCCTTTTCTTTCTACAGCTTATTTCTGGCTGTTCTGGCCTTTTGGATAAGTCTACCTGTCCTTTGTGGTCGAATCCTCGAAACATTTTTTGCAACCCAAAGGATCGTTGAATTCGTCTTTCTCACGCTGACCTGGAATGGAGGCTATTACTGCAGCGCACCTAGCAGAAAACACTGAGAGTTCGGCCTTCCACTCTTCTCGTCGTTTCTTCATCGCCTCTTTTCGATTTACATGTCACGACAATCGCAATTACCTGTATCATCTGCAAGGTCAACGCTCAATCCGGCTGATCTTGACACTGAGCTGTCGCAAGATGAACGATCATCCACTGAACACACGCAGCTCGCCCCTCTCTTTCTTTCTCCATTCTCGACGTCTCTATCGTGTGGCTCGATCTCTCACAAGGTACGCATCAGAAGCCATTCGGGTGACCCTTGCACTTTGAAACATGAGGGTGAACCTGTAATCAGGCTCCACAGAACGGGCAACGGAGGGACTGTGGCCTTTATGCACCCGGGATGTGCATACGATGTCATGAGTATCGTCACAAAAGTCAACAGATTGACTGGAAGGAATTACTCGGATTTCCAATTTCGGATCCAACCTATCCTGCTTCGATACGGTTGCAGCGCGGATCCGTTGATTGACGACTTGAAGGCCATGAGCACTGTTGTAGAGATCGATCGCGGTACGATGGTTACTCAAGGCTCTTCCGATCCACACGACACTTCATGGCGTTTCGAGAGAGACTCGTCAGAGGGCTCACACATCTCCCTCAATCCCGGAACGACCTGGACCGAAACACAGATCCAAGACTACTTCTTACCAGACCATCCTGGGGTCTTTACGATCGCACCTACCATGCAAGGTACTACGAAAGGGAGCTCGAGATTGGGCTGGAAGTGGTTGAACAGGACTCAAGACGAACATTCCATCAACGATGCTATTGACATAATAGCAAACCCTTCGAGACCCACATTCAGCTTACCGTTCATCACTAATTTTTCAGAATACCGTATGCGATAGCTTGAAATTTGTTCAGATCAGTGGACTATCCTGGCGCAACACAATGTCTGTCCTCGTTAAAAACTACATATACTTCAGTAGAATGCAGATAGATTTGAAAGAGGAGATAGGTCATTATTGTCATGAGCTGTGCGTCATGTAAAATCGAATGTTCCTGTGCTTTTCTCCTTGGCAACACGGACTTGGTCCCCCTCCAAGAACGACTCCGGTAACCTTGTTAGGGAATAATGATCATGTTTGATACACTGAAACTGTGTTAGGTTCAGCGCAGCACTCTGGGGAGAATCTCACATGAGACTCGTCCGTGCGCCAAAGCTATCAAGCTGGTTTCTAAGAATAAGCAACCCTGCTGACAGTCCACTACGACAGCCCAGCCCCACCAATCTTGTAATCAGAGAGGGACGCTTGTTGAAAACCGTCAATTAGCCTTGTACAGTAAGTTCTTCTACAGTGGAGTGACTGTATACGCAATGACAAATCATCCCTTCGTCCAGAAGTTAGTGGCGAATCTTGAAATGCGTTGTTCACTTCCTCCATGCAGGGTGTAGTGATGCATTGTCGGCAGGATACGCTGCAGCATAGTGACAGTTGCATAGCCTCTCCGAGAAACTTCTAGTTTCTCCTAAATCACCCGAACGAGTAAAACATCTTTTGCCCTTCCCTTGAGCAGTCGCAGTCGTGTTTCGTGCAAACAACAGACGGTCACCATTTTCCCAAGCAACGGCGAATGACGTAATCTCCCGTCGGCAGAAGAGCGCTCTAGGTATCCACTTCTTATCTCTCTAGGAGGAGTACTGCTCTACTCCTTTCACAACCATGTCACTTTCGCAACATCAAAACGCTTGGAAGGCCTTCCCCAGGCTATGCTTTGGGATTTAGTATGGGCATGCGTTCTCTGGTCAGACTAGACATCGACTACTGCGTTTTCCCTTCTTCCCTCTTCAATCCGGACCACCAGCAAACCCCCAAGGAATAGCTACCATCATAACGACTACGGATTCAACGGATATGGAAGTCATTCCACTTTCCCATGAATCTTCACAATGGAACTGCGCATTTGTCTGTCCTTCTGTTGCCCACTGGGCTTGCACAGATCAGCAGGCGTCTCAGAACCTGTGCCAAGAGGGACTCAACGTCGTAGAGTTGAAGTATCCGGACGCCACTGAGACCTCGGTTTCCAGTTTCATGCATCCAAGTTGCGCTTACGACTACACGATCCTCGCCATCTCTCAGCATAACTTCATCTCTCAGCGTACTTTCGATCGTATTGACGAGACGGAAATGTTGCATTCTTTGCGTGGGAATGATGCGCTCACGAGTTGCGTCAGCAGTCATATCAAGGTACTGGTAGCTTCATCCAGCATCCAGTTTGGTTCTGTGATCTCAGGCGCTGGCAATCATCCGACCTTGGGGTCCTATGAAGGCGTACCTTGGTACTTTTCTTCAGGCCTTTCTCCACCATTGTCCCTCACGCCCACGCCCACGCTAAATCTTGATGTTCGAACTATTCGATCCTTCTTCAGCTTTCACAATCAGAAGCCTTGGGATTACCCACTCAATGATGACAACATTCGTGCTTCTCGACTCAGTAGACACGAGTGGACAGGATTGCCAGGTGATCCGAAGTCTATCTATCGAGGTTGGAGCCAGCTCACGATCCGCACAGACGGAAGTGAAGATGGGATATTTCCCAAGGTGCCTGTATCTCCTTTGCCTTCTTATGCTTACGAGAAGCCCCCCATTTCGTTTGTCTAATAGCTATGTCGTTGAATGCAAGTGTGTATTATGGGAGATTTGCTGCATCGTTCTTGCACAAGGGCTTTCTGCCCTTCCCTCGAGCAATCGCACTCGTGTTTCGAGCAAACAACAGGGGGTCACCCTTTTCCCAAGCAACGGCTTCGAATGACATAATCTTCCCCTCGGTGGAAGAGCGCTCCACACTTGGATGGTCTCCACCTCTTATTTCTCTAGGAGGAAATTCAGAGCTCTACTCCTTTCACAAATGTGCCACTTTCGCAACAACGAAACGCTTGGAAGACCCTTTTCCCAGGTTATGCTTTAGGATTTAAATATGGGCATGCCTCTTGTCGTCCAATACATCAACCGCTACAGTACGATCTTCCTCCCTCTTCAATCTGAACCACTACCAAACCAACAGCAATGTCCACCACGACAATCTTAGGTTCGGATCCAAGGTACACGGATCTCATTACTCGAGCGTCTTCAAACGATTCAGAATGGAACCGTGGTGTCTGTCCTTCTGTCGCCCACTGGAACTGCACAGATCAGCAGGCGTCTCGGAACCTGTACCCAGAGACACCCTACCCAGGGAGACGCAAGGTCGTGAAGCTGACGTTTCAGAGCGCTCCGACTGAGGATTCTGTTCAGGACGCCACGGCTGAGAACTCTGCTTCTTGTTATATGCATCCAAGCTGCGCTTACGACTACACGGTCCTCGCCATCTCCCGGCGTCCTTCCGATCATATTGACGGGCCGGATTTGCTTCGTTCTCTGCGTGCCGACTATGCGCTTACGACTTGCATTGCCACTCACATTGCGCACCTGAAAGACTTGCTCAGCATCCAGTTCGGTTATGTGGTCCCAGTTCGTGGCGATAGCTCGCTCTACTTGGGGTCGTTTGGAGACAAGCCTTGGTACTTCCTTCCAGGCCCTTTTCCACCAATGTCCTTGAACCATGACAAACTTTATCAGGTTGATGACGTCCGAACCTTCTTCAGCAATCACAATGAGAAGCCTTGGGATTACCCACTCAATGAAGACGACATTCGTGCTTCTCGACTCAGTAGACAACAGTGGACAGAATTGCCAGACCCAGAAGCATCTATCTATGAAGGTTGGGGCCAGCTCACGATTCGCACAGACGGAGGGACTGGAGATTGAGAGGGTTCAACGAGCCTGCACATGTCTTTCTTTGATGGTCAGAAGGATGGAGTCTCATTTGTCAGATAGCTATCTCGTTGAATGCAATTGTTTTATCGACGTTTGCTGCATCCTTCTTGCACAAGGGCTTTCATTTCTCGGACGCTTGAATCCTTTAGCTTGAGCTATCCTTGTCCTCTGCATGCCTTACCATATCTTGGTCTGTAGTAAATGCGTGCTGCTACGCACAGAGGAGAAATTAGATCCGCGAATGGCAACTGAGTGAACGTGTCAATCTGATGCATCTAAATGTCTGGTCCTCATCAGCCTACTAGCTGGGCCCCACCCACTGAACACACGAGATACCATGATCGTCTAAGCTGGCGGTACGAAAGAACCGCCATTCTTCTTTTTCTGAGCATCAATGATGTTGTTCTGCACACCTTTCAATAGCGAGTAAGTGAAATCAAGGAAAGGCGTCTCGTATCCATGTGATTTGGCAACTTTGGCTACTGCTCCAGTGATAACCTAAACGCCATAAGCTATGGCCTTTGACAGCAGTTTTTAGGTACTCACCTCAAGTTCGAATGGTCTGCCCATCTCAACATCGATCAATAGAGACATCCGGTGAGGAGGGATACCCTGTTTAGCTTTCTCCAAAGACATGTTGACAATCTGCAAAGCCAAGAGGTCTCAGCTTCACTTATCCAGCAAATCGATAGCCTGTAACTCACGGAATCCCACGCAGCTCTCTGTACTTCGGCGCTACTTCCCATAGGAGTACCAGCAGGATAAAGCGGCATCCCTTCTCGGAGTAATCCAGCACGGAAGCCGGTCTCGACGATCTCGCGGATGAAAGCGCGTAGTGGGGCCTGTTCGGCGGCAGAGTGATGGGCAAAGTAGTTGGGAGTGGCTCGGGTCAGACCTTGGATTGAAGACCAAACGCAATTCCAGACGTTCTGAGATCGTCAGCAGGGATATCGACTGATAGAGGGCGAGCGAGGAGGACATCGCAAGTTTTGGGTGATAAAGACAGACAAATACTGACCTTTGAGAATCGAACGCCATCTATCCTCTCGTCTACCTTTATTTTCGCCTCTCCAGCCGTGAGGGCATCCACCCAAAGATCCAACACTCCGCTTTCCTTTGCGGAAAATACACGTGTTTGTTCTTCTTGCATCGGCTTCTTTGGCGGGTAGATTCCAGCAACCATGGCGTCCTTTCAATCCCGTCAGACTAGATGATATGGGGAGAAGAGTCTGTAGAGCGGATTCTAGACTTACCTGACCTTTCCAAGAGACTATTGAACCGTCTGGGTTGGTCATCACTCCGATCCAGATACAGTTGGAGATTATAGGGGTGTCGAGGTGCTTTACTGCTTGATATAGATCTTCCTCTACACCCAAGCCGTTCTATACCACACTCAGCACCTGCCATGCAGATATAGGAAAGGCGCAGCGCAGCGCACCTGCAAAAGAGCCCATGCACCAATTTTCCCACTGTGAATGAGATCCCCTACCAATGTCGGAGTGGGTAAAACGTCGGGTAGACACTTGGTGCATATCATGCAGAGTGCATAATGCACATTTCCCTCAAGCGCCTCAGCTTGCGTTTTGACCACTGATGAGATCGTGAGTACATGGTCAAGTCGTATTTTCCAAATCCAGCACTCACCACGATAAGGTCTCCAGCCGGTAATTTTCCCAAACCGATCAGTGTCGAGTGTGACCCCAGATTTGGTGTACAGGTCATAATTGGATCGAGCTACAGCTGTGACTCTAACTCGACCGCTCTAATTTTCCTCAGCAAGGATGCCACTCTCATATAAGTTTTTATTCTCACCTTTTCAAGCATGTAAGCATATACGGAACCAATTGAGCCAAGACCAATCAAGAGGATATCCACGACCTCTCCGTTACTGCTCGCCTCGCTAGTAGTGACCATTGTGTCTGCGTTCAGTTTGGGAACAATGCGCATGCAAGTGGAAGTAGAGAACGAGACTGCCGAGGGAATGCGTTTCGAGCCAGATCCGAAACGAGTCGGTGATTCAGGTTTGAGAAGCGAGTACTTTCTCAGAGGGTACGCAACGATGGCGAACCGACTTCTTCGGCCAGCTCCGAAAATTCCGGATCGTGCAAATCCAAGGAGGCCAGGTCGCATACACCGGTCTTGGCTTGATGAAGGGGTGAGCAACGACGACGAGCCCCGTCAAGACTACTCACAATCACTCCCAACTAGATGCTCGTATAATGCTAATAACATATAGCAACAAACCGATACCCCACCCATGTTATAAGCTCAACACGTGGCAATCGTTATCAGCTTCCAGAATACTTTTATAAACTTTATTCGATCCCACGCACAAGATCCCAAACTACGGCCCTCGCCGACCTCATCACAAACGGCGCCCTCCGCTTTCGTTCTATTCATCCAGGAATCGCTAACAACCAACAGCAACAACAACCAAGACAAACATGTCATCCTACCCCCTCCCATCCATCTCTACTCTCTCGCAGGTTCTCGCAGCGGCCACGCCAATCGATCCGGGCCTCTTGGCGGAAGATGGCATGCCCCCGCCTCTTTCTTCCAACCACACCCATCGCTCGACCTCGGGCTACTCTAGCTTTGAGCGGTCGGCTGCCCGCGACGATGACTCGAGATGGGACGGATATAATGAGCAGCCCTCGACATCCTCCAGGAATATTCAGCCGTGGGATCAAGACTACCACGATGACCATGTAACTAGCCGAAGCGCGTCACCGCCGAGGAAGAAGAGACCGAGGCAGAGCAAAGGCAGGCAAGGGAACACTGTATCCGAGCTAGAAGGGTTCGACCCAAGCCAAGAGCTCGAATATTCACATCCATCGCAGGATCCAAAACTGGGCCCGATTTTTGTACATCCCCAGCCCAACGCTGCGCAGGCATGCGTAAGGTGTCACAGGATAAAGCGTAAATGCGATAATGCCCGTCCTCGTTGTGCCGGATGCGAAAAGTCGGACGTGGCTTGCGTGTTTGAACTGAGCGCTGCGACTAGCGGGTATGTCATGCAAACTGTTGTGCGTATTATTGCTGATTCCGCTAGCTTTGTTCATCAGCTCAAAGCCGAATCAAGTGGTCTGCACGCCCAAATCTCGGCAGCGCACCAGCGTATAGCAGAACTCGAATCTTTGCTCTCACAAAATGCCGGTCACACTTCATCCGATCCTTGGCAGCCTCGCGATAGTTTTCCAATCATCTCAGAGAGCAGGACATCTCCCCTTCGCATCGCCGAGACTTTCACCACCGCAGACTTTGCGACTTTGGCACAAAGTGTCCTTACTCCCCATACTGAGCAAGTGCAACTCAACCAGACAATACATCAGCCTCTACCCGAATATGCATCAGCCAAGGCTTCTGTGGACACTTTCTTTGATCGATGTTCACTATCTTATCCGTTACTAGGCAAAGCCGAACTGCTCCATGATCTAGATGAGCTGTATCTGCGTGAGTCATTTCGCAGACTGGCCGTTTCACTCAGCTCACATTACGTTCAGGGAAGAGTCAAGAGATTGATCCATCCAAGCTGGCTCCACTCAGCGAGGTGACAGCTGGCAAGGATGTCATCGTGCTCATGGTCATTGCCATTGGAACGATTATCGGAGAGCGTGTCAGCAGCTTGGTAAAGGGTTCTAGCAGGACATACAAAACACTGGCGATGTCTGGCTTCTCTTCCGTTGTTAACAGAAAGGACATTGTGCGCAGCATTTCGAAAACGTTTCGTCGTACTGATGTACATATAGCTCAGCGTTCAGGCATTGATCCTTTTGGGCATTTACTCGTTGTACGATCCGTCAGATATATCTCTTTGGCACGTTGTTGGCTTGGGGTCGAGGATTGCGGTTGAGGTTGGCTTGCACCGTCATCAGGATTCCCCCTCCAAGGAGGCTGAACAGGTGAGTATTTGGGAATAAGTTGGGGATAGCGCTCATGCATTACAGAGGAAGCGAGTATTCTGGTCATTGTATAGCTTGGACCGCCTAATCTCAAATGCTCTCGGTCGGCCATTTGCTCTACCTGACGCGGACATCGATGTCGAGGTACGTGGCTGTTTTGTAGTAGTCAAGCCAGCTGATCATGTACAGCGCCCTTCGCCTCTGCCTGAGGATGGCCGAATCGATAGTGTCCCCACCACGGTAGTGACAGACCATATCATCAACTTGCGCCAATTATCTGGTCGGATTTACACTGCACTCTACTCAGTCTCCTCACAGCACAACTCGTCAGATCAAACTGACCGAGATGGCATCTTGTCGGACCTTCTTTTCAAGCTTGATGCCAATAGTACAATCTCCATCGACGGCGGCAAGAAGGCCAATACTATCAACCACAACACTTGGTTGACTCTCGCGTCTCATCAGATACGGTGCGACCTATATCGCCCATCCGCCCTATATCCTACCCCCAGCGATGACGGCCTCAGTGAGTTGTATCAATCAAGCTCTCGATGTGTCGAGCTGTACCTCGACATATGGCGTAACAACAGGTTAGCGTATAACGCGATTAATGTGTATGCGCAGCTTGTCGCGACATTTGCTCTCGTTTATAGCTTAGCCGAATTCGATGGCCGTCAAATAGATGGCGAATGGAGGGAAGAGGTGGTCAGACGATTGTCGCATTGTCAAGAGATCCTGAAAATCTTTGGCAAGGTCTTACCGGGGTCCGTCAAATATAGCGAGGTGTTTGAAAGGATCTGCGCGACTCTGGCTTCCAAATATCGGACGAACGGTGACGTCAAGTCGACAAATGCGACAACTGGTTCTCGATGGTCTTCGCGGCGGCAGAATGGAGCGAGTACCGATACCTATACTTCGTCAAGCAAGATCACCACGGCAGCGCAAGTTACCACAGAAGGTGTAGAAGCTATCATTCCCGGCACATCGCGTGCAGAAGCTTGGGAAGCAATGATGGACCTATGGCGCTCTGGAATGGATCTTAGTATGGATTTGACGGCTTTGGAAGCGCTGTCTGACCAGGCAGAAATTGCCGGCAGAGCAAAGGCGAGCGGGGAGTTGGAGTTGATTGAGAGGTTGTTCTGAGGAGGAGCGAGGTGGCTTAGAATATTACAATATGTCATCTGTTATGTAACACTTATTATATTAGTATCATCATTGGATGGTGTTTTTGAAACGCGCAACCACGTGTCCGGCTATTTCAACGTGTCGCTCTTGACTTTCAGTCGTATCTATCAATTTAGACAAAGCAGACAACCTCGATATCAATAGTGGAATCTGCTACCAGCTGGTTGAAAGCTCGCTCAGTATGCCGCGTAGATCGTATGCCCAACATCGGGCGTCCAGAGTACGCCGAGGAAGTGTTGCTGAGTCAGTCACAGCTTCCTTTTCTTCTCCCATCCGTGATCAACCATACAGTCCGGCTAACTAGGCATTACAGGAGCGAGACGGACTTGGAATCTCTAGCATCATACACTACGTATTCGTCCAACTTTACTCATCCTTCATCTTCTGGTATCCCTTCTCCTAGATTACAACATCCTCAATTCCAACCTTTACATCAACCTCAACCACTTCGCCTTCGAACACTATCTAGCACCTCGCATGCGTCGAATCAACACCTTGAGATCCCGCGCACTTCCCGAGATTCCGAATCTTCAGCTGCGAGACAGGCTCGACGTGAGGCTAGGCGGAAAGAAAGGGAACGAAAATCGACGTTGGCAGGGGAGAAATACGATAGTCCTCTCAGACGCTGGTTGAGATATATGGGTTCCGGATGGATGAGTTTAGGACTTGGGCTGGTTGGTGTTGGAGTAGTCAAGAGTGCGATTGGATCTGGTGGATTTTCAGGTCAGTCTTGTCCTTTCCGAGTTCAAGCACTTTAGGAAGATGTAAAGGAGCTGATCAAAAGTAGGAAAAGATACACCACCTATGTATGGTGATTTTGAGGCTCAGCGACATTGGATGGAAATTACAATCAATCGGCCAATAGAAGACTGGTATACTTGGCGCCCTGACTGGTGGTTGTTGGACTGTGAGTTGCACTTCTCGAGCTCTACTAGGACTAACGAACGCGCTCAGATCCTCCATTGTCAGCATATACAAGCTGGCTGTGCGGTAAGATGTGCGTCAAGTCTGTTATCGATGGGATCCAGAGCTGATTCTGACATAGCGGTAATGCACTCGATCGTTCGGGGACACACTTTGCATTGAACACGTCGTGGGGACTGTCACCACCGGCGTTAGTTACGTTTATGCGCATGTCGGTTTTGGTGCTTGAGGTGGGCGTGTGGTGGGTCGCTGTAGGTGGCTGGATTATTGCAGAGGGAAAGCGGGGAGGAAGAAGCTGGCGGAGTCAGGTATGTCCATCGTTGGATGTTAGCTCGACGTGCACCAATGTCTAACCTGTACGGAATAGGTCACTGGTATCATGACGGTATTGTTGATGCCTTCCTTGGCATTGGTAGATAATGGACATTTTCAGTGAGTGAGAATGTCTGCACAGCCGCTGACGGTCAGGTACAATTCGGTCTTACTTGGCCTTTCCCTCCTCTCCGTACTCTGCTTTGCTTCCAACCGAGACGTACTGGGATGCGTGGCATTCTCACTCGCGTTATGTTTCAAGCAAATGGGGTTATACTATGCTCCTGCCATCGGCTGTTACCTTCTTGGCAAGTGTATATGGCTTGGAGGTACACGAGGGTGAGTGGTAACGAGACAAGCTGGCGGGACTGAGCTGATGGCGGGATCAGGCTCACCCACCTCATCAAGCTTGGTACAGCGACATTAGCCACGTTTGTCATTATGTTTCTACCATGGCTACGACCCTTTCCCGGCGCCCTCCTACAGGTTCTTCATCGTCTTTTCCCATTTGCACGTGGAATCTTTGAGGACAAGGTAGCCAATTTGTGGTGCGCCAGCAATGTCGTTATCAAGTGGCGAAATCTCCTTTCCACTCCTGGTATGGCTCGTGTGAGTCGCCTGATCGTTGCCGCATCGTTTACTGACAAATTCCAGCTTGCTACTGCAACCACTCTCCTTGCGCTACTCCCAACCGTCGTGATCCTACTCCGCACATCCTACACTACCAGTCTCCAGCGCTCCAGTCCAACAAACTCAAACGGCTCCGGACCCTCTATAGTTGAACCAGCCGACGAGATCTCACCACCACCAACAATACGCCTTCTACCCACTGCGCTGTTCACATCCGCTATGGCTTTCTTCCTCTTTTCCTTCCAAGTGCACGAGAAGAGCATACTCTTGCCGCTCATGCCCCTGACCATCATGATGGCTATGCGTGGTGGTAAAGAAGCACGAACAGATGACGACGAGTTATGGGAGATGGGTGTGTTAGTCAATAACGTCGCTGTCTTCAGGTGAGCCCCGTAGACTGAAGCCAAGAATGAACGACAATGCTGATCCTGTCCCTCAGCATGTGGCCGCTGCTGAAGCGTGACCAGCAGAGCTTGCAATATGTTGCTGTAACATTTCTGTGGAACTACGTGATAGGGTACAATCCGTTTACAGTATCTTCATCCGAGACACTTCGGTACGGATCCCTAGTGAGCATTTACCTGCCTCGAAAGTGGGAAAACGGCGTTGATAAATGGCAAACAGCTCGTTTACAGTATTATCGCACTCTTGCATCTTCCCGATATCCTCCCACATGTGATCAGACCTCCAGCGAGATATCCGGATCTATGGGTAGTATTGAATGTCCTGCTGTCATTTAGCGTCTTTAGCATATCGTATCTATGGGGATTAAAGAAACTTCTAGAGGGATCATGGGCCATTGGAGGGCTAGGGTTTGAAAGTGCGAGTAGCAAGGCGCCGAGTGCAGGTAAAGTGGAATGATATCAATCTGCCCTTCCTTGTAGTGAGGCATTTGATGCATCCAGGATGTTCATCTTCCTTTGAAGTTTTCTTGGCATCTACGTTACTCGTCTGCTAACTTACTATCTATTCAATGGGTCTCCGTCGTGCTCCCACCAAGAAAACGTGACGCATGCATTTGCTGACACTGACGTGGCATTACACATCCAGCGCATCCAAACTTCTTTGCTTTTTCGTATTATTAATTACTGGTTTTCAACTGCTTTGCTTGTCAACTGCATCGAAAGAACACACTTCACTAGTAAGTCCTATCAAAATATCTACGGCATCTTCTCCGTCTTCGGTCTTCCCCTCTTCCCCGCTTACCTTCTTGGTTCTTCCACTGTATTCTTCCCCCCCCCCCCCCCCCAAAAAAAAACTTCAATGATGAAAAACATGTTGGCACCAGTCCTACCTCCCATCCTCGGGATTCGGTTGACGATAACTTTGGACCACCACTATACGCAGTGGCTGTCCCTGATACCCCTCTCTCTCTCTCTCTCTCTTTCTTCCCCCTTTACTCTTTTTCTGGCTCCTTAGCTGGAATATACTGTGTAATTGTTGATTGCTGACGAAAATGTCAGGTTTTTCCTTCTTTTCTTTTTGTTGTATTCGGTTTCTGAATGCTGTTTATTGTGAATATGTACTGAATCGTATGTATATTTAAACCGACTAATAGTTTCTTGGTCCTTGATTATGCCTCGTCGCAGTCAATTTCAATCCTGGCTTGACTCTCAATAGCTCAATAGCAAAATCTTACTAACTCTTGAGCTGAAATTGATTCAATTAACATCTGTGGAATCCGTTTCCATTCAATCCTCTCCTGACCCAAAAAGATGTCTGAATTCCATTATATGGTAGAAAGAGAATCACCCCATCACCCTCTTTCCAGCAATATCTAACAACCTTTCCGCCTTCTTCCTCTCTCCCACTCCGACCTCTATCCCATCCAAGACTCTCAATCTATTGCCCACGGCCCGCATGAGTAAACCACGGTAGACCATACGTTTAGCATACCACTCGTCTGGCAGATTACGGCGGAAATGTGCGTCTAGGTCTTGCCATTCTGACGGTGCAGACGACGATGACGTGTGGCCTGGTGGTAAGATCGTAGCTGCGGTCATGTTGAATGGAGTTGGGGTCTTGCGTGGCGATGGGTCAAGAAGGTCCGAAGCGCGTGTTGATGAGACTGGCAAAAGGAGAGGGAGATAGAAACCTAGTGTGCTGGGGTTCATCCTGCACATACATGTGTTAGCTTTTGGTTTCGTGTGTGACTCAACATACCTCAGATCAATCTCCTCGAGGCTCGTCAGTCCATGAAGTCCCGCCACAGCTCCCGGCCCGCTCCCACCCAGTCGATTCCCGACAACAGTCAACTTGCGCAGTCCTCTCAAGCCCCGTACTCCGTCCAAATCAGCCAAGAAATTGTAGTTGACATTGAGGATTTTCAGATTCGGCAAACGACTAGTAAAGTCGGACGGCCACGCACTGAGCTTACACGCAGCTGCTTCGAGGTAAATCAACGCGTAGAGAGGCACAGATGGGAAGAATGACGATGAGAGTGTATTGCCTGAGCCCTATCAGTTTATTGTGCTGATTGACGACGTGACGACGGGATGACTGACCAGAGATATATAGCCTCTTGACATTCTCCAAATCCTTCAATGTCAATTTGAAAGACTCTACACGCTGATTCCGTAGACTCAGACTTTCAAGTCGCCGTCCGCCTGTACCGTCCGACCGCTCGAGGCCGTGTAGTCGATTCCCATCTGCATACAGCGTCCTGACCTTGGGGAAGAAGGAAATATCGAATCGATCAAGATCATTGTCACTCAGTCGAAGCGTACGGATAGGCGTCACAGGTCGAGACGGTCGAAGTTCGGTCAGGCGATTTGAGCCTATTATCTTGTATCAGCCAGATATTTATTGACACAACGGGGCCACTCACCAATATCGAGCGAGTTGAGGTTGGTCAATCTTTCCAGTCCAGTCAGAGAAGAGATGCGATTTTTGCTCAGATCAAGTGCCTCGAGCTTGGCCCTGTTACCGTCAGCCACCGCTATCGTATAGTCACTTTCTGCACTGACCATCGCGCTCGAGCCAAATCGACTCGGTCAATCTTGTTACCAGCGACGGACAGCTTAATTAGACAATCCATCTCCAAAACACCATCGAGCTCAGTGATCTGATTCCGATCTGCACAAAGTTCCCGCAGATGCTTCAAGCATGACAATTCTGAGCATGTTTTAGCTGACCAAACTCATACGCGGGGACTGCCACTCACGCGCTAACGAATCGAGCTTGTTGTTCGAAACGTCAAGATACTGCAAGTTGGCGAGATGGGCGACACTGGTGAGGCTAGTCAAGCGATTCGAGGCAACATGAAGTGTCCGAACTCCTGAGGGAATACCAGAGAGGTAGGAGATCTTATTGTCGCTCCTGTGACGATATCAGCCTCTCACCTCATGCTGCACCAGGTACTTCTTCACTTACAGCCAAACCTCATCTAAAGCTGGTAAGAACTCGCTTAACCTCTGCAAGCCTTCAACACCTTTCCCGTGTAAATCCAAGCTAGTCAAGCCCTCCCACCACGGTTCTGCACCGTATACATCCGTGATGAGCTGAACGAGCCGATCGTGCGCCACGCCGAAGGAGCATTCGGTCAGGAATGTTTGGTCGTACGTCTTGGCGCCATGATAATGCCTGAATGACGGCCCAGCAAGACGAACGGTGGAATCACCCTCCTCAGTGCGCGAGGTATTGGCAGAGTGAAGCGTAAGATCCGGGTTGTCTGGTGTAGGTCGAGGTGGCTTGGACGGCGTAGCATCTTCCAAACCTATTGTCGTCAGCTCCCGCTTACACCCTGGGGCAAATCAACTGACTGAGTTCTTCCATTTCCTCCAGAACGCCTTGAATTCTTTTCGTCCGGGTACTCACTGCCCAGCTTCGACTGCTCTCACCAGCAGATTTCTCATCAAACAAGTCCCCCTCTCTGACCTTGTCAACACCAAGGATCTTGCCGTTCTTCTTGCCATCAGAAAAGCTGACACTCCGCCTGCCAGAGCTTCCACCAGCAGGAGTGACGGACTCATGCCACCCCATCTTCTTTTTGATTCCGGGTGTGAGAGACCCTGCTCCATTACGAAGTGCTGAGCGAATCGGTCGAGGAGGCGCAGGCGCTGGCATGGGAGTCATGACTGCCGGTGCTGAATTGGCGTGAACGGGCAAGGGTCGAGCAGGTGGTGAGGGGGGATCCTCAGCCTCTATAGATTCAGTATCGCTGTCCGACTCGCTAGAAAGATCATCGATAACAGGGGCGATGTGAGTGGTATTGGCCACACGCTCACTTTGCTCGTCTTCGGAGCTTGAACCATCTTGCTCCACATGAATGGGAGGTTCGACTCCCCAACTCTCCATACCCGCGAACACATCCTCACTCCCACCACTCCCACTTCCTCGTGTGGCCTCCTCGCCTACCTCATCCACCTTGCCCAATGAGCTTTCCCTCACCCATCGCATCGTCGTCTTGTCGTACCGCATTCGTCCAACGCGTTCGCTCATGATACCCTCCACCTCATCGGGTCGAATCACTTTCATTGCTTTACCGACGGGTCGGTGGCGGGGTCCGGCATGCTTGACGAATGATGTCGAGATGGTTGTCGACGTAGGGAATGTTGTTGCCGATATGAAGCGTCCCAGGTCATCTGCTACCTCTTCCGATGGGACCGAGCCTTGGCCACCTTCTGCTGAGGGTGGACGAGGACCGACACCAGTTCCGTATGTTGGGGAGGTAGGACTTGGACCTTCCGACTCCCCACCATCGAAAACTCGCTTGACCTCCTCACTGGCGCTCAGGCGCCTCAGCATCCGTCTAGGACTTGTCCCGTTTCGCCTCTTATCGGACTTGGTTTCGTGCTCAGTCCGTCTCCATGCCGAATTCGTTCCATCGTTGGGTTGCTTCTCAATCTCACTGAGCGCATAACGACCTGTATTCGAAGTTTCAGAAGCGGTTAAGGAGACTTCCCGCGCTCGTATGCGATCCATGAGTTCCTCAGCGGCCAGTATGTACCTCGATTGTGCGGGCTGGCTTTGTTGCGGTCTCGTTTCCGTCCCCTCCCGTGTTGGCGAGGACGCTTCAGACTGCTCACCGATCTCACTAAGACCACGATGAGGAGGACTAGGAGAATCTGAGTTGGTCAGAGAGACTGATCGTGCTTGGATGCGCTCCATCAATTCTTCAGCATTGCGCATATAGCTTGACTGAGCGTGCTTCGCCCCGGGTGCGTTATCCCCAAACCGCTCCCATTCCGAGTGGGTTGCAGCCTCAGATTGCTCCTCGATTTCGCTGAGTTTACGGCCAGGAGGGTTTGAGGATGACTCTGATGGGGTCAAAGATACCGAGCGCGCCCGGATCCGTTCCATCAGCTCTTCAGCTGCGCGGAGGTAACTCGACGACGTCGTTGAAGGGTTGGAACGATGAGTGGCGCGGTTTGTCTGGCCACCTTCTAATGGAGGAGTAGGTGGCAGTGTCGGGTATTCAATAGTCGGACCTTCGTCTAGGCCTATCAGCTTTCCGCTACTGATTCCACATGAACTCACCATATCGCTGATCGTCTCTACTCGTCTCTCCAATATCCATTCCACGTAGCCGATGTGACGCAACTTCAACCCCATCGGATCGTGGTGCTCTCGGCGGGCTTCTAGGACTCATGCGCATCCTCTTCGAGCTTCGCCGCTGACTCTCGTCTGTTTCGGTCAACTCGCGTGAACTACGGCTGTGACTCGAGCTGGTAAAGCCAGGACTATCACTGGCATCTGGACTCCAATCACGCAAGTCTGTACCTCCAGGTTGCGGCTCGAGGGCAAACGAGTCGGCCAGAGCAGACAGATGTTGTCTCGTGTAGGTATCGTATGTGGATCGGAAGAGCTTCAGAGGGGTCTTGCTGCTTCCTCCATGGGATGAGAGTGGATTTGAGCGGGTTCGACGAGGATTGTGGATAGTTGATTGTGATGCCTCAACGTCTGCCATGGCATTGAACGACTCTTGATCCGATGCAGGCTTGGCTGTTGACCTTGTACCACCATGGACGTTATCCATCGATAGTTGTCGAGGCGTTGGGTAACTGAATGAGAACTCCCGGTTTTGCTGTAATGGTGATACCGCATTTGCGTCTCCGTTGGCAACATGGTCGGCAGCATGTTCAGAATGAGTCGAGTGAGTCGATGCAGGAGCAGAGAAGGAGGAGCTCCCATCAGATGATGGAGTGACGCTCTTACTCAATCTTGAAGGGTTGGCTGGAGCGTAGGGATGCGAGACTCTTCTCGTCTCCTCGGAAGCTATCCTAGGTGGCTGTGTGGGCGTCGTCGAGACTGTCATGTCCTGCTGAGTCGGTTGAGCTACAGGTGTGTTTGTAGGTGGTGAAGGCGGTTGGAACATCTTTTCCAGCGGTGTTGGACCAAACATATCTTTACCCTTCTTCCCTCGATTGGCCAGTCCGGCACCTCGATCATCTTCCACTCCATCTTTGACCACAAATGTGCCTACTCCACCATCCTTCTTGACAGCCTCACCATCTGAGCTAGGTGGTGATGACATATTGTTCGCCTGATTGACACCATTGACACTTTCTGTCAGAGATAGACCTTCTCCATGACCAGATATAATTCGAGCAGCTGAAGCTGAGCGGCTCGGTGGGAGAGCACGAGCCGCAGCATGACCTAAGGCTCGGAGTGAACCTCGTTTGGCGCGGACAGAGTCGTAGTCGAGTTTTGGTACTGCCTCGGTCGGAAGAGGAGAGGGTTCTTGACGTGGAGAGGGAGAAGATTCGACCCATTCCTCAACGAGGTCATCTGTTTGCCATGCCGGGGTTGACATGATGATTGACAAGCCGGGGATGAATGAGACTACAAACTATATACTGTGGTGATCATCAGCCTTATAGTTGTTGTTTTGACCTTTGATGCTCGAGGTTGAGTTGTCCCGTCGATCCCCCCCGCAAAAGAAAGTCGCGTGTAAACATGCCAATTCTTTATTTTAACCCCTAGCTTTGTGATCCCCGATATTCCGTAATTACCTCTTTGGGTCGGATCAAACGCAGTGTGGAGGTGCCAGAGATTTTCAAAAAGAGCTTTTCAACCGTTTTGAGTTTTTTGCTGCTTTACCATACAAAATAACAATTCAACGATATGCCGCGTATCAGAAAGAGTCAGTTCTCTACTATTATCACTGCCTTCTTGCTTGCTTACTGACAATGATATCACAGAGACCACCAATCGGACAACGACACGGGACCGTGCAAAGACGCACAAGAAGGTTGTCGACGGAAAACGTAAGAAGGCCAAGGCGTCGAAGAAGAATCCAACTTGGAAGTCGAGTACGTTACGCCATGCGTGCACAGGCATTCGGGTAGAGACAACTGACAGGCTGTGTAGAGAAGAAGGCGGACCCAGGGATCCCAAATTCTTTTCATTTGAAAGACCAAGTTTTAGCAGAGCTAGCAGAGGAGAAACGAAAGGTCAGCTATGATTTGGACCATATCCTGTCTGAGCTGACGATGTTAGACTGAAGAGGCAAAGCAAGCTCGTAAAGAGGCATCACGTAACGGAGAAGATAAAGAAGAAGACACGCCTGGAGTCTCATCCCTATCATCAACAGTTCTAGCACGTCCCACAGCTCCTCTCTCAGGCACTGCAGCTTTGCCAACACCACCAGCATCGACAGACGCATCAGATGTGCCAGAGCTCGTAGATACACATCTTGCAACACTCCAAGATGTGCTGGACCGTGCGGATGTGATTGTACAAGTCGTAGATGCACGAGACGTGCTAGGTGGACGTAGTGGGGCCATTGAGAAATTGGTCCAAGAGGCCGAAGGAAAGGTTGTCCTGCTAGTGAACAAGATTGGTGAGTTCAAATCTCAACCAGCTTATCCATATGATAAGTGTACTGAAAAAAGTAGACCTAGTCCCCCGAGAAGCTTTACAATCATGGCTCGTTCATCTCCCTACCTCAACTCTGCTCTTCTCGTCTCGCTCTACAACATCAACCTCGGCGTCTCCATCAATTCTAGGAAAAGACCAACTCTTATCGGCGATTTCTTCTTGGGCCGCTGAAAAGTCTGCAAAATCCACCGACGATCTTGTACTTGCTCTAATGGGTCTACCCAATACCGGCAAGACGAGTGTCCTCAACGCCCTCTTACCAGCATCAAGCAAGAAACAATCGACCGCAGCCGTCTTGCCTCCTACAGCTTCGGCAAAGCACCCAGCTCCGACCACAGCTGCACCTATCGAGATTGGAATCAAAGTTGGTGAGACCACAGTCAGGATCATCGATACGCCCGGATGGGAATTTGTAGAGGATGAGCCTGAAATGGATGACGAAACTCAAGAGGATCAAGTCGAGGACAAGTGGGATGTGTTTGAAACGAGACTTGCCGGAGATTTGTTAAGGCGGAACTTGGGAAGAATAGATCGAGTCAAAGATGCTCTTCCTCTAGGTCAGCTGGCGTGAACCCTTTTTTCGCGGTTCTAAAGCTGAGCATTGTCTAGTCAAATACATCTTCCAAAGATCAAATCCTCAAGACCTCATGATGGCTTATAACATTCCTTACTTCACGCCTGGCGAC
The DNA here is from genome assembly GCA_002105065.1 of Naematelia encephala. Classification (NCBI taxonomy): domain Eukaryota; kingdom Fungi; phylum Basidiomycota; class Tremellomycetes; order Tremellales; family Naemateliaceae; genus Naematelia; species Naematelia encephala. The sequence continues at coordinate 188,494 of MCFC01000010.1, forward strand.
ATTGACGCCTTCCTCACCGGTGTCGCCAGAGTCAATGCCCGCACTCGCAAAGTGAGCTACCAGATAGGTTGACGCGAAATAGAGCTCATGAAAAAACAGCACGGCGAACCAGATATCGACTCTGCAGCACGGATCATTCTTCGTGATTGGGCAACCAGCTCATTCCCCTACTACGCGACTCCACCTTCGACAAAAGACGTGCCAGCGTTGGACAACGCATCAGCCGAAGAGGTACTGAGGGTGTGTAAGGGGAAGAAGGAGTTGAAGAAAGAGAACGCAAAGGGTCTGATCAGGTTCCGGAGTGGTGCGATTGATGAACGCGAGGTAAGCGGCACTTCCTGTTAGATACCAGAAATGAGCTGATCGATGCAGGTGATCCTGGACGATGATTACACCGCAATGTTGAATCCTTCAGACGATGAGGACGAGGAAGATGACGATGTAGAAGAGAATGAAGAGGATGAAGAGGATGAAGAGGATGAGGACGTAGATGAGGAGTTGGTCGATGGCCTAAGTGACGGTGAAGAACTTGAACTGGAAGACGGACCAGAACCATCATCAGGCTCAGACCTCGAGGAGGAGGAGGAGGAGGCAGACATAGACGAAGACGAAGAGTCCGAGCCCGAACCTGAGCCGATCTCACTTAAGAAGCGAAAACGATTATCCATCGAGCCAAGAGCCGCGACTAAAAAGGCAAAGCGCGTATCATTTGGCCGACCAGAAGCGTTGTCAAAGAAGGCTCAAATCGCCGCCGAGCCTCGTGACGTGGTCGGGATCTTGAAGAAGGCAGTTGGTGGTGGGAAACGTAAGCGTGCATGAGTAGATGAGCGAGTCGGAGTCATGCTTTGCTGGCATCCAGCTATATCACTCTCTGATTTTGTTTGGTATGCATGGCCATTTTATTCTATTTTTCCGAATCTTTGGAAGACCACACGTGTGGCTATCAGGCACGGCACGGGATGATGCCATTTTGCATTGCATCGCTTGGCGAAATCGACGATTCAAATAATTCATTTGGGGGTGACAAACTTGGCTTTTTTGAACGGATAAAGAAACTCTTTCAATCGTTCAGTATATTAGCTTCTATAGTACCACTCGAGTATCCCTGATAGGTTAGGGAAGCATAATACAATTCCAGCATGTCTAGCACGAACAAGTGAGCGACGGTTCCCGATGTCGATGGTGTACTTGGCGCTCTTGGTGATGTGATAGTAGCTGATGGAGCTCCGTAACAGACAAGATGAAGAACCTTTTTACGCACTCATGATCGGTGCAGGCTTTGTGAGTCTTCTATCCCCTTACGGACGATGTACGAAAGTTGACTGTTCGTTTCAAAAGGCAATGTTCGGCAGTCCTGAAGGTATCAATTACATTTCTTTCCCTCGCATCATCGAAATTCAAACTGAAGATTTATAGGACCATGGAACATCGCACGCAGACTTCACGCTCGAGTCGGCTCTAGGCTTTCAGTACAAGCAGTGATAGAAGTTGATCCGCCCCGTGCCGAAGCTGCTTTGAAGATCAAACTTGCTTCTCCGGCTGAGAAGGCGGCTTATGAAGGGACGGTTATCTTGCCTACTATTGAAGCTTTTGCGGAACGTGTAAAGAGTGGTCAAAGTAAGGAACCAAAGTGAGTCAATAGATTCATCACTTCTCAATCTCTCATATCTCTATACCCACATCCACAATCCCGTTCACAGTCATATCTGCCAAGTGACTGTTCTTCGTCACACATGCTTCTTAGGTGCTCAAGCTGATGGACCTATTAGAGCAGTCTTCGTGGCGACCCCACCCCTCTATCGAGGAGGTACATCTTCAGGCCGCGACCTCGAAGTCAAATTGCACAAACATTTTCCTAACGCAGGCATCTTCGTCGAGAAACCAATCGCGACCGGAGTACCGTGGGAAGAAAGCGTCGCTCAGGCTCAAGAGGTCGGAAAGCTCATGAAGCAGCATAATGGAGTTGTCAGTGTTGGGTGAGTGGCTTCTTTTAGGCGTCGATGGAGTTTGAGCAAGGAAGCTGATGTCTGCTTCAGATATGTCCTGAGATACCTTGACGCCGTCAAGCAGATGAAGAAGATCATCGAGGACAATAACCTTACTGTGTATGTCTCATCTCCTTTCTGGTCCTGGACGGCTCGAAGAGGTACAAGAACTAAAGCTGCCAAGCATGGCTACTGTCGCTAGATACGTCGTCGCGTATGAGCTTGCTATCAAAAGTGTGAGTTATCACTTTTTGATCAACCCAGGTAGGAGCTGACTATTCAGGACTGGTGGAACAAGTCGATTATTCAAGGACCGATCGTAGAACAGGCGACTCACATCTGTGAGCAGCTTTCTACCGGTCTCGGTCTCTACTAATGTTGATCCTTAGGCGACCTGTCGAGGTACTTTGGAGGAGAGATCGATATAGATACTTTGACGTATGTTCCCTCCCCCTTTTCTCCCCTTACACCCACAACCCCGCTGTTCCCCATCATTACTTTATACGGCCCTGACATTGCTGTCTGAAGTGCACATGCCGTCGAAGCCCACGAGAAACCCGGCGAGTTGTCCAAGAAGAACTTTGATGAGTCGGTCATCCCGGATGATCAGCGCATCCCACGCGCGACGATTGCAAGCTGGTATGCTATCTTAACTAGTCTTCAGTCTATTGGTTACCTGACGCATTGCTTGTAGGAAGTACGAGAACGGTGCCGTGGGAACCATGCTGCATGCTATTGCCTTGCATGGTGTGGATTATTCCATCGAATTGCAGGTCTTTGCGGACGGCGTGAGTGATTCGTAGGATCATGAGAACATTGCAGCTGACCTGGTTGTTCTTCCAGTATCAATTGATGTGAGTGATCATCGCTATGCATTTGAAAGAGTGCGGCAAGCTGAACGATCTTGTAGTCTGTCTGATCCATACGGTATTCCTGCCCTACACGTCCGTCGACCCGGCTCGGACAAATCGGAGATCATTCCAACTCCCGGTATGCCTTGCTTCGTATACCTCATATATCTGGCTGACAAAGGTATAGGCGATGATCCATACCAGACTGAAATGGACCACTTCATCGACACGGTAAGTTCATACTTCCCAGCGAACCCGATCCGTCTTATTGTGCTAGAATCGCTCAAAGTATCTATATGTGTACTAAGACTGATGAAACAGATCGAGAGCGGACCCAACCCCGTTATCCTCTCGACATACGAAGATGCTGCGAGGACATACGAGATGACGTGGCAGATCCGCACGAGGTCTGAGGAAGTCACGCGGAAGAAACTCGAGCGGCAGGGAAAGGCTTGATGGGACGGGAAGGGGTAAGGAGATACAAAATGGCTGCGATCAGTCGGACATGAGATGTGATGTGAATATTCGGGACCGAGAGACCGTCGTAAAGTGATGTGGCCGTTTTGGACTTTTGGTACCTGCCCGAGATTCCACAGTTAATTAATCAAGGACGCTCGTGAAACGTCGGAAGCATCACAGAATGAATTCACCGACCATGCGAAACGGGAATAGGAATAGCTAGCTGTGTTTCGGATCCGAAACGGGTGTGATCGGTGCCTTTCGAGGAAGGATTCCGGAGATTGTTGCAACCCGTTGTTGTCCACGATGTTTCCCCTTGAAGTTGATGATTATTCATTGTACATGATGCCTCGGTTTGGTCTCCGTATACGTCGCCCCCACCTTCTTCATATGCTATAATAATGACCTGAAAGCGATTTGATCTCTCATCATCAAATTCCTCGATTCTTCTTTCTTGTCCAAAATGTCTACAAATCCAAATCCAAATCCACGTACGAGTACGAGTACAGGATGGATTGACCGAACGATAAAGTCTGAAAGTCCTTCGATAGATCTAACAGAATGGAACAACATGGTTTCTGGAAGGGTATATAGCCCTGCTGATCCGTATATCGATAGTCAACGACAGGTCGCCATGAAGTTGATCAAGAACTTTAATAGAGAAGATAATTGGGAGGTCGCGCAGGAGATTTTGAGGGAACTGATAGGTGCTCCGGAGGAATGGTGGATGATTGGATGGGTTGCGCCTCTTTGGATCCAATATGTGAGTGAAAATAATCACTTGATTCTCTATCTATCTATTATCTCTTGCTCTCTTACGTAGATGTTTCTCTTTATCTGTCTATCGTCTATTGTTATTTTCATTGTAGATGTTTCTCTTTCTCTGTCTCTGTCTATTGTTATTGTATGTAGATGTTTCTCTGTATCGATTTATAGTCATTATAGATGTTCCCTTCATCTACCTACAGTATTGTCATTGTAGATCTTTCTCTTTCTCTTTCTCTTTCTCTTTCTCTTTCTCTTTCTCTTTCTCTTTCTCTTTCTCTTTCTCTTTCTCTATCTCTACTCGAATTGTTATTAATATCGTTTGTTCTCAATGTGAATCCAAAATAATAGACAAGGAAGAGCTCATACGAAATGCCTCATAGGGACACTTGCAAATAGGCCAAGCGGTCGTGATAGGTCCCAATGCCTACATTCTGGATATATGTCCGAGTAAGTCAAAGTCAAACTCTACTTGTCAACTCGTCGTCATTGTTCAAAGACAGAGCATTAGTTAGAAAGTACTAGTTAGAAAGGATGATACTGATTTGATGGATTTAGTACATATTGGTGATCGTACTTGGATTGGAGCCAATGTAAGTCTTTACATGCCTATACTCGAGTGTATCCTGTTACCTTACCGTGTTTCTCTCTCTCCCTCTCTCTCTCTCTCTCTCTCTCTCTCTCTCTCTCTCTCTCTCTCACTCTCTCTCTCTCTCTCTCTCCCTCTCTCTTACCTTACCGTTCTGTATCTCTCTCTCCCTCCTCTAATCAATCCAATTTATTTTAGCTCTCGTTCTTTCTCTTCTGATACCCAGATACTCATAGTAAACAAATAGGTATCAATAACATCAGGTGGACACTCTACTTCACCATCAGCTCGTATCCCTCAAGTTCAACCGACAGGCTCAGCAGACGGTGCACCGATCTGGATAGGATCAGACTGTTGGATCGGCGTCAACGTAACTATCGTTCAAGGTATACGTATAGGCGACGGGGTAACAATCGGAGCTGGAAGTGTGGTAGTTAAAGATATTCCTGATAGATGTGTAGCGGTCGGGAACCCTGCAAGGGTTATTAAGATGTTGGATGATGGGGAGGGAGCGGTCGGAGAAGAAAGTTTCCAAGAGTATGTCAAGAGGTTTAAGCAAGGTGGAGGAGGGACTAATGGAGGTAAGATGAGTGAGTGGGCTAAGGAAGGTTGGAGAGAAAGAGGTTGAGATTGAGGATGATAAGGGAGGAAAGGAGGACGATAAGGGAGAAAAGAGCAGTGTGATAAGGGAGAAAACAGTAGTGATAAAGTAGAGTTAAATTGGGAAGATAACCATTTGAAATTGATTGTGTACTTGAATTCGTAGGGTTAATGCATCACAAGACGGTGCAGAGACACTCGTCAAGCAAATCAAGTACCGGCAGCTTGGTCGACTGTCGACATGGATGCACAGGACACCAAACGCCGGACATACTGGGGCATACTTGAACGTGGTGGACAACATGCTCGAATGCCCGGCCGTATCAAACTGTTCGGTCTATCGGCAACGCCTGTAACAAATGCCGGAAGGGATGACGTCATTTGATAGCGAATAAGAGTTGAATCACCGGGACGAGTAGAAATAACAAAAAAAAGAGATCAAAAGCCGTCACAAACTATATAAAGAATAATTCCACTAGCAAAACTATTCTCCTTTGTCACCCCCAACAACATCTCTTCCTCGAAAGATTTCAAAGGAGACGCTCGATACATCAACAATGGTTCACACTGGTCAATGTCTTTGCGGTGCCGTTCAGATCAAGGTCGATACCACTGAAGAAAAGCAGATTGCATGTCATTGTATGTCCTTTATAACCCGCGATCGATCCTTCCCCTAGAGTCGTCGAAATCCACCATTCCCACATCTTTCGTCTTTATTCCCAACAGCCTGACACATTCGTTTACTGTCATTAAGCATGATACTTGATAATTTGCCTGAAACATATACTGATATTCCCCGCCACAGGCACAGACTGTCAACACACTTCTGGTTCTGCTCACTCAACCAACATCCTCCCTAAGATCACTCAAGTCGAAGTACGTTCCCCCCCCCCACCCCTTTATACTCAGATTATACGTGCTGATCCAGGTCTTCTCATTAGCTTACGGGTGATGTTAAAGAATACAATTCTACTGCCGCGTCGGGTAACACTGGTAAGTTATCGACACTAAAACCTTCGTCTCGCCGTGATGAAGGAGTCGTGAGGCATGGTAACTGATGCATAATGTCTTTGGTAGTGACTCGCTTGTTCTGCGGTACTTGTGGGTCGGCACTCGCTCATAAGTCCAAGGCTTTCGGAGACGCAATGGCAGTTCGTAAGTCTACTATGCCCACTCTTGATCACTCTCGACTAGTCCCATTCTGGTCACTTTCATCGTCAACTTCATACCTACCACACTCGTCTCTTTCATTACATCCCATGCTGGCTATTATCACTCTCACTCTTACTCTCTCACTACGCAACTCTACGCGACTCTCACCTCCCTTTCATATTAACATTCGATTCATCGACGAGAGACGTGTTGAATGTCGAATGTCGAATGCTGAATGCTGATGACATCAAATAGAAACCGGCAATTTGCCAGATTTCCGTAAGATCCCTTTCGCCGCGGAACTCTTCATCAAGGATCGATGGACTGGAATCCCAGAGATTCCAGGTAGCGACCAAGCCCAGACTATGTAGGTAAAGGGTTGGTTGAAAGTGGCTAGTCGGAATAGTCTCAGTCGGAATTAGTACCTCAGTATGGGTATGAGTACGAGGATGAATATCGATCAATCAGTATGAGTACAAGTATGCAGATAGTCAGTCTACTGTGAAATTAGGTTATGCCAGCAGGGCTTGAACGATTGTTGTCACGATATTGCGTAGAGGGCATGGCGTAAACCTTGCATCGAATATCAAGGGGCCACCTCAGCTTGCGTTTCCAATACTATTGTATGGTTCTGAGCAATGGTTGAGAATGATTGAGGGTGTCTGTGGTTTATTGTGAGACGGCATAAAAGGACCAGCTGTCTGGTACAAATAACAACAAGAACAATTAGGCAGATGAGCGAAACAGGATAGTGCATGAGTTCAGAGTATCCAGCATTGCTATGCCGATAGAACTATATTGTCTAGATGATCCGCAGTCTTTGAGAACAAAGAGAGCGGCTGTTTCAGAGAGCACGTTTTGTTTTGTTTTTCGCCGCGTCACGCCATTCGCTGACGAGACAACAAACTCAACTTTCATCCATCATTCAACAATTCTCCTTCGTCTCATATATTGCGACTCCGACCTCAACCACACACTTGAAACACTCTTAAATAGTCAATCCAGACCATAATGTCAAGTTCAGGATGGGAAGTGAGATTCTCAAGTACTCGAAACCTTCCATACTTCTTCAACGGCAGTACATCGACATCGCAATGGGATGCTCCGTCTGAGTTATCTCCTGAACAAATCGCAAAGTTACCAGGAGCAGAAAAATATCTATCACAAGGTGCTGCTGGTACGGGAGCTGTTGGAGGAGCAGGGGGGAAGCAGGGACAGGCTAGAGCTAGTCATATTTTGGCGAAACATACGGGTTCTAGAAGACCTAGTAGTTGGAAGCAGGTGAGTGAATGGTCTTTCTTCTTTCTTCTTTCTTGTCTTTCTTTTTCCTCATTCTTGTCTCTCTTCATCTTCATTCAGTTGTTCTTCTTCATCTTCATTCAGTCGTTCTTTCAGTTCCTCTTCCTCATCTTCGTCTTTGACTCTCAATTTCTCTTGATGTTTGTCTTCTGTTCTTAAAGCTCCAATCACCGTTATTCGTCTATTCGTTCTTTCCTTTATGGTATTTGTTCATTGATTGGTCGAGAGTTTGACTCTGTGCCTGCTTTACTACGCCAAACAAAAGACGGACCAGGCATCGAGTCTGCTGTGCAATACAGAACTGGAGTCAGGTGTTGGAGTTTACCGTACCACGTAGAACTGGCGGATCATAAATCGACTCTCCTCTACTATACAGAAGGCGGATCATAAATTGATTCTTCTCTACTACTATATAGAACGATCAAATCAGAAACTAACACACGCTACAGGAAAAAATAACGCGAAGCAAAGAAGAAGCGCGCAAACAGATCCAAGCGCACATCGACCACCTATCGACCTTGACTGAATCTGAAAAGAATCGCGAATTCGCAAAGATCGCAAGTGTCGATAGCGATTGTTCGTCGGCTAAGAAAGGTGGCGATTTGGGTTGGTTTGGGCCTGGACAGATGCAGAAGTCTTTTGAGGTGAGTCTAGTATTTTCACTTTCAGAAGATATATGTGAACGCAAGATGGAGTGGAGTCTCCAGGGTTGGGATGTACGCATTGAGTCTCCAGGGTTGGGTTGTTCATATCTGGCAGGGAAGGGAAGTGCATGTCGTACGGTTGTAAGGAGCGTACAGTCATCATCAGTGTACATTACTCATCACTACTACATGGTCGTCATTGATCGTGTGCTTGGGGGTGTGCGTGTGACTGTCTGAGAATGCCTCGAATGAGAATAGCGGCTATGTTAGATAAGGAGAGAATGTTAGACAAGGAGAGAATGTCAGACCAGGAGAGAACGAGGCCCGATATCAAATGCTCTGCCAGAAGCTAATCCCCGTATAGGAAGCAACCTTCGCTCTGCAGCCTGGACAGATGAGTGGGCTGGTAGAGAGTGACTCGGGTGTGCATGTCATCTACAGGACTGGGTGATTTTGTTCCGTTCAGCGAGCTGTTGGCGGAGATGGCGGAGCTTTCGGCCGTTCTGTACAGATTTGATTGAGCAGACAGACAGGTGATTGATAGTACACCACTCATCATCATGTATTGTGTACACGTTACATACATATCGTCATTCCATGGAGAAGAAGAAGTCCTCGCATCTCTCTAATGATACGTTACGGGGTACATAAATAATTGAATCTGAGTAAGAGGGAACGATTCTTTAGCTGACATTTCAAAAGGATCAGCGATCATAGTCTACTAGTGCTCGCCTATGATATAATCTCACCTACAACTTTGATTTCTCTACTGAGCTACCACCCAACCCACCTCTCACTCCCATTCCACCAGCGACACCTCCAGTACCGTCTTGGTTCTTTTCTCCACCACTCTTAGTGCCCTCTTCATCGCCGGATGAAATAGACTTCCCTTCAGAGGAAGCAGGATGCCATCTAGTCACATCACCATACCCTTCTCCTTTCCCATTCCCATTTCCTTTCCCTTCCCCTTCTCCTCCCTCACTCTCTTTCCCTTCCCCACTCTCTTTCTCATCGCCCTCCTGGTCTGACCCATTCTTCCTATTGGGTCCTTCTATACCCTCAATCGATCCAGCTCCAGAACCACCACCACCTCCTCCACCCGATATCGCACCTTCAGGAGGGACGTCTCCTGAAGCTGAAGAAGAGGAAGTGACATGTATGCGTTTTTGGCCGGAAGTAGAGAATGGGGAAGGAGAGGTTTTGGAACTGAGAGAGGCGGGATGAGTCGTGCTTGGGTTGAACGTCCTGGATGCAGATGCAGCTGAGGATACTGTGATGTGACGTTGTTGTTTCGATGGAGTGAGCATTGACATGGTAAGATAGTTTATAATGGGTAGACTTCAAGTGATGGGCAAGGGTAAATGAAATGATCAGATCGTGGAATAAATCGATAAATCTTGGTGACGGTGTTGGGGATCGGTTATGGTTTTGCCGGGCGCTTCACCGTTTCACCATATCACCTTTGATCGAGACTGATCAAGTTCTCTTAGACTTTGCTCGCCGTCGTCGTGTTTTGGAGACTACCCAGCACGACTAAGGAAGTGGTCATAAGCGGTGTGATCGACTACATACTCTGATCATGGGATTCTGGCAATGATAGAGCCAGTAGTATAAAGGGAGGTGTACCAACTCAAGAGAGAGCTCCCGGCCGGCGAACTCCTGACCATTCATTCCTTGATTCCTGATTGACTGGATCTTCTCAGAACGTCATCCTTCACGCATGCTTCACTCCAAATATATGTTCTGCACGCTATAACTGCTGTTGTACATCATCTCACAGACACCGCTGACTGAAACGCCGCAAACGCCGCGCGCGATGACCGTAAAACGGCTTCTTTCTCTCTTCTGCCTTCACCTTCATCCTCTTTCTCTTCCTCGACTGTAATTTACTGCTCGTTGAACATCGTGTAGACTTGTATATCTACAGGATTACTGGATACTGACCCACTGGCTGACCCTTATACTCACTTACAAACCCTTTGAAGTCAAAGGTGAGTCCATGCTTTCTCCCCGCTTCTCCCCAACCGAAGCTCAGGCAAGAATTCCCCCCCCCCCTCTTCAAGCCTCCTATGTCATTTGGGGTATTCAGTATCGCGCACAGTTGATCCTTTCCCTCTTGTAGACTCTCTTCGTGATTCCTACCCGCACGCTTCGGAAGCGTCTTCTTCGTCTTCTCTCAGTCTGGATTTGCCACTATACCATTTGTGCAGTCCTCTCACCACTCTGCTTCATCAGTAGTTCTGTTCTGCTTCTTCCTTGTCCCCTTGTCTCTAAATTTAGATATATATCACAATGACCCTCTCCTGAGGTTTGCCCAACCTCCGATTATCCTTAGATCCACATCGCATTGCGTATTGATCGACATTTTTCCCACCTTGAAAACACCAGGAATAGCCCTTCCTCACCGCACAATCATATCCGATTTAAATGCTGACGTTTGAAGCAATATGTCTCAGCGAGGAAGAGAAGGAGGATACGACTACAGAGAGCGGATCCACAGGTCGAGCCGATACGACGTGAGGTTCTTGTGGGTCAGTCGATCAGCGCTGATTCAAACGACAGCAGGAAGAGTCGCTGTATATCTCTCGGAGCCGCCGTACCGAGCCACATCAACCTCATCTCACGGAGGAAGAATACAGACGCATGTCTCGTGAACTGACTCCAGCTCCGGAACCCCGAAGGCCCATCCAGCAAACCGAATCGACCAACTCGGCGGGCAACACACCTATTCCTCGGCCGTCAGCTCCCCTTTCACTGAAGCCATTCTCTGGTGGCTTCACCTCAGGAAGCCAGAGTAGTAAACAGGCCACCGAAGATACTGTGCAGCGACTCCAAAGGCTACAACTGACCAGCTTTTACGTTCGACCAGGCTATGGCGATCAGGGAAAAAAGATCCCCGTACTTGCAAACTTTTTTCAGGTCAGAGCAATCGACGACAAGGGCAAGATCATCCAGTCAGCTGCATATTGCAAAATGTGAAGGAGCGTAGCTGATACATCTAGTCACTATGACGTCGATATTAACCCGGTTGTACATGTCATTAATCAGAAGAAGCCCAAGGCAATGTTGCGGGCTGTTTGGGAGCAGCTGTCCCTCGAGCAGACGGGTGATTGGGCTCTACCTTTTGCCGCTTGCGCATTCGACGGTCGAAGGAATTGCTATACCCCGGTCAGGTTTCCCATTGATCAAGGTAGGACCAGCTCTCATGACTTTCCATTTTACCTGAGGTCTATTCCTGCACTGCTTCATATCAAGTCACAGAGGCTATTCAGGCGGTTGCTAACTGACAGCGAATAGGCGAAACTCATACGCTCATTACTGCAATCGCTCCTGATGGTGTCGTGCAGCAACCTGGACAAAGCTCTCCTGATGATCAGTATCGAAGATTCAAAGTGACGATCAAGCATGTCGCGCTAGTTGATCTTGACGCTGTGATGAAATTTTGTGAGGCTGACAAGGGTTCCCCAAGCGGAGAAGAAGCTTGCATGACTGGTCAATTTTATCTGTCAAGTAATCGGTTGAGACTGACAATAGTGTAGGCCTGATGGCGACCAACGTCCTGCTCCGGGACGTCCCTAGCAAGAGATATGCGCAGGTCGGAGCGGCCGGAAACCGCTTCTTCACTTTGGAGGGCGCTATACCGATCGCACAGGGAGGCATTGTGTGTAGGGGTTTCATGCAGTAAGCTTCCCACTCCGCGATCGTACCCGTTGGCTGACGACTTTCAAGATCCTTTCGCCACTCAAACTCTGGGAGACCCTTACTGAATCTGGATATCGGATTCTCCGCATTTCTCGCTACTGGTCCGCTTGTTGATGTCGTAACCAAGATCCTCGTTCGCCCTGGTGGCCTCGGCCAGGGTGTCCATGGTGGCTACTTAGGTGGCATCCCAGGCCGCGAACCTACCTTGAGTGAACTCGACACTCGAGAAATTGGCATTATCAAAAACAAGTTAAGAGGCGCAAAGGTCAGTTTACTCATTGATCATCTAATCAGCTGAACCCCACCCAGTTCACCGTCACACATCGCCCATCAAACAGACTGCATACAATCATGTCTATCACCACACAGGCCGCTCAGGACATCACATTCTACATCCAGAGCAAGGGTGGAGACTTGCCAGAGAGGAGGATCTCGGTCACCGATTACTGGAAGGAATATTACGGCACCGCTGTAACCAAGCCCCGTCTTCCTTGTGTCCAGGTATGCGCCGCAGAGGTCTCATGTAAGCTAGCTAAGACGAGTAGTATGGGAAGAAAGCCTTCATCCCACTTGAATTCGTTCACTTGGCAGATTGGAACTCTCTCCCGCCTACCAAGCTGACGGCCGAGCAAACAACAGAGTAGGTGGTCTTGAAGGTCGGCTTCTGTAGTCTGAACAATGCTAGGATGATCAGGGTCAGCGCCGTCCGGCCTAATGAACGGAAGATAGCTATCGAACGATGGCGGGCTGAACTGGCCTACGAGCGACAAGTCAAAATCGCTGCTTGGGGACTTGAGGTGAGATCTAGTAGCGGCACAAAGACCCTTATGGTATTTCAGGTAAACAAGAAGCTCGTCGAGCTGGAGGCTCGAATACTCGCCCCGCCCAAGATATTATACAAAAACGATCAAAACACTCGCGTCTTTGAGGGCGGCTGGAACGTACGAGATAAACAGGCAAGTCCTTCTCTATAGTTGCTCCTACTCATCGCTGTGATAGTTTGTAGAGGCAGCCAAAACGCCCCTGATAGCTTGGGCTTGCATTTCCTTCGACCGATACTACGACGAGGATGATATGCGGAGATACATTACGTATCTGTGTGGCACTTTCGATAGCCATGGCATTCCTGTGATGAACCGAAAACCTGCACTATTCACTTCAACCGATCCTCGACAACCAGGAGTCGTCACGGAGTACTTGCAAAAGGCAGCCAGAGCATGCTATATGGCCGGCAAGTGCACCCCCCAGCTGATTTGTTGCATCCTACCCGGAAGGTGAGTGGCAAGTCTGGAATTTCCCAGTTGATCGATCAGGGATGCCTGGCTATATGAGGCCATCAAGAAAGCTTCCTTCGTCGACCTCAAGGGTTTGTATTCACTTTGGAGATACTGCTCAGCTGACTTCCTGGATCACAGGACCGGTTCCGACGCAGTGTATGCAAGCTGCGAAGATACGCAACTCTCGTGGCATTGCCTCCTATACGGGCAACCTGGTCATGAAGATTCAAGTCAGTCGACCAAAGATCTCACCAAAGCGTAGCTAATGAAGTATCAAGAGCAAACTGGGCGGACTAACACATCAAATCCCCCTCAGCGAACTTCCGGGCATGGTGAAGGGAAAAACAATGCTGCTCGGTGGCGATCTCGGACATGTAAGATTTGGGTACAGCCCTTCTAGCTGATTCCCGCAGCCACCCATCAAAGCTGGGTACGACGCTGCGCCGACCGTTGCGTGCACCATCGCCACATATGATGCAGACTGCTCTCATTTTTCAGCTCAGATAAGACTTCAACAAGGTCGAGATGAGATCATCCGAGATCTCTCTGCAATGATCAAAGAGCATTTGAAGGTCTTCGCAGAACACAACGCCGACGCCTTTCCCGAGCGGATCCTCATTTTCCGAGATGGTATTTCAGAAGGGCAGTATGCGGCAGCATTGGCTTACGAGCACGACGCTGTGCTTCAAGCCTGTCAGAGCGTTCTCGCAGACTACCGACCACGTATTCTCATCTGCATTTGTGCCAAGCGACATTCGACTCGCTTCTTTGGGCGCGATGTGGACGTGGATCGTTCAGGCAATTTGCCACCTGGCCTTGTGGTAGACAGAAGCGTCACTCACCCATACGCATTCGACTTTTTCCTTCAAGCTCACGGGGGACGAGTCGGTACCGCTCGTCCGACTCACTACATTTGCCTGCTGGATGAACTGTCCATCACCCCGAATCAACTACAACAATTGGTTCACTCACTGTGCTATAGTTTCGCCAGATGCACAAGAAGTGTCAGCGTTGTCCCGGTCTGCTACATTGCCGGTACGTCTGCTCCCATGCCCCCTTACAATCCCAAACTAAAGGCAAGATAGATCTCGTCTGCCAGAAGGCTCGTATCATCGTCCACGACCCTACGGGTGCTTCGTACGCCCCATCCGAATCTTCCGCGGGGGGTAGCAAAGCACGCACGAAGCTTACCCTTGGCGAGCCTGACGTCATGCAAGTGCAAAAGCTGCTCATGAGGAACCCGGAGCTCGCTGACGTTGTGAGTATACCTTCTGAAGAGGATACACTAGAGGCTGACTGTGCGTTTAGGGCTGGTGGATGTAACAAGGCAACAAGGGCACCGATCTTGGAGAACCACCATCCACTTTCATCGAACACTCAAGCTAACTCATTTACATTCTGCTCGCTCCGATAATCTGTATTTATGCGATGTATCTCTGTGCATCCTCGCATCAAGTCTCATGTCATTTCAGAGCGTACTCGTACGTTAAGCAAGCAGTCCATCAATCAATCGAAGTATCTAAACAAAATCCACTCGTCTCTGCATTGAATCACGTTAATTCCTTAAGCCCCTCGCGACGCCCTGTACTCTGTTTCAGCCGCGGTCGCAGCTTCTTCGATCTCGCCCTGAATGCCCTGCAAAGTGGTCAGTCAAGTTTCCATGCTGTGCTACTGTAGTGACATGGACGTACGCTGAGAGTCTCGGCGGCGGTAGAGAAGAAGATCAACTGAGCCTTGACAAGCGATGAAAGGTTCTGTAGAGGTTCGGGCTGAAAAGACATGGAATCGTGATCAGTGACACCGCTCACATCTTTCAGGCAAAACTTACGTTCTCCAAAACAGCCTTCATCAGTCCAATAGCAGTCTCGGTACTCTGTACGAGCTTGTCCTCTGCCTCTTCGACGTGTAGCCTAGCTTGCTCCTGTTTGGCAGCGGCGGCCGATTTGAGGCTATTGAGAGAATCAGCGACGGTGAAATGAAATGGTCATTCGCAAACAGTGGGGATTACTCACGCAGCACGTGCAGAGTCAAGCTCAAGTCGAGCAGTCTTGACGTTCGCACGAGCTTTCATGGCGAGACCGATCGAGGTGGACAGAGTTGCCTGCCATGGGGTAACGAAGCGGTCTGCAATGAGAGCGTCCTGACTGAGTCGGGCATCTCCGACCTACGCATATGTGTAAGTTAAATGCAACCCTTATCACACAGCATGGATCAAAAGGAGTGTGGAGCAATGTTGTTCTGGCGTTTTTGTTTGGGGGCGCATCAAGAAAGCTGGTAAAGACTCACTTTCTCCATGGCAGCACCGTAGACGCCTAAAGCCAAACCAAGCCTATCGGCAGATCCAAGCTCCACTGCACCACTCTTAGCAGCCCGCGACAACGCGTGTGGTAGAGTCTTAGGGGCGTGAGCCGTCTTGACTGAAGGCGAAGGAATAGGGATAGGTAGGTTGGTATTCTGTTGCACGCATCAGCGATTTTGTCCTTTTCCCGGGGTGGGGGCTTTGCTTCGTTTCTTTCATGCTGCGATTTTCAAGTCAGGGAGAGACACTGGATACATACCTTCAAGTTCTTGTTGGCAAATGTAGACCAGACGGAAGCCGCCTGAGTACTAATATCCGATACAGACTCGGCAATGTCGGAAGGATAGTCGTACTGCACAACAACATGTATGAGCAAAGGCAGCGGGGATTAGAGAGAAGGGAACGAGTGGGAGCTCTGGGGGGGGGAATCGACGACAACAGGGGCTGGCAAGGTGGAAACAAGAACGTACCGACTCAGTCTCGTGGACTTTGGTGATCTTAAGGAGCTTGGTGTGAACATCTTTCAAAGCATCGACCCGAGCTTCAAGTTGCTTGTATTCGGCTGGGAGCCTGTGTGGAGGTAGTAGATAGATAAGGGGAGACGTTGATATGTGCGGCAATGAGGGAATCAGGAAGGGAAACACGTCGGATCAGCTCATGTAGAGGCGGAAATCGAGCGAGGTAGACGAACTCGGTAATTCCGTCTGGTCCAACATTGCCCAATCGTTCCCTGTGAATATGGGCAGCGTCATTGAAGGTATGGGAGAACATCGGATGAATGATTGTATTTGATAGATCGAGACAGCAAAAACAAACGTTCAGTCAGCGTGAATCTTAGTTGACAGTGCCGTAGACGCACCTCGTCAATTGAACTGTATTGCGAAGGTTCTTTGACACGCCAGAGACATCGACCGCGGGCAGACTGGCAGTAAAGTTCTTCCAGGATGATTGCATGGTGTTAGAGACGCGATTGCGGTACTATTCAATTGAAAACATTCAGCTTGAACACCTTTTGCGTAGGTCAAAAGATGATGTTGTCTATGGCCACTCACCGGAACGGTCACAAGAGTGTTGGAAGCTGTAAATAGATGTGATGGAGATGGAGCGTACAGCAACTGGTTGTGCGCGCAAGAGAGATACCACCACGTTACGCGATTGATAACAAGGTAGCGGGATAAAAACGCCACGTCATATCTCGCACTGACGCGGCCGCGTTCATCCAAAGCTACCTCGATACATGTTTGTAGTTCTTTTTCATTCCAACCTCACGATCTGATCAAGCAAGATGGTCGCTAAAGATATCGAGGTGGCACCTATTGGGTTCGACTTCTCCAATTATGCTCGTAATGAGTTCTTGGGACAAAGCTTGGGTGGACTACCAAAAGGTGCGTTTGTCGATTGGTGATTCTGCTGGGAGCTGACAGAGGTACCTTTCGTGCTTGTAACTTATACCTTTGTTACCTTCTACGTGACTGTTGAATCACTCATATGCTGCTCATTCTCTGCATCCCCACTGGATTCTGCGCCTCGTCTGTTCCAACTACCCTTGACTGCTCGACCTGTAACTCCCTCTGCACCCTATGCAGCCACATCTACCGGTACAACCATCGTCGGACTGAAATTTGGAGGAGGTAGCTCGGGTGAACCAGAAGGAGTATGTCTCGGAGCAGATACCAGAGCAACAGCAGGACCTATCGTCGCCGACAAGAACTGCGAAAAGGTAGGGCGACTCATACCTTTGTTGTCAGCTTGTGGGTTCAGCTAACGCAGATCAGATTCACTTCCTTACTCCTCAGATCCGATGTTGCGGTGCAGGTACAGCAGCAGATACAGAGTAAGCTATTACACACCATATTGACATAGCTCATTAATGGCAGATTCGTCACCAATCTCATCTCGTCAAACCTTGAAGTGAGCTCCTCTCATGTCTTTTTCGAATGGCCTAGCTCACGGTGTATAGCTTCACGCCCTTTCCCAAGGCCGACAGCCCCGGGTCGTGACTGCCATGACCATGCTCAAACAATATCTCTTCCGGTTCGTCTGTTTTTGATTCGTGTCTCGTCTCATGTTTTGACATGCCGTAGATACCAAGGACATGTTGGTGCCCATCTTGTTTTGGGTGGTGTGGACTCTACTGGCCCTCATCTCTTCACTGTTCACGCACACGGTTCAACAGATAAGCTGCCGTACGTGACTATGGGAAGTGGTAGTCTGGCGGCCATGGCCGTGTTCGAGAGCTCCTACAAGGAGAATTTAACTGTGAGTCATATAACCCACCAATATTCGTCAAGACTATACTTTTCAGATCATATATATATCCAAACTATAACTGACGTACTTGCAGCGAGCAGAAGCAATCGCGTTGGTGGCAAGAGCGATTCGAAGCGGTATTTTCAACGACTTGGGGTCAGGTAGTAACGTCGACGTGGCAGTCATCACCAAAGCCGGTACAGAGATGTTGAGAAACTACGAGATGCCTGTGAGTCCGACTTCTTGTGTCTGGGTGGGTGCGCTTCTCGTTGGCTGAAGATCATCAGAATGAAAGAGGAGTCAAGTCACGCAACTACAAGTTCCGACGAGGCACAACCGCTTTCTCAAAAGAGTATATCCGGGATCTCATAGTCAAGGAGGAAGTCAGGTCTACCAGCGGTGCAGGTAAGGAGCAGGGACCTGCGGTCGCTGTTGCCGTTGGGGAGGGGATGGACGTGGATCCTTAGAGCTACTGTCCTGGATACAGTGTATGCATGTATATATTCAAGCGCCTTTGTGCACGTATATATCCAAGCCTTTGCGTCGCTGTCAGTTTCTCACGACTGTATGTCATGAGGACTACTACGACTTTGCCACGGTTAAGAAAGATCACGTGACGAGGACGCGACGCTTCGAAACCCGCGACTGGGACATTAAGAAGAATATGTGAGTACTCATACCTTGATCTATACATCTTTCATACACAGTTGATCAAGATGTCACTCAAAGTACCGAAAGCTGGAGGGCCTGACCTCTTCAAGGCCGGATACAAGGTACGTTACGCGAATCAGTCTCCTGGATACAGATCGGTACAAAAAAAAAGATGTCTGAGCGCTGATGTGTCGGTACAGTATATGTCTGGATTGGAAGAGGCAGTCTTACGAAATATATCGGCAGTTGGAGAGCTCAGTGAGATTGTACGAACTAGTTTCGGGCCTAATGGTAATTCTTTCGAAACTGGTTATGTGAGCGCGAAGTTGCTTGACTGATAAATTCGAACAGGTCGGAACAAGCTCATCATCAATCACTTGGGACGATTATTTGTCACTTCAGATGCAGCGACTATCATCCGAGAGATCGAAGTTGCACATCCTGCTGCTAAGCTTTTGGTCATGGCTAGTACAGCACAGGAAACTGAGGTGAGCAAAAACTTAAAATGCGAATTCCAAGGTGCTGATGTGTGTGTGTGTGTGTAGATGGGAGATGCGACAAATCTCGTTCTGATCTTTGCTGGAGAACTTCTCAAGAGGGCAGAACACCTTCTCACTATGGGTTTACACCCTAGTGATGTTATCCTAGGATACGAGATGGCTTTGGCGAAAGGTCGGGAGGAGCTTGAAAGTAGGTTGCTAGCCATTATCAGTCTGCTGACACTGTGCAGAACTCGTCTACCAAACTATCCCTTCTTCACCACTGCCTACACCTGCAGAATTGGCTATTGCGGTCGCTCCGTCTCTAGCATCCAAACAACCAGGATCAGAACAGTTCCTCGCATCGCTTGTCGCTGAAGCATCCCTGGCTGTCATGCCAAAGAACCCTAAAGACTTCAACGTCGATTCAGTCCGCGTCGTCAAAGTGCTCGGGGGTGGACTTGATGCCAGTCGTGTAGTCAGAGGAATGGTTTTCGGCAGAGAGCCAGAGGGTACGTGTAGCGATCGAAAGAGAAATGGAGATGGAGGAGAGAGTATGCTGATATGAGTAGGTGTTGTGAAAAAGGCGACAAAAGCAAAAGTGGCAGTGTATACTTGTGGACTTGATATCTCGCAGACAGAGACAAAGGGTACAGTACTGTTGAAGAAGGCGGATGAACTTCTCAACTTCACCTCGGGAGAAGAGAAACAGTTGGAGGGTGTCAGTCTCTTTCTTTACATCGGATTAGGTCTCGAATGCTGATTCAGAGGAATAGTACTTGAAAGAGATCGCCAGCTCCGGTGTCAAGCTCGTCGTGGCTGGATCAGGTATCGGAGACCTCGCTTTACATTACCTCAATCGACTCGATGTTGGGGTCATCAAAGTGTTGTCCAAGTTCGATCTGCGCCGTTTGTGCCGAGTGGTTGGAGCGACACCTCTGGCACGTCTCGGTGCCCCTACTCCCGAAGAGGCGGGTATGGTCGACGTATTTGAGACGGTTGAGATTGGTGGTGATCGAGTGACGGTACTGCGACAAGAAGAGGGAGAACGTACACGCACAGCTACAATTGTTCTTCGTGGAGCCACTGCGAACTACCTTGACGACCTCGAACGCTCTCTCGACGACGGTATCAACACTGTTCGTATCCTCTTGAGGGACGGACGACTCGTTCCAGGTGCAGGGGCAAGCGAGATTGAACTTGGGCGCACCATCGCAGCGTACGGCGGCAAGACTGCAGGTCTAGCGCAACACTCAATCATGCGTTGGGCAGAGGCATGCGAAGTTGTTCCTCGCACTTTGGCGGAAAACGCTGGTTTAAACGCTGAAGATGTCGTTTCAGCTCTGTACAAAGCTCACGCCGATGGTGATGTTGCTGCCGGAGTGGATATCGAGGGTGAAGGAGATGGTGTTTTGCACAAAGAGAATGCCCGAGTGGCAGATTCGTTCGCGGCAAAAGATTGGGCAATCAAGTTAGGTACCGAAGCTGCCATCTCGGTATTAAGGGTCGATAGTATCATCGTTAGTAAGCAGGCTGGTATCGCACCTCCAAAACAGTCGGGAAACTGGGATGAAGACTAGAGCATGCATTTCATTGTAGAGTTGCGGTATATATACGGGGTGTGTGCTTCGGCCGTGCGCAACAGACAGGACTTGACTTGTGTTTCCGTCGTCAGAAAAGAACAAGAATTGACTGGTGCTTTCGTCAGACAATAAAGCTGGATTTGACTCATTACTTTTTTTTTCTCCCAGAGTGAGGGAGAGGCAGCTTGTGGTTAACTATAAAACCGAAATATGTAGCATCTCAATAATCATATGTAACTCGCCTGTGCTGCTGTAACCAAAAAAAGAATATGAAGATAATAGAAATTAAGGTATGTCTATCTACACTCTACACTACACACTACTACTATGCGGTTTTGTCATTGTTGAACCTATCACGCACGTCCAATAGTCCATTTTCAAACCACCAAGTCCATCAGTACTCTCCTCTTAGATGTCATAAAGAGAGGGAAAGAAAACAAAAACAAGACTACCGTTGAACATTGAATGATCCTACACCATGGGAGTTCTGTCCAGTCTTGATTTTCTTATTAGGAACGACAGTCACGGGTTCGCAAGCCGTTCCATTTTGAGCGAGGTCGAATCCCCTAGCACAAGATCGGATCTCGCATCGTCCGTTCTTGCATGCTACGGAGTCGACGTTGGGGAGAGAAGTACAATCTTCTCCAGAGGGGAAGAAAGGGTCATTGATTGGTGCGTTTATACAACCTCCACCTAAATGAATTTAGTGTCAGCGGACCACGATGACAATCGCTCGTTGGGATGATGATGTGGTGGAATGTATAATAAGAGATTCGCCACTTGGGAGAAGGGTAGAAGGTTGGCCAATTTGAACGAAGAACTCACAAGATTCGATATCTGCCCTAGTATCAATACATTCCATTCCATTACCCCAAGTTCCAACAGGACACAAATCCATTCCATTAGGACATGAGGTAGGTCCACGACGCTTTAAAGCAATAGGTACACCGGATTGACAAGTGTATTTAGTCTTTTTAACACATTGACCACCGCATGAAATTTGGCTGGTAGTGCATGATGGTGTGGATGGTATTGGTACGCATTGGCCTGATGCGGACATTGTGTAGCCTGCGTTACATGCTAGAATGGCAGATCGTCAGTATCGATTCAATCGACAGATATAGGAACCGGTGGGGGCGGTAAGGGGTTTGGAAGACTGGCAGGGAAGGACAAAGAACGGTTCAGGGGAGAGAGACAGGAGATGAAAAAACTTACATCGGGAACAACAGCCTTTGTAACCTGGTAAGAAAGCATGGTGTGAATTGAGTAAGCTCAGAGAAGCGGTGGTACAGATCTCGCTATATGTGAAATCGTAGATGGCGGCGTAGCCTGGGTACAAGATAGGGAATTCGATCTATGAATGAAGCATGAGTTGGAGTCCAATCTAATTTTTGTAGAAGAGCTGTGGGTCCGTGCGAATACTTACAGCCTTGGCAACGTTCAAAGCAGCAGTACCATTCAATACCAATCCAGCACTAGTGACGACATCTACCGCTGCATTCAGATTGAGCAAGCCAACCGATGCAGCTGTATCGATACAGATACACGTATCGGCTGCGAGATCAAACTGAGCGAGAGATTTGCCTCTGTTCTTGGATATGTCGAATTTGAAGTCTTCGTCGAGACGGATACAGAGTCCGACGGATAGATCAATCAAGTCACGATCTTCCAAAGATCGTGCGGCAGGGGAGCGATGACGGGTTGGCGTTCGTCCACCGATTGCTGACGAGGGTCCAAGGGCGAGAAGAAGGGAAGAGAGCACAGTCAGAAGTTGAGAAGAAAGCATGCTGGATGAAAGGTAAATGGTATGGACTGGGTTGAGAGGATGAATTGAAGAGCCGATGAGGGTAGTGGATGTAGTACAGATTGTCCGTGAGTTTATGAATGTTCAGAAAAGATACGATAAGAGGAGTGAACACTGTAGACTCCCCGAGACTAGACGAAATGAGAGAAATCAGGCGAGACGGAACGAAGTCTATTCTATAGAGTACGAGTAGGGCGGTAACGAGTATTATCTGAGAGAATCAGCACACTCTGCCTACTATTAAAGGTAATGAGCCAACCCTTCCGGGTGGGAACCAGAATGGTTGGTCCATTCTCCAAGGGGGAAACAACTGGTGACGATCAAACACATCAACTTGAAACTAATCAATGCGACAGGGGCAACCGAACCGGCTGGCATATCAGTCAGTCAAGACTGATATCCCAGTGCGTTGCGTTCCGACCAAAGCAAATGAGCGCCAAGTAAGGGGAATCGAGTTTCAAAAGTACTCTTCATTCGTACAGTGTTAAGCGTTGATAATCAGCACGGTATGAGCAAAATATGATTGAATTGCAAGTGGTCAGCGATCGAAGTAAACTGCCAAGAGATCCAGCCAGTGTTGACAATTGTATCTCGCTCATTAGTGCGTACAAGGATCTGGAGGGCCTGGCAAGAAGATCCCTAGATAATCAGACATGTCTCAAGTTGAGCAAGGGATCAACAGTCAATATCGATATCGCAATCAGTTGATTTCCTATGGCCTGGAACGAGCCGAGCCAGAGAAATGTGATTGTTTCGGTCGCTTCTCGTCAATAACGGGAGCCGAGAGACCAAGGAACTAGGCCTTGTAGAAGATCTATTAGCGAAATGAACCCTCAATTGATTGGTTGAGACTCATCACTGGTGGATACAGCTGATTACTCCATTAGCATGCAACACCAGCATTTCGGTCCTGCTCACTATATGTTACAGCAGCATAGTCTGTACTAAACTCAGATTTCTACCGCATCCTCCAGTGTACAATAGCTTGGAGCTGAGACTTTGAATGCTGTGACCTGTCATTCGTGTGCACCTTTGCCAAAACCTCGAGTGTACTCGAGTACGACGCCTCAAAGGACGCGACTGAATTATACTCAAACCAATATCTCTTGACACCTTGGAAGCTCGTTTTCAGCAGATACCTCGCAAAGACGACTCTAATCTACTGTAAGAGGGAGGCCCATTTCCACATCTGCGGGTCATATACATGAAAGCGTAGCCTTGCTACGCAACGGACATACACCATGCCTATATCGAACAATGGCGGATGATCTCCCACGTGGGCTGTCCGGACGCGTTCATCGATTCGCAGCACCCAAGTCAGTAGTTGATCTCTGAATTTTCTCTAGACATCTACACATAGACATAGTCATTGCAGTGGACAAGGGCGCGGCGTGAGATCGACCTGCTTGCTCTTTTGAGAAGCATTCGGTGGACGCTGGTCGCTCGCCATGCCTCGTATATCGCTTCCCCGACGTATACCGCTTCCCCGACGTGGACTCCGTTCGATTGTCATACTCTTCTGTCTTCTCTTTATTCCCTATATCCTCTTCGGCCATATCTCAACAATTCACACACCTGCCGACTCTGCTGCCGCCGCCGCTTCGTATATCTCGCGTTTACGGAAGTCTGAGGCATACACTGCTTTGTTCGACCGAGCATCGCCATCAGCTGGCTTGGTCGTGCAGGATCGAGATGGTGGAGATGATGGTGCAGCACCAGCTCGGCATAACAGCAAGGGCAAGCGAATGCCTCAGCACAATTTCCGATCCGATGGTCTCCTCGAAGTAAATTCACAAGGCCAACATCCCATCTTCGATCTTGTAGAGCGCGCAAAACGGACTTGGGCAAATAAGCAGGCTAGGGCTAGTCAAACTTTAGGACAGGCTGTAGATGAGTACCGCAGGCGGTATGGACGACCTCCGCCAAAAGGCTTTGATCGATGGTCCGTCCACCCAAATACATGAAGATAATCTAACTTGACCTCGAATAGGTGGGCCTATGCCAAACGGAAAAATGTCCAACTACCGGACGAGTACGATCAGATAGTAAGTGACCCAAGGTTTGGTACGGGATCCCTCGCTGATCCGGAAATAGCACCGGGATCTAGAACCATTTCATGCCCTTCCACCTTCACAGATTCAGGATCTAGTTCGAGAGGTATCCGCTCGATCAGGAATGATCACTATCACCTGTCCCGGTATAACCGATGAGGAACGGACTTGCACTTATTCCATCGTACGCGAGGGTCTAAACGAGGAAGGGACACGAGTAGCTCAAGATCGAGCCGAGGCACAGATGGGGCTCTTGGAGGATATCGAGGACGTTCTGGAAGAGGTACAGGCCGTGTTCTATTCACATGATGGACCTTGGCAGTTTGTTGGACATGCTTATGTGAGTGAACAAATGGACATATCATGATATCATATGGGCGAGTCTTACGAAGAGTAGAAGAGCGCGCTGGAAGATGCTGCAGCGGTCGGAGAATGTACGTCCTTCTCTCTCGGAACGGCAATGTAGTGCGACTTGACTGACTTGCTCAGATCTGGACACTGAAGAACAGGATGTACGCCAGTTCCTCCTGACTGAATTGTGATCTTAACTGACGCCTGAACAGCTCGACACCGCATATCTGGGATGGGCATCTGCATGTGCCCCACACAAACCACTGCGCGAATCATACGATCTAGATACGTATCCAGATCTCGAGGCCCTGTGGCAACGACAAGAGAAAACTTTCATTTGGGATCACAAAGCTTCGATGGATCCTTGCAATCACCCGACAACGGCGCATTTGGCCGGATTCCTATCTGGACACGGCAAGGGTCCTGGACCTGGTAAAGCAGTTTACCCAGCTATGGCCATGTGTAAGACGGGTTTACACTCTGATGTCCTCGCTGTACGTGGAATCGAGCCAGCGTTCTGCTCTCAACTGATCGTGCAGGTATCTATGGAGGCTTGGACAGAAGATGTAGGAGTGGACCCGCCATGGGAAGGAAAGGAAGATCGGCTTCTTTGGCGAGGAAGCACAACTGGAATATACTTCAACACCAGATCTCCGTGGAGTACGATTTTTCAATCTCGTAGTATTTTCCCACTTGCTCACTCACGTATCTAGATATCTCACAGCGAGTCAACCTAGTTTCGAGGACAGCTCAGCGGAATGGCCATATACCAGTTCTTGACATTACCGATCCACTCGAACCCGTCCTAGGACCTGTTGATACCTCGCTGGCCGAGCTCAATGGTGAGCTAATGGATGTTGGGTTTTCTGGGCAAGCAATGCAGTGTGATCCGGAGGTATGCGCCAAAGTCAACAAGGAGTATAACTTTGGTTCCTGGAAGGACTGGAACGCTTCAAACAAGTCAGTCTGCTTTTGAGAGACACTGGTTTTAGGCTCATAATAGCTCGTAGGTATAAGTACTTGCTGGATATTGGTATGTTGTTCCGTGCATTTGGTCATTTCGATGCTGACTTGGGGTAGATGGGAATGGCTGGAGTGCGCGTTTCAAACGTCTGATGACTACCAATTCCGTTGTCCTCAAATCGACCATCTTCCCAGAATGGTATGTCGCTCCCACTCGTCACTACTAGATACTGACTTGTTTCCCAGGTACACCGACAGAGTACAACCTTGTGAGTTTTTCGAACCCCGATCTGAATCCTTGACCTTGTGCTAAGAATCCATCTTAGGGGTCCACTACATTCCCATCAAGCCAGACCTGACGGACCTATACGATGTGCTGAGTTTCTTCCATAATGGCCACGACGACATGGCCAAGGAGATGGCTGTCGCAGGGAAAGAATGGAGCAAATCGTTCTGGCGTTGGGAGGACATGGTGGCGTACCAATTCAGGTAGGTCTCGACCTGTCAAACCTTGATCATAGCGTGTATAACTTATGCTATCCTTTAGATTGATGCTTGAACTGTCTCGACTTGCGGCACCAGATAGGGACGAGGCAAGTTATCATATCAAGGGAAGCGAGCACAGCGATGATCATGAGATTGGATTGGAAGGGGAATAGTCATCTAGCATCTAGCATTTTCACATAGAATATTTAGACTGCATTCAGCATCATGTTACATGGCATTGTACTGTACGACTTTGCGAGCAGACCGCGACTGATGATCTACTGTACAACTCTCTCTCTCTCTCTTCTCTCTCTCTCTCTCTCTCTCTCTCTCTCTTCTCTTCTTCTCTCTCTCTCTCTCTCTCTCTCTCTCTCTCTCTTTCTCTCTCACATTCAGTAACCTGATAATCTACTACGCAACACACACACACACTCTCTCTCTCTCATTCAGTAACCTGATAATCTACTACGCAACACACACACACTCTCTCTCAATCTACTGTATGACACAGATTGGTTCAGGCGGTGAACCCGCTGATATCAATTTATCCTTCTTCTGCATGGTGATAGGAACCATGACTCCTCCTGGCATTTTTGTTCCTACACCAGCGTCCAAGCATCAGTCAAATCCATACGCGTAATATTAATATGGTCAGGCCGAGGTTCGTTATTTACCTTGTGGAAGTACCATGGGGAAATCGGCAATGCTAGACATTGGTAAGACCGCTCCACCAGGGAGTGATGTACCTGTTGGTAGACTGATGATTTGTCAATTGTGTCTCCCTCCATATGCAGGTGATGATAAGCTTACAAGACGCCCTCGGTACTGTAATTCAAATCAGCTTCGACTCAGATATGGGACTGCAGAAGCTGAAGGAGTTTCTAGCTTACATTGTATGATACGCATGATACTTGATTCCATACCCATCAGGTACTATTGCATTCTACCACGATTAGCCTACCCATCACCCCATCAAGGAGGGTAAAGGAAAGCCTCACAGGGATAGGCTCTTCAACTGTTACAGCGAATGGATGAACAGGACGTCCTGGACCAATTCCAGATGGCATTTTTACCTCGTTACTTACACTTCTACTCGAGCTCTGATATTTTTCAACCAAGATGGCCGACGTCTAGTGCAACACTCTCGAAGAAACTCCCTTTATCCTCGCTCCTCCCTCCTTTCAAGGCAGCCCTAGCCT
Source organism: Naematelia encephala (assembly GCA_002105065.1). NCBI lineage: Eukaryota > Fungi > Basidiomycota > Tremellomycetes > Tremellales > Naemateliaceae > Naematelia > Naematelia encephala. Next base: position 215,933 of record MCFC01000010.1, read on the forward strand.
TTGTTTCGACCAGGACTGAAACCGTCAAAATTTGCCACTACACTACCGACACGGACTACGACGCCACGTGGGTATGAGCCCAACCGGATCTTCCCTCTCGACGAGCTTCTCTATATACAAAGAGGATTCCCCTTGCTCCTTTACACTGCCTTTCCCTCTCCCTATCCTTTTCTACTTGTTGGACACAAGATGCGTCTCGAACATATATTACTCATATAAACTATACGCTTACACTTCACTTCGACCGTTCACCCCAGCTCGACTTGTCTCATCTTCTTGGAGTGAAATCGATATAGGTTCGGAGCGAAGGCAATGGATACTCCGACTGGGGAAGGAAATCTCATCCCTTTTGTTCTAAAGAGACACCTGTCTTCGGCAGGAGGGTCGAGTCCTGTGTCAAAGCGTCGCATTGACGACTCACCCTCCGAGTTACCAGAATCAGATGAGGGTGTAGAGCAACGCGAGACGATCAAGCACGAGTATCAGCCCAACAGAGTCGACAATGAGTCCGAGGAAAGTGATGAAGAAGAAGAAATCGTGCCGAGATGTAAGATCGATAAAGGGAAAGGCAAGGCCAAAGCTGTCTGTGTTCCAGAGTTGCCAGACGATGTGTGGAAGAGGGTATTCGAAATGTACTTGGATGACTGCGCGGAAGGTGCGTTAGATCGATTACCTAGCATGATCCCACTGATGGTGTCGAGTAGACTGGCATGATTCGAATCGATACAGAGGTGCTCTGAAACCACTTCTACTCTCTAAAGACCTCACCAGCGTCGCACTGCCCATCCTGTACTCGCACCCCATGGTCAGCTTCTCCACTATCCCTTCGTTCTTGAGGGCCTTGGCATACAGTTCAGCTCCTTACACTGCGCTTCCCAAAGCGTGTTATGTAAGACATCTGACAATACGGCCTTCCCCACCTGCTCCATCGCTCGAGTTCTCCCAGCAAGCCTACAAGGACTATCAATCGCGACATGCCGGCTCCGATCCATTGACTATTCACGCTTCTCTCCCGCTTCTCTTTCACCATATTCCGCAGCTACACACATTTACCTTGAAGGAGACCCTGATCTTACACGAAGACGACGCCAGGTTGCTCTTTGGCGCTCTGAGCCTAACACGGCCAAAGAAGGCCAGACTCGAGTTCCGTATGTGGGATCTACACGATTCGCCAATCGGCGATGTCCTGGTGGCTGCCAATCGACCTAGCATACACCATCCTACCACGGCTAGAATAGGAGGGTCAAGACAGCCGCATCAAACTCCAAATCAGCGGAGAAATAACCACCCTGGCGGATTTGTGCCTATCCTAGAGGCCTGGAGAGATGCTCTGTTGCAGGGAGACGAACTTGATATACCCTCCGAGTGGCTCGATCTTGGTCAACAAAATCCGCACCAACCACCGCACCCGCCTGCTCAAATTCATCCTCCCGTGATTCCACTTGCTCAGCTGTTCCTGACCACTGTCCACAACGACTTGTCTAACAGGGCTCGTGCGACTTCACGGCATAATACCACGGCCACTTCGATCATCCCCACAGCGAATGACATCAATCACTCGCCTGCACATGCTCCTCTGGTCACTTCTGATTCCATCACAGCGCATAGCGCAGGCACGCTTCCTCAGTTGGATCTGTCGGAGGCGTCCCATGCCGATGCGGACAAACCTTCGACTGACGAGATCGGACTTCCACATTTTCCCGCTGTCAATTTGATCCATCGTGCACCATTCGGCCCCCAAAGCCATGTCAGCGCCGATGAGCATCAACTGATCAATGATGGCTGGGGAAACTTGCCGCCCAACCGTCCGTGGGCTCCCGCACCACCAAGATCGTCTCCCCAGCCAGACAAGTTCCGCTCACAGTGGGCTAGTGCACCATTGCCGAGTGCAACAAGCGGCGATCCCTCATCTTTAGGCGATAGCACTCAGCGACGACTCCAAAGCAATACGACATCGCCTAGTATCTCCCATCCATATCCTTTGGGTTCGCGAGCGACGACAACGAGCGACGAGGCAATAGTCACTCATGAAGCAGCCAGCGCAGCATCCTCTGAGCTATCAAATGCTTCATCAACGGTGACCCATGCAGGAATGCATCAGAGCGGGACGGACGCCACGACGACATTATCGTCAGTAGACACCACAGCGGCCATGTCGTTCCACGCCGAGCCATTGACAGCTGTACGGCCCTTAAGTCTGGGAACTTGCTCGATGGACAACGGCAATCCAAGTGACTTAGTAAAAAACACGGACATGCCTCCGTCAGTCACTCCAAGCAGTTCAATGGACTTATTAGCGTCTGAAACCAGTCCTCCTGCGCCTAGTCTAGCCTCTGGCTGGTACATTCCTCCCACCATCACCACGGCCTCAGGAAACTCCGCTTCTACCATATCGCTTGACGACCAACAACGATCGGCCACTCGTGACATGGATATACGAGCTCCTTCGCCTGATTTTGGTGACCTTTCGAGCCTTCTCACCGATATGCCCGCGCCATCCTTAGCCATACCAAGTCAATCCACCGAGTCTGAAGCGGAAGGGGTGAGGTCCCGGGCGCCTAGATCGGGGTCTGTCTGGGCCATTCATCCATATTCCGATGAGTCGACCCCGCCTATCGACACGCACCTCTCGCAGCCTCCGATAGTGTTTGTCAGCCGTAATGGTAGATCGAATCGCCAGTCCAGTCGTAGACGAGCCGCTAATGATGCTGCTGCCAATCATACTGCTGCCAATGACGCAACTCCCAGGCGTGAGGATCCCGAGATCGAGAGGCAAATGACCCGAATGCCGGGAGTTACGGGGCACGCTCTGGCTCGCGTGATTCGTGCACTCCTGCGAGACTTGATCGAGCGAGCATGGTCCCCGCGAGTGCACGGTCTGTCGGTCGTGTTGCTTGATCCCCTTGCAAGTCTCATCGTACGCGCTCCCGATCTCGACCTATGGACTCGATTACCTGTCGAACACATTCGCGTACATTTACCGCGAGGCTGCAACCCGCTTGCAGTGTTCAAAGGGGTGAAGGAATGTGCCAAGGATCGCCTTCGTCGACAACGTCTGGCAGGCGATGGACAGCCACCGAACCCGCGTTTGCCTGAGATCGACGACGAGCAGCGCCGAATTGTTGGGGGTGACGGTATGGGTGGCGGTCTCCTGCACCCAGCTATCGAGTTGTTCGAGATCGAGGTCAACACCCTTGCCGAGATGCATGACGAAGTGTGGATCAAGAATGGAGATCAGCTACCTCCTGAGGTATGCCGAATTCTTGTTGGGGAGCACGATTGGCGTGATCTCAAGATTGGTGCGTTTCTGCCTCATGCTTTGGAATTTATCCTGACTTGTTTTTTTTCTCGCAGGACCGAGTGTACGCTCGAATTACGTGGAAGATCAAGTAATCCCACGACCAAACACAGTAATGACGGACGATATAGGCTCGCCTCATTTCAGCTTTGTGTCTATCGACGATGATAGTACCGACGATGAATCTCTTTTGGCAGACAGTGACGAAGAGGGTGAGACATACAATGCACAGGCAGCTGCAGAGCAGCGTATGAGGACGAAGGAGAGGGTGATGATGTAGTGTTTTCTTTTTTTCATGACGAGTCTGAGTGTTCACTGTACATCTATGAAGAGGTTTCGCGATTTCGGTTTGATCAGAGAGAGAGAGGGAGAATACTTACGTAGGACTGGACAAGATTTCTTTAGTGGCCAAGAGAAACTTTGTAATACCTGTGAGATTTGTAGAGTATGAGAAGAAAGATAAAGCTGTTTTGTTGTACATACATATATATTGTGAAACCCATTGTTCATTGCAGATATCATTAGGCATGTATATGCGATAGGTCCGTTAAGTACTGTATGATATTTGCCTGCCAATCTGACGCACACACATACTGGTATAATTTATGAGAAAAAAGTCGATGCAAAACTAGAAAATACATGTTGGAGATACCTATGTTTTGAAAACCTAGATGATTGCCTATTGAGAAAGGAGGAGAAATAAATAGAAACAGAAGACTATGCAGTACGTTCGTCTATCCTCTCTTCATCATCTGCAAATACCTTGCCTTCACTCGCTAATTTTTTATCTTGATATGCGTATACTGCGAATTGAGCTAGAACGAACCTAGGGAAATCAATCAGTATCTGATATATACTAATTGGAGAGAACGAGGAATGAGAAATGTGTGAGATTTTCAAGTGGACCAAAAAAAAAAAGAGAGAGAGATAAGTCAAAAGGAGGTGAGAAGCAATATATAGGGATTTTTAAAGAGTAGAAAACAAGTACGTACAGGTCTAGAAATATTGTTAGGCCAGAACCTGCTAGCCAAGAGGCATTTGCTAGTATGTATCGAGGTTCGAGTGAAGTGAGTAAGATGGACATTACGTATGTTATATCTGACATTGAAATAAATCAGTCTTACATTCCCAGTTTCGCTAAGAGATTGAAAGGGGAGGAAAGTGAAGGATAGAGATTGGAGGGATTGATAGGATATGGATTGGAAAACTCACTCCCTGATATTGAAAAGAAGAACATTGCAAGTGATAAACCTGCACAACGTGTTTTACTATTTATTTCACCCACTATCAGCTTTCTTACGTTTGTAAGGGAAGTATTAATCAGTGTACTAACTAATTATGTGCGATTTGAGGAACTCGACTACCGAGATACAATACGGCGCTAGTATAACCCAACAATTGAGATCTCCATTCGAGCTCTACAGGTGGTTTTTCAGGAATAGAAATCTCGTCTGGTTCTCCAGAAGTTAAGAACCACGCAACCACACCTGCACCGAGTACGAATAGTAGCAAGAGTGGGTATTCGAGGTATGGAGGTAGAAATGGTTTGGGTTGAGTTGAGTGTGTTGGTGTTGATGTTGATGTTGATGTGGCGAGGAGTGGTGAAGTTTCAGAATCAGAAGTCGTAGTGTCTTGTTGTTGTATTTGAGAGGAAGAGGAAGAACGAGAGGCAAGACGACGGTAGTAATATACTTGGAAAAGAAGGATCAAGTCGCATATCGTATACTATCAAAGTCAGTAACTAGTTCCTCGTCTAGTAGCCTTGATCAGGCAAAGTCGAAGGGCAGGCAAGTGGGTAGCCGTAATCAGAGAAAGGAGAAGGGTAATGGGTAACTCTTAAAGGGAAGAAGACAAGGAGAAGTTATAACATACGTATAGAGCAAGGATAATCATGGTGGGTAGAAGCTTGGCCATAGCTCCTCCAATCAGATTGGTGATATCTCCCAATAACCATAGAACGATGAAAGTGACTGATAATCCTTCGCCGGATTTCAGTTGAAAGTTCTCCCATACTAATGCGAATCAGTCTCGGTCTCGAACTCGTCGTCTCAAACTCAAAGGTTTTTGAAGTTTGATACTTACTTTGAGGAGTGTACACTACGATCCAACATGCGATAGACATCCATCCGAGCTGAAGAATGTTAGTGATTGTGTTTGCGAAGAGGATGACAAGACTCCAGACTCACGATGCTCGATAGCTCATCCGACGTTGGTGCTGACAACATGGTGTGCATGGATGGATTACAGACTTGCAGATATGTAGGTACTGTACAGGTCAACCTAGTACGCTCCAATGTAGTATTAATGGAGTTGAGGTCACTGTAGTGAATGTCTAGATGTGTTGACGATATTGGTGAGAGAAACACTTTTCAATGAGCGACATGAGCGACTCTCAATAGTCATAAGATATATTTGATTCCGCCCCACGTCATCTCTCGCCGCTCGGACGCTGTGCAACCTTTGATCGCTCGTTCAACTCTCCTTGTCCTCCTCTCTGTCTGCATACCTCTCAATATCGTCAGTCAAGATGGAGTCAGCTGAACCACCTAATCCATTCGCGACTTCCCCTTCTGGCTCAGTGATCTCAACACCCACTCGAGTCCTATCTCCCAACCCAACACGTCAACTCCCAGGTTCAGGTTCAGGTCCAGGTCCAGGCTCATCCTCGTCTTCTCCATCATTCACAGCACGCAAGACCTCGTCTGTCATATCTGCCGCGTCAGGTTCACCGCCGCCAACTCACCGTGCGAGCTTTCCAGATCCTGCAAAGGAGCCTAAACGTGGTTCATCAAAGCTTGCAGGTCCATCACCCAAGGAAGGGTTCTGCTGCGAACGCGACAAGCAAATTCATGAGGGTGAAGAAGTATCAATCGTGGATGCTTTCAAGACTACCGAAGGTGGTAAAGCATCTTATATCACCTATGTCATTCGTATTGGTGTGAGTCCCTCAAGTCCCTTGCCTATGCGAATGTTGATGGTGATTCTAGTCTCATACGACCCGAAGACGATACTCTTCTTTCCTCAGCTTACATCAAGCTCTCATTGGATTGTATCCAGTCCTCATTATCCCCCCTATTCCTAATAAGCAAAGTCTGGCAGATTACGCCGTCAAGGGTCAGAGTAAAGCAAAGGAGGACGCGACCGTCATTGCAAGACGTAAGCGGTTACTAGAGGATTTCTTGCGCAGATGTTGTCGACATCCCATCTTGGGCGGAGAACATGTCCTTCATCGATTCTTAGAAGATGGCGTCAGCTGGGTGAGTTATCTCTAATACACCCTGCCGACAACGCATGAAAGCTGACGAATATCAGTCGGAGGTGGTAAATTCGCCTCCGGTCAGCCTCTTACCTAAGAATCCCCTACATGCTCCATCTCACAATCCGACCTTCCAACCAATCTCACCTGCTACTTCCACTGGAGACTCTCCAACAACACCGTCATCTACATCGTACATTGCACATCATCTACTGCCCACCCCATCGCCTACTCACCCGCTCAATCACCCCGATCAACGGTTTATGGATTCAGAGACATTCACAGAAAAATTCCAAACACACGTTGGCGGCCAGATGGAAAAGGTCAATAGGCGCGTGACCAAGCGCTGGGGTGAGCGTGCCGCAGACATGTCGGAGCTTGGTGCCGTGTGGAATGGATTCAGTCTGGTTGAAGGGGGTAAGCTTGGTGAGGCGATCGAGAAGGTTGGCCAAGCCGTAGACGGAGAATATCTCGCCACTGCTGCATTGGTGAGTCATGCCTAGTCAAGAGGAGTAGCGGCTCACTCTTACAGCTGCAAGCATGGGAACGGACCACGACGGAACCGCTTCATATCTATGCCCAATTCGCAGCTTCCATACGCTCCCGCCTGTCGTTCCGACACCAAAAACACGTGCAGTATGAGCTGGTGCTCGAAGCTCTAGAGACACAAAAGGACAAGCTTGAGCTGCTCGAGTCTGCAGAGCGCGAAGCACGCCGTCTTGAAGATGCATTAGAGCGTGGTGGGCGGGGACTGAGTCAGGCTTCCTCGGCCGATGAGGAGGCAGAGCGTCAACGGGATCGTGAGAGGGAGGGAAGCATCAGGAAGAGAAATCCAGGATTCGGACTGTTTAACGCTGTCAAGCACAGTTTGAGCGGCATGATGGATGTGGATCCAGAAGCCACAAGACGTGCGAATATCGGCAAGACCAGGGACAATATCTCTCAGGTGGGTTTGTGGGCCATGAGCCTTGATTACGAAGGACCGTGCTGACGCTTGTAAAGCTGGAAGACTCGCTCCAGGCTTCCGAGCAGGACCTCAAGTATGCCTCGATGACCTTACAAGCGGACCTGGATCGATTCCAGAGACAAAAAGTTGCCGACCTTCGTCTTTTGGCTATCCAATTATCTAAAGTGCATAGGGAATGGTGTCGTCAGGTCAGCTATCCAATGCGTCAAACCAATCACAGCTGATCCTCTTTGACAGAACCTCGAGGCTTGGCAAGCTGCCCAAACAGCAATCAACGAGGTGGAAGATCACCCCAACCAGCCTCCTGCTCAAGCAATGCCCGAGCCTCCTGCCGCACTCGAGATAGATGGCGAGGAAGGAAGTATGAGAATGGGTGGGCTCAGAGCCGAGATTGATCAGGTCGAAGCGGCCAATATGCCTCTACCTCTGTCAGAGGGGGATGAACTTGGGACAGACGTCAGTAAAGGGAAAGGCAAGGCCGATGACAGTCCGTTTGGACCTCTGTAGTGTATGTTTATTCGGGTTACTCGATTCCATGTATGCACAACGTTGTAAAGCATCATTGGCGCGCGCGTTGTTTGAATATTTTCTGTCGGATTAAATGTTGATTTTCCCAAATTGACGTGCCTGATTTGATGCCGTTGGCTGTTCCATAAACAAAGCCATCTTTTGGTCCGTCACTCAACATTGTCTCTTTCTTTCCTTTTTCCCTTCTCCTCTTCTTTTACTCTCAAACTACCCTCTTGTCCATCTTGGAATCCTCAAAACGAGCATCTATCCTATCCCACACTCCACTTTGCCTTGGTCAAAGTCTATCACTCACTCTTACAGTGGTTAATTAGACCACAATGAACCCACAACCAATCCCTTCATCGTCTGAAGACCTCGAACGACGTCGCCTTGAATCTACTCTTGAAGCAGATTTACATTCTCTATCACTCTCTTCACTCTTGACCACCACTAGCGCCAATTCTCCTTCTTCTTCTCAAACCATCATTCATCATAACAATAACGGTGGTGATGGTAGTGATCAAATTTCCTTATCATCAATATCGTCTATTGAACATCCAAGAGCATTTGGAGAAGGTCTTACGGGTCGTTCAGACTTTGAGTTAGATAGGTTACATAATTTACATCAACAACATTATTTCGGACCGAGTGGGACTCCTAGGGCTGCTGGAAGGACAGAACGGAACGTTGGAAGAGGTACAGAACGAATCTCGTCGTCTGGTGCTGGAAGAGGCACCGAACGTATCGTGTCGGGCACTGGAAGAGGTACGGAACGGATTGTGTCGGGTGTACAGAGTGAGAAAAGTGTGGCACAAAGTCCTGTTAGTACAGCAGGACATCATGTTAGTCAGATGACACTTGGAGTTGGAGTATTCGAGAGAGACGGAGGTAAAGATGCGAATGGTGATTTGGATGATGATGATGATTGGGATCCTGAACGAAGTCTGGGGAGGCTGGTCGGCGAGTTGGGAAGAGTCATGGGCGATGTAAGTCCTTCCTACCTATCGTCAACGGTGAGGTAGATGATTGAATACTGATCACGGTATATCCGTATTGTGCAGAAAATATCTCAACGCCCAACATCCCCTTTCTCTCCTTCAAGATCCCCTCGGTCCCCTTCCCCACTCTCTTCAGTCCTCGTCAACCAGCCCAATCTGTCTCTCACGTTGAACCGCAATGACCCTCTGTTATCCCCACCCATCTCGGGTGCAAGTGACGATACCACTCGTAAGCCATCCAGCGGGTTCACTTCGATGGCACAGCGACTGGGGGATGATCTCCGCGCAAGCAAGCCACAAGCTCGTAGAGCGCTGAGCGACACGACGGCGCACAACATTGCGAAGACTCCTGGACCGAAGCGCGCATCCCAAAAGGACAAACTCAAGAACCTCCAAGGTGGAGAAAGGAGGACGAACTCGGCGCCTGCTGGACGACCGAGCGTGCAGGCTGATGTTACGGGTATGACCAACTTGCTCGAAACGCCTGCAAAGGGGATGGAACACGGAGTGCTGGGAAAGAATACAGATGTAGGGGGAAAAAGTGGCAGTGAGTGTCTCAAGTCGATGCTTCTTTATGTGGCTGATCAAACCAAGGTAACATCCCTCAAACACTCGCTACGCTTCATGCAAGACTCAGAGCACTCGAGACAGAGAACAGTCTATCAAGGCGGCGAGTCAGAGAGCTCGAAGGAGAGGTAGAAAGAGCCAGGAAAGAGGTCGAAGACGCTCGCAATCACGGGAATAGCCAGTTACGAGAGGTTATCGAAGAAAAGACAGGTTAGCTCTCTTGGAAAAAAAATGAGCTGACAGCGGTAGCACTAGAAGACCTGGTTGCCTCGCTTCGTGTCAATTTGGCTCGTATTACTTCAGAACTCGAGCACAGCAAGGCACTTGTCGCAGAGCTCCGCGCTGCCCAATCACATCCGTCACCTCCGAATTCACCACCACCGCCCTCGCGAATCGTCACGTCCGAGTTACAGGAGCTTCGCAAGCAGGTCGAACGCCTTGGCAATGAGGTCCAGCGACTGGGTGGGATCGTCGAGGAAGGCCTCGAGACGCGACGCCGAGCACGAGGAGAGCGCACTATAAGGCTCGAAGCAGAGGAGGCGGCACAATTTTCACGCGAGATTGCGAGTGATGAAGATCTGGACCGGGTCCGACGAGATGTTCAGCGCCGATCAGAGAGGCAGGTTTCGCCTCAGCCAGCGCCATCGAGATTAAGGCAGGGGCTACATGCAGCTGCAGCTGAGATACCTGTGGTCGTTCCGCCGACAGAGCAGCCCAATCGCGTGGCTACCAGGCAGAATCTGACTCCCCCAGCCTCTGACAACGGGTCGTCGTCTCCGACTCCCATCTCCCGGTCGAGTTCGTCCCGACAGCAGACGAAAACGAAAACGACTCGACGCGTGTCTTATCGTGCAGAGGGACCAGCATCGCCATTCCCGTCTATCAGAGCGGAAGATGAAGAGAGCTTCTTCTCGGTTACTGGCGCAGATCAGACGAGGCGAGAAGCAGAGTCTGATTCTCGGGCAAAGAAGATGGCGTCTGTACCAGTGAATCAGAGGAGCACACCTCTCGCAGACGGAGCTCAGGAAGATCTACCGCCGCAGACTGTATTAGCTAGGGTGATAGGTGAACTTGAAGCAGACTTTGCTCACTACAAATCGTATGTCCTGAGACAACAGTACTCACATCCATAGCAGGACTGATGAAATTGCAGAATCTATAGCGAGCTTGCAGACCAGTACAAGGTTCTCGATGCCGCGTCGAATGTTGGCAAACGGCGTGTTCTCGCTGATCATTTGCGCGAAGTCATTGATACGCTCGAACAAAAGGTGCGTATCAATTATTTTTATCTTAGTTTGGTCACTGATATAGTCGTATATTGTACAGGCCGACCAGATCGCTTCTCTCTATGATCTGTTGCATTTCAAAGACCGACCACTGACCTCGTTTGAACTCGAACGCCAGACGGGTAAAGTAGAAACAAGAAAAAGTGTGCATGATGTTTTGAGGATGGTCAGAGAAACACTGGGAGACGAAGGCATGCGACGATTAGAGAGAGATGGAGGGAGACTTTGGCGCCAACAGACTACCGTTTGATCGATGACGAGTGGAGTGAGGTAGAGAGGTATATTTGTATAGCTGTGTTCGGCTAGCTAGCTCTTGGACATTTTAGGACACCTTGGACATGTTAAGCATACCAAAAACTCAGTACTGATATACTCGTAGGCTATGAATAGAGTGCCTCGTCATGATACGCCGACCAAGTAGAATCGCTAACCCATCAAGAAAAAAGAAAAGAACGAAAAAAAACCTGTGCAATGCGAAAATGCATGAAAATGCGAGTAGTGTTTGTTTTAGCCCGTCGCAGACTTGCGCTCTTCCTCCTGCTGCTCATCCAACTCTGACTCTTTCACCTGATCATCCTTCTGCTCCTTGTCCACCTTTTCATCCTTGTCCACCTTTTCATCCTTGTCCACTTTGCCCGGCTTGTCCTCTAATTGATCGCTTGCATCGTTATTGCTTTCCTTCTGTGATGTTGATGTTGAAGTCTGGTCTTTTATTGTCTCTGATGTATCCGTTGTCGAATAACTCGGCTCGGTAGTCGAGGGTTGAGTCTGAGACTCGTCAACCCTTTTATTACGGATACCTAAAAAAGAATAACGGACCTGGGTCAACAAAAAAACATGCTTTATAATTCACAAGACCTCCCCCCCCCCTCCCCCTCCCCCTCCCCCTCCCCCTTATCCTACTAAACTACCCTTTCTCCCTTATTATTTTCCATCCCATCACCGCCGTTTGGACTTTGAATCACTAGATCCAAAGAGACGTTCTATGAACCCGATAGCACCGCCTACAGCGGAAACTATCGTGTCCACTAAACCACCTCCACCTCGATCTCCATCGTCACGAGGTAGTTCTCTAGGTTCTGTATCCACAAACGGCGGTGGGGTGGGGGAAGAAGATGATGAGGTAGAAGAATAGGAGGAAGAGGAGTATGGTGTAGAGGAAGAAGAAGGGGAAGAAGAAGAAGAAGAAGAAGATGTACCTTTCGCTGAAGGTTGTTTTGGAGCTTGTGATGTTGGCGGAGGTGTGGATGGTGGAGAACCAAATGAGACATTTGCATCTCTGCCTTCCACATCATCCGCGTACGCTTGTAGGATCTTGCGTTGGAATGGTGATAATGATCTACAGATAATCAGCATCAGTCGCCCATACATGGTTTATTGAGGCAAAAATAATAGCTAGGTAAGCTAGCTCACCTTGGAATCTGGACTCGCCACGCTACGACTAAATCACCTCTATCCCGTCCAAGACCATAGACGCTCTTTACTCCTCTACCCTTCAACACAGCCTCTTCACCATTCTGCGTACCCTCCCTGACTCTGACCTCTACCTCTCCTTCGAGCGTCGGAATACGAATCCGACCACCCAGTAAAGCGATATGCAACGGTACCTTGGCATCGTGGTATAGGTTCGTTCCTTGTCTTCGGAATACAGGACTCTGCTTGACATTGACTCTTACGAGTAGATCGCCCGCTGGTCCAGAAGCTGACAGAGGCATATCTCCCATTCCTGGAATCTTGACTTTCATTCCATCTTCTATCCCGGCCGGAATCTCCACATCAACCTCTTTACGAGTCTTGACTCTTCCAACACCTTCACAAGATGTGCATCGAGCACTGCGAGGTATGGCAGTTCCAGCTCCACCGCAAGTCTGACAAGTCGAAGCCATGAACATTCCTTGGACCTGGAATGTCTGTTGTCCCGTTCCTCGACATGTCGCACACTGAGTCTTTTTCTCACCAGGCTTCAGTCCACTACCTGAACAAGGCGCGCAATCGACGATTGGAGTGATGGTCAATTTGCGTGTCGCGCCATTACACGCCTCGAGGAATGAAAGTGTCACTGTCGCTTCCAGATCGTCCCCGCGCATAGGCCGACTTCGGCCTCCTCCACCAGGTGCGAACGGATTGCTACCACCACCACCACCAAACGCACCGCCGAAGAGAGATTCAAACAGGTCGCCAGCATTGCCTCCACGTCCGCCAAATGCGTCTCCGAAGCCTTGGAAGCCGCCAAACCCACCAGCTCCTCCTCGCCCAAATGCGTTGGGATCGAAGCCTTCTTGTGTGGATGCGGCGCCATACTGATCATATGCTTGTCGTTTTGTGTCGTCGGACAATATCTACCCATCATCTGATCAGCATGACATTCCGTGGCTGCGCTTCCGAAGCGTGATGAACATTAGACTCACATCGTATGCATTCTGGATCTCGTGAAATTTCTCTGCGGCCCCCTTGGCCTTATTGGAATCTGGATGCCATTTCTTTGCCAGCTAGAGAGTCTGGCATCAGCTGCCACCCATGTCCACACGACGCCCATGTGTGAGCTGAGAACTGACCGCATAATATGCTTTTTTGATATCTCCCGTCTTTGCATCTTTGTCAACTCCAAGCGTCTCGTATGGGTTCTTGGCTGCTGCCCTATTAGTAGCGGAAGAATGAAATCCTCTCTGTGTTCAACACCCGAATCAGCATCCGTCATCCTTAGTACTTTGAATACGAGACACAAGACTCACACTGCTGTTTGAGCCTATACTACGAGCTCGATCACCAGAATCAGAGAATGTTGAATGCCTTGAAGTAGTATGTAATGATCTAGCACGAGATGTAGACGAGAAACAAGGAGGGGAAACGGATCGTGGCGGTGGGGGAAGGGTCGACGAAGATGCTACAGCACCATTTCCGAGTGGTATGGAAGATAATGCCCGTGTTGGGAGTCGGGGCGGCATAGCTAGTAGAGTTGATGTAGATTATTAAGGGAGGAGATGAAAAGGGGAAAGAGTCAACGCGTTGTCGAGTGGTGAGCTGTACTGTATGGAAATTTTTGAATAGACTCAAGGTGTGTGCTGGAAATCTCTCGAATCACTTGCCGCCGGAAAGTCCCGTAGTGATATAATTGATTCCGTCAATCATACCACGTCATATACTTGCCAGGTTTCCTTGCATCAAATCGTTGATATAGCTGTTTACAACATGGATTGGACAATACAATGTAATATGTCTAAGTGATGGCGACGCTCTACTGTCCCGAGCACGTAGCTCGCTTTCTATTCTCTTGGCGCACGAAGTGAGAATGGCCTCGGATGAACCTTGACCAGAGGAGGGAATCCACCCAACCCATCTGGCGCCGACTTCATCGAGATGTTTTGATTTGAATATGAGAGGAAACCAAGGATGAGGCTCTGTAATACATGAGCACTTGAACCTTCACGAGGAGACAAGAAAAGGGCAGACATACGTGATCGACCATACTTGCAGTGGCGACGATGATGTCCTCGAGAGTGATATCTCCGTCTTCGGCTTCTCCTGATCCTTGAAACGTTTTACGTACCCCATTCAGGAATACAGAAGTCGGACAACGATTGAGTGGTGCGGATGGATTTGAGAGATAATATTCTTTGAGGCTATACGAGTGTTCGTCTTAGCAAGCGGCACTTTCAGGACTGATGATCAAACGCCACTACGACGACGACAGAGGATAGAACCACAGTGTGGCCAGAGGGTCAAGCATAGGGCTCAGGATCAAGCCCATTGCCAAGGCAGATAGTCAGAGCGCTCACATTCTTCGAAAGAGATTTCGCCAGACCAATATCTCGCCACGTTCAAATAGCAACAACCAAGAATTTCGGGCTCTATACCAATCTCTATTCTGTCGTAATTCGCGTCGCCATGCAGGAATATTACCGGTCTTGAAGGCGTGGATGAGGGGAAGGAATTGTGGGAGGTTATAGGTCTGTAGAAGGGTAGTGGTGGGCAACGAGCCGAGAAGAAGGTTGACGGGGATGAGGCGGACTAGTATAGCTCTAAATCAAAGGGATGAGTACTATACGAGGCAGTGATAGCAGTCGTCGAAGAGGAAGAAAAAAGAATAAGAACAAGAAGTAGAGGAGATGGAGGTTTGGACTGACCGTCTTTGTTTGAATGCAGAAGAAGGACAAATTGACCAGGCTTTATCAAACCAGTACTTCGCTCCGCGTGCATCGAGAAGAACAACACCCAGTCGGCCTCTCCAATAATAACTCTGGCAAACATCTGTCAAGCGGATAAGATGGCCTCTTGCTGCCAGTCTCCTTTCTTCTGTTGGTCGCATATTTTCAAACGTCCTTCCTAGGGCTGAGGCTTGAGTGTGTAGTTTTCTCTGATCACAGAGATTAGTATTAGGTAACACAAAAACAACCCCAAATCAATCCTAGGTAATGTGAAAAGGAATGCGGAATGACCGAATGACAGAATGACAGAATGACAGAATGACAGAATGACAGAATGACAGAATGACAGAATGACAGAATGACAGAATGACAGAATGACAGAATGACAGAATGACAGAATGACAGAATGACAGAATGACAGAATGACAGAATGACAGAATGACAGAATGACAGAATGACAGAATGACAGAATGACAGAATGGCAGAATGACAGAGTGACTGGATGACGGAAAGACAGAATGATAGATTGACAAGAAATGACAAGTGAATAGAGCGAATAAATGCCAGACAGACAAGGAAAGACAGAACCAAGTAAATGACAAAGCAACGACCTACCTCAGCATATATCCTCCACAACAGATTCGCCAAAGCCCAAGCACCATCACCTACCAACGCCCTCCCGTTCGCCTGTTGTTCATCCCATAATCCAGGCTGTACATTTGACTGAGCGACCTGCATTGATTTCTCAACGACCTGTCTCGTTTGATCCCTTATAGATCGAGGAGACAGGCTATGTCTCGGGGGATGAGGCGACGCTTTTGCTGCTCTCTCACTGAGCATGTATAGGCGTTTACAGAGTGATAGGATGAGTGGGTTCATTTGGGCGTGCAGGTGACCTGTATCGGGTGTTGTTTGGGAATAAAGCTTATTGGCAGTTCTAAGATTGTTTCATTCAGCTAATTATCCTTGGGGAAGTAGAGGTAACGCCATTCATATATGATGTATCCCCTTCGTAGACTACATAAGGGGACAAGGGAGACATTTCATAACTGAGCACCAGTGCAACTTCCTCTACACCACCAGTGAATCTCTAACTTGAAGTTTTGGAACATGACTACTAAGGAAAAGGTCCACTGCACACCAGATGTGGGGTTCATGAGGATAAAAGAGGGGGAAAGACAAAACTCACGTAAGAACAATAACAAGCGACTTGAATTCTCCCATTGAATCCCCATTAGCAGCACTGACATTCCTCAACACACTCTCCATGAACGCCCCAAAGTTTTCCTTGGCATCAGGAGAGACAGGACTTGAAAGCGCGACTATCTCAGATACTGAAGGGACGTGGTTGAGCAGTGCTGGTTTGAGGGATCGCCAGAATGGATGTGACGGCTCGATGGGGATTGATGCGATTAGATTGGATGGGTTGCCAGATGCGAATACCACTGAGGCATGTTTGATATATTCTGATATTATTGACATGATCAATTGTGCTCTGTCGTTTTGTCGACGAGGGCCAGCACGAAATACAGCCCAAAACAGAGAGAGAGAGAAGCGAAAGACAGAGAGAGACCAGAGACACAAATCCAAAGAAACGCGGAGCTCCTTGTTCTCTGGCGAAGGCACGCCGGATGATTTCAAACTTACACTTGTCTCAGGCTTCATATACCTCGTCATGCATGCTATAGATACAATCCAATCATACTCTTCCCTACGCCTTAGTAGTCAGATCAATCTCGAGAATGTTCTTCCCAGCCTTGATATCAGCCAAGCTAGGCATGATATCGAGTCTCATCAATTCTGAAGCCTTTGCCACGATTGGGTCGCGTTGCATCGTAGCCACTGCTGTGACCTTGCCATTCTTGGCTTGGTATGTCGCAAACTAATGACATCAGTCAGTAACATACGATGGCTCTGTCCTAAATCGAAGTCGAAATAGTTTCGCGCATGGAAGGGGATGGAGATCAACTCACCTTGAGCTCATCGACATTTCCATCCGTGTAGACTTCGTCAAAGCCAGCACCGGACCCGAGGTAACGCAATCCCTTGCCGATCGAAGACCAGAAGATTGGGATTTTGGTATACGCCACTTTATCATTTGGACGGGCAATGTTATGTGCGACCTCACGACCCTGAGTTATACACTTCAGCGCACCATACCATTATTATCTGAGGCGTTAGAACTCACCTGGTTACCAGCAACGTTCCAGTGCTCGACTCGTCGTTGGAATTTGTCGGGATACTGGACGTAATGGGCGATGTCTCCAATAGCATAGATGTTGGGATACCCCTTGACTTGGAGGTACTCGTCCGTGGCGATGCCTCCGTCCTTCTCGAGCTCGAAGCCGGATTCTTTGAGGAAACCAGTGGCTGGTGAGACTCCAGTACCCATGATGATGAGATTGGCGGGGAGCGGGTCTTGGCCTTTCAAGTGTACGGATCCGCAGTGCGACGAGTTGGATTCTATCATCAGTACGTTCCAGAAAGACAAACTCACCTGCTGGAGCGATCTTCTCCACGCCAGCCTTCATGATGAATTTGATACCCTGTTGCTTCATGCTCTGACCTCGATCAGAATCGTCTTGTCACGCTCGTACACCGCACTCACCTCCATGATGGCCGTTCCAATTTCTTTACCCAAGATCGCTTCGAATGGGACTTCATCCATCCCCACCAGAGTAACACTCTTTGGCTCCTTCTTTAGAATAGCACTAGCAACCTCCATACCGATGAAGCTGGTTCCAATGATGACGACGTCGCTTTCCTTGGTGATAGCGCTCGTGATCGCCTTGGTATCTGCCACGAAACGCAGAGTGAGGACGCCTTCTAGATCCGCTCCATCGATGGGGATCTTCTTCGGTTTGGCGCCGGTAGCGAGGACCAGGTGGTCGAATTTGACAGTCTGGCCGGTCGAGGTCGTAACAGTCTTGGCTTCCTTGTCGACCTTGGTCACAGACTAACCGATCGTCAGTGATACTTATTCTCCAAGATATTCTCCAAGATGACTCTAATTGCTCACTGTTCCAGGTTGGAAGTCGACTTTAAAGTCATTCTTGAGCTCTTCAGGTTTACGCCACTGTAGCTTCTCCGCATCGTCAACCAGTCCCTTTGACATTTTGGTCCTGCCCATACCATTAGCTTCAGACACTCTTCCTCTTGATCCCTTGGCCACTCACCTGTCAATAGGGGCATAAGGTTCTTCTGAAATCAAGACGATCTCTCCAGTGAAACCGTTCTACTGATATCAGCTCTTCATCCTTCGCCCTTCGTCGACCATTATTGACTCTCAATTAGGAGACATCACATACCATACGCAAGCTCTCGACAGTATGAATACCGCCACTTCCGCCTCCCACAATAACGACTCGTTCTTTCGATTCCTTTGCAGCACGAGCCTTGGGAACGATGCGTCCTATCTTCGACTTGATTTCTTTTTCACTTGCTGAGACGATGATTTTGCCATCTTCAACTTTAGCGGAGAAACTCCATAGGGAGTCGAGGCCGGGTGCATCTTCTATATCGCCTGTGCAGACGTTGAAGCAGGCTTGGAAAAGGGGTTACGTCAGCTTAAGTACGAGTCGAACCAGAAAGGCGGAGAATGCAGATCATGGTGAGGTTACGAGTAGTAAGACCTGGTGAGATGAGGATGACAAGACATGACAAGATATGGAGTAGCGAATCATGGCGAGATATGGCGGATAACATGAAGACAAGCAACGAAAGAAGGAAAGAAACAATGATCTTCAACTCACCTCCATGCCAAGGACAAACCACTCGACCATCATGTGAAAGAGTGCCCTCTACGTCAATGATCAGCTAACGCCTACTGCATCTTTCGAAACAAACGTACTCTCTAGAGGAGCACCATACTAGCCACTTGATCAGTATATTCAACTCTTCCTGAATGAAATTGAGAATCGAAACATCACTCACATGGGTACAGAATGCCGAAGTTGCATACTAAGTATAGAGTATTAGATATGTTATCAATTCATATTAAGGGAGAAAGAAAGCCATTGAAAAAAGAGAGAGATGATGAGACAAAAGGGAGAGACAGAGAGAGACAAAGAAGGAGAAAGTTGAATGAGGACAACTTACGACCTGTCCTTTAATCTTGGATACCAGGACTTTACCACCTTCGAAATCGACAGATTTCCTACCGAGGAGTTAGCCAGCTGGATACATCAAGTGATCATTTTGCCTGCCAGTGACACAATAGAGAGACAGGTATTGAACCACGACTTGGATCGATTCTCTACTTACTTTCACCAACTCCTCTCGCTTTGACAAACTACCACACTCTACTACATCCTGACAAGATGACCATCTTCACCAACTCCTCTCGCTTTGACAAACTACCACACTCTACTATATCCTGACAAGCATGACCATCTATCTTTAACTCTCAAAAATCCATATCCATGCACAGAATGGATCGACATGAGGAAAAGAAAAGAAATGCTAGACACGTACATCTGTCCATCACTCAATTCGCTCTCATCAAGTACAGTAGCAGTTTTGATATCTCCCATTGTTGAAAATCCCTTAAACGACAACGACGACGCTGACGGTGGTCTTGATCTAGGAGTAATAAAAGGTCTAAATGAAGTTGTAATTGATGATCTGATTTGAACGAATCGAATTGTCTTGTTCAATAACATACAATATTCAAAAAGATCTTATAGAGTCAGAATCTGATTTGATTTTGTTGCAAGTCAGAGAATCAGAGAATCAGAGAACAACAATAGATCGAAAGGATCGAAGGCATGTCAGTGACTTGACCTTCCGACCAATGACGTGCGAGATGATTGAATGATTCATCCCGGACCAGACCGGCATCTACTCTCCGACGGAAACCCGACGATGTCAAAAAGTGAAAAGGTTAAAATGACAAAAAAGAGTCCATCAAGAGTCGTTAAAAGCAAAAGAATACGAAAAAATGCAGCCAATGAATGTATGTATGAGCTTGCGAAACATAAGTACTGACTGAATCCTCTGATCATCCTCTCTGAATCATACGTTGTCCGTCATTCATCATCCTCTCTGTATCATACGATGTCCGTCAAGGTCCACCACTTCAACTTCCACTTCCACTCTGCCCCAGTCACCAATTCCATTCATTCTGCCCCTTTCATCACCACTCAACATCCCCTCAACTTCCTCCACTAGGTCCCTGCTTCACATGCCTAGTTGTGACTAGTCAAGCTCCATGAATCAAGGGCAACATTGGGCGGAGTGACATAATTACTCTCGGTAAAGTCACTCCATTGAGGGTCAAACAAGATGCTGAGTGAATGGTTGCCTCCATTAGGATTATCAACCACCAGTACCGTGACGCCAGGGTTAGGCTGATCATCGTCCAGTGTCCCAGCTGGACCAGAGGGATTTGGAGGATCCTGAGCGGTTCGAGTAGGTTCTGCAGTAGAGAATCCGACACCCGATGGACCTTGCAAGATCGAAGCGATCAGTGTTTGTTCGGCAAGTACCAACGTCGCAGTCGCAGTGTTGTTACCGATCGTCACGGTCGCGTTGGTGTGCGCTCGCCATTGAACGTCAGTGCCAGTGGGGACACCATCGATATCGTCTTGAATCAGGATCTGGCGTCTACCGTTCAGGAATCGGATACCGCGTTTAACAGTGCTGCAAAAGTCAGCCATGACATCAAAATTGCACGTGGAGAACACTCACTAGTTGTACGCTGATGAGAGGTCGTGGGTGAAGAAGACAGTGTCATCTGTGGAGATGTTGAGGCTAGGCGCTGGGCCCTGCTCGGTACCAGTGGATCCAAAGTTGGTCGAGGGAGCCGCATTGACATTCTGGTTCTGGTAATCGATTAGAATGGTGTTTTGTCCCTCGGTCCTTTTACGGTAGTAAAGCCATCGTTCCGAGTTTTGGGCTTCCGACGAAAAGTAGCCATCGGAGAGATATTGTGCCGAACCGAGCTCTCCAAACCATCGCTGGCCCATCGCATCGAGGACAAAGTCGCCCAAATCCAGGTCACCATGGGTTTGGTGACCCTGCAGCGCACCAGACTTCATGGCCCAATATGTGCCGTCGTTGCTCGCCCAAGTGGATCGACCTGTTGCCCATTCGCCTTCAGTGGCGTTGAAGTGATGGTCGAGAGATAGATTATCCCACCAGGTGCCTTCAAACGAGGGGTCGTACCAGAACATCGAATACGGCTCGGGCGCATCGTAATGATCGCGCTGGTAGAGTGCGTAACGAGGTTCGTTGAAAAGCGAACCCCAGAGCATGAGAGAATTGGCAGTGGTAGAGTACTTGTTTGGACCGTGGTCGCCATAGTTGAATAAAGAGGTCATACCCTGGACATACATGTGGAACAGTGATGTCAGTGCAAAGCCTGGGTTGGAAGTCGAGAGACCGCGGTCGTTGCCGTATGCAGTCATTAGGCCAGAGACGAGTTCTGCGGCTCCGGTGGTTCCAAAGTACCAATAATTCGCAGTCTCTGACCAGGTGCCGTCCGAGTGGGGTCCCTGCATACAGTTCCCAAAGGCGTTTGGCACAGTAAGATCGATAATTTGCTGAGCGAGACCAGTCGGGTCGCGATCGATGATAGCCAATGCAGCCATGGTGAGGCCTCCGTTACAAACGCAGTTCCAGTTACCGTTGATCATGGTTGGGTTTCCAGTCCACCAAGCATAACCACCTGCTTGGCCCGCCGCATTGTTGGTCAAGGCGTTGTAACCGAATTCTAGACCGAGATTAAGGATCGACCACATGATAGCATCGCGCTGCTCGTCCGTCCAGTGATCATACAACCAGTCATAGCCGATGGCGAACATGTTGCAAAATTCTGCCAGATCAAGGAAATGCGCTGCATTCCATCGAGTGCCATCTGCGCCGAATGAGACATCTGAATTGTTGCCGGCTGCAGTCTGCAATTCGAGCCATACCCGATCAGCATAAGCTGTGTTGTTGGTCACTCGGTAAGCGTAGGCCCAGTTCTTGACTCGAAGCTTCATCTCGCGGGCTACGTCAAGGACACCAGAGCCGGATAGACCCCCATCAGGAGTGTAAGCAACGGGGTCGTCGCCAAGGGTTGAGCTGGCATTGTTAACGATGGTTTCGTTCCAGAACTTGAGATATGGGTCGTTATCGATGAGACCAGACATGAGGGCGGTCCATTTGTATCCAGGCGCAATCAATCGAGGATGGTCACGGATAGAGGAGTTGGAAGGAGGTGAGGGGTCATCTGGCCATCGTGTGTTGGCAGTGGAAGAGGAGCTTGAGGTGGGCGCAAAGTATCCAGCAGTAGCAGTCTGGGCTGATCAGCTCTCCTCCACCTCGGTTTTGGCTCCACTCACCCCGGTAGCATACACTGGAAGCATGTAGGTGTCTGTCGCCACGGCGAGGTAGTTCTGACCATCGGCAAACGACGATGTCGCCGAGCTAACATCGGTAACACCGCTCGGGACACCAGTGTTGACGTTACTACCACTACTTCCTGATGATCCAGAAGACGTAGAGTTATTGCTGCTGTTACTACTGCCCTTGTTCAATTGTGTACCAAGTACACCGCCCAGCACAGCGCCGATAATGATGATGGCCAAGATTGGGAGACCGATCCAAAGCCACTTGTTTCGTTTCTTCTTGACTGCGTAACCCCCCGCGCCGGCCGAAGATCCAGAAGCGTATGGGTTGCGGGATGACATTGGGTCTTTATCATCCGCACCATTGAGTGGGATATGGTCGGGATCGGAGCGTCGACGGGGCATTTTTGTTTCGATGGCGTGGAGAGAAAGTAACAAAGAGAAGAGAAAAGAGATTCAAGGAGAAAGGACAGGTGGTATGAATATAATTCAAAGGAAAGGAGGGAGCAGAAACACGGAGTCAACAACCGTACATGTACCGCCTTTGCGTTATTCATAGAAAAGAAAGCCACTCACACTCATCAGCCCCGGATCCGCCACCATACCCGTATCCTTGTCCTTGTGGCTCGTCTCTGTATCCACTGGGAGCATTACCTCGTCCTCCAAAGCCATTGTTATCGTATCCGGGATTGTCGCTATACGGCGCTTGTTGATAGCGCGACATGATGGATGATTAAAGAGAAAAGGAAAGATTGAATGAAACGGAGACGTAGAATAAGAAAACGCGTTAAGGGAGCGTGAGAACGTCGGGATCTTTAACGAGAAGTGGACAACAGCGTGAGACGTGTCGTGACCAAGGGAGGAAAAGAGAGTGTCGTTATGATCTGAATCTGATGCAGACTCAAGAGTGTTTGTTGTCCCGAGAGAGGGAGTAGGAGGATGGGAGAAAAATAGCACGAGCTTTTTGCCCCTCGTGTACGCGTCTGCCTATTCTAATTTCTAAATTTCTAATCCTGAGCGTTCCATCGCTAACCCTTCGTCGGCGGCGTCCCGTGCGGGGCGGGGGGCGGTGCAAGAAGCTTAAAAAAAACTTTGTTCGGCCCCCATTTCAGGGCTGTTTGTTTGTTGATCGTCAGGAATACTCTCATCTGTGCGGGAATAGCTCGTGAACGTATCACTTCAATCAAATATGGCAGGAGCAAAGAAGCGCACGCTCGCTATCTATATGACGTCTGGATCTCTATTTTGATATGTATGACCCCCGTTGCTCGCTCTCTGCGCGCCACTCTCGTTTCTCGTCTCTCACCGAAAGCATACTCACCTGGACCTCTCCAGTAAGGTCTAACTCGTAAGTCAAGGGTGCTTGATGTAGTCGCGTTGGCGCTGGTTGAAGGATCCGCAGAAGCCGCCGAATTGTCCGCATTTTCTTGGGAATGTGATGTGCTGTCGAGATATGTCGTGTTGTCTTCGGGTTGAGGTGTACCGTCGAGCTGGGTCGTGTCTTGGGATTCTGATGTACCGCCGAGATATGTCATCGCTGCTAGGCGCCATAGTTCCAATCCTTCTGCAAGTTGTTGATCTTCCTCCCTCGGACCTGGGTCAACGACTGAGCTACTTGGAGGCGTGGAGGAGGAAGGTGGAGTACCGGAGGGTGTTGCTATGGATGACATACCTGGACTTGGGGGTCTTCGCAAAGTGCTTGTTGAACTGGAATTGGAAGGTCGAACTATGGATGAGATACTTGGAGGTCTCTGTAAGGTGGCTGTTGAATCGGAGGATAAAGGTCGAAATCTCAAGGTTGACAAGGTTGAGACAAGAGAATCGGAGGATGAAGCTCGAGATCCCAAGGTTGAGCCAAGAGAATCGGAGGAGAAAGGTCGAAATCTCAAGGTTGAGACAGGAGAACCGGAGGATGAAGCTAGTAGACTGTAACGGGCTTGAATAGGGGCAGGTGAAGGTGGTGGACTATTATATGGTGCTGCAGAATGCAGAGATAAAGCAAGAGAAGGGGAGGATGAAGCCTGGGAGAGTGAGGATGAAGCTGGAGGACGGGACTGTTGAGCTAGAATAATGGACGAGGTAGATGAACCTCCGGTATGGAAAGCTCTCGGACTTGAGACGAAAGTAGTGGGCGCCGTGATAGATTGAACGACTGCCGTTCTGGACAGATTTGTTGATGTCGGGATGATGGAGATTGGCATCCTGGCAAGGGTCGATTCGGTCCCACGCCCTCGTGAAGAAGGCATGTTCCTCGTCACAGCTGTCGTCATCCTTGGCAAGAGCGCCGCTGGTGGTGGCCTATCTAGTGAAGGCCTATGGATTCCACCTCGTCTCAGAGAGCCCCTGATGGGTAGAGACGAGGTGGCGGCGGATGTTGTAGAGACTAAGCCAGGCGAATATGCAGACATGTGCGTCGGACGTGTGGGCCTGGGCGTTGAAGGTGCGCGCTCGTTCACGGGAGATGCCGAGTCACCGCTTGTCGCATCTGCGAATCTTACCCTGTGACCCGTAGAAGTGGTGCCATCGCGGTCTTCCCGATTTGGCCTACCACCAGTCCCGGTTCTTCGTCTGTTTGATACTGAGTGTAAGCGAAGATTTCGTTTCTCGTCCACATTGTTACTCACGTAGGTCTCGAATGACAACTCATAGCGCTTGATGATCGTTTCCCTTTATGTCGGGAGGTTTGCGCTCAAGGTAACCGGGATGAAGAAGTGGCGAATTGCCTGGTGTGTATGAATGAATTGCTAAATGGTTTGATGTTTAGTATGTTGGGTTAAAAGTGGCGAAGTGTGGGAGAAGACCAAAACAAAATGCAGATTGACAGAAGTCGTTGCTCACGGTAAACCGGTGATCACGCATTGTCCGAGTTTGAGCCTTTGTTGACTACCCTAAGAAGACAGCGAAAGGACGTGCACAGCTATTCGCACACTGGAGACAAAGGGCTGACCATCTTCGCTGCTCTAGCCCTTGTCCACAATCCTTTCATTCGGATGGAATCGTTCGTAGTGTCCCCGATAAAACGTTCAGACGACTGTCGGAGGTGAGCTGAGAGAAAGTGCGGACGATTATTACCATCCCTGGACGGTATATCTGTGGTACAGAAGAACATCTCCATTTACCAAGATAACTCCGCACGGATGACTGATCAAGAAGAGTGTACCAGACATTTGTATGATACATTCACTGCGTAGGGGTGCCCCGCTACTCCACTCATACCCAACGGTGTATGGTACCGCAGGAGAACACCCTCGTCGAATGTTCCATAGACCCTTATTTCCATTATCAGACGTTCCATGGGTTTCTTATTCTCATTTCAGTCCGCTCTTCATCACGATCAGTCTTTCCCCGTAGTATCAGCTCGTCTCTGACCTGGCTCAAACAATGTCAAGTTGAGCAGCCCGTATACCCGCGCTCTGCTCCACCTCGTGGTACTGCAGTCCGTGCGATTATACCACAGTCATCAAAGGGTCCGAAATCTAATTCCCTTCTATAGCCGAAATTCACGACACTGTGGTAACATCCTGTTTAGTCGAGGGACTGATACACGGATCCAACCTCATACTGTTTTAGAGAGATGAGTCAGCTCGAGCGGACTTTATCAACGGAGATGGACATGAGTGGCAAATTGCCTACGGCATTTTCCCCCTCTCTCCCAAGCTCCCGGGAAATAGCATGTGATATTACCCTTGCACTAGCCTAAGTACAGTCTCTGGCTTTACTGGTATACCAATGGATAAATCTATCTGCATCCACGTAGTGAAGATCGAATAAGAAAAGAGAAAGCAAAATAATAAATAAAACGGAAAAACATCCACCTTCATCCTCATCATTTAACACCTAATCACGAATAACCCAATCTCATTCTTCTTGAAGATCCCACAGTCTAGCAGACCACAATGTACCATCGGGATGGAGAAGTAGGGATGGAACCTTGCCGGATCAATGCCTACAATCTTCTTTCAGCCGTTATGCTGCGTTAGATCTGCATCTGTACTCACCTACCTAGAACTTTGGAACCCCCAGTTCGGACCTCAGGTCCCGCGGATCTGTCTTGGAGTCTTAGCAAACCTGTACCCCTCGATAGTCCTGTTAGCCGACTCGCTCCTCCCAGTATCAGCGACTACGGAACTGATTGTCGACCCTGGAGTGACATTCGGACCGGGTGCGTCAGTAGTCTGGGTAGGTAGTGGTGAAACAGGCCTCGTCGCAGGTGAGGTAGAACGTTGGGTAGCTGGGGTGGAAGTTCGGGTATCTGGACTGGTCTGTCGTGCGGTCGCAAGAGACACATCGGTCATGTTGGAATCACGATCGTAGATGTTCGGGTGGAGATAGCCCGGGCCAGCCTGGATATGGGTGGTGCCAAATGTCGGAGGGGACCCGGCGATCGAGTTGGAATGGGGGGATGCTGTCAAGGCTGCGGACTGGGTTGGACCAAAGCTTGAGAGAACCTGGCCTGTACTACTAAACCAATGATGTCAGCGTGGCCACCCACAAAGATCACCGCACTCTCAACTCACGATCGTCCAAACGCTGTTGGGTCATCGACGTATTCAGCTTTCCGGTCACGTTGTGTTCGTAGCCTGACTCACAACCTGAGTATTTTCCTTCGTCTCCGCCATCTGACGACGAGGTGGTATCTAAGGAACTTCCACTCTCATGAGGCCCAGTCCCTTTGGGGAAAGCGACAATCGTAGGATGGACAGCGGTACCTGGGATGCTGACAATTGGGGATGAATGAGATGACACTGTGCTCGACGGAAGGAGGTGACTACCCACGTCGGATAGGGCAGTCCTTGGCGAATTGGAAATCCAACTCTTCAAAGTGCTTGGCGGAAGTCTCCTTGCTTTGTGTCTCGGAGACATGATCTGTAAGACTCAATTTCCTGGGTTTGCAAGTTGGATTGTAAGTGAGCGATGATTCAAACAGATAGTCCCAAAGCGAGACCTGACGGGGTTTTATACCTCTGCCATCGGCAGGCTCTTGCCACCGTGCATCACGGACTTGCAACATTCCCCCCGACTCCGCTTCAAGGCATGAACGGAATGAGCATAGCTTTTGTCTGAAGTACAACTGTCACGGCGTTTGCTCGACGCTCTCCATTCTCTGTCCTCTGCGTTGGGGATATTTGGCTGCCATGGAGTAGGTTAGCAAACCCGAATGTTCCCGACCGTTTCAAATGATTCAAAGGAGGGATGACGAAATCAACCGAGCTTGTCATGGTACCATGACGACCATGACGCTCGGATGCACGCTGGATTAGGAAGTCCCGACAAGGCAAGTGGAAGATGCGAGATGCACCGTGGAACATTCGTTCGCGAGGAGAAGAAATATGGCGAAATTTATTTTGCACCACGAGCGGACGGTCGTTCCCCTTCGAACATGTACAGTACATTATTGATTTTTGACACAAACCCATTCCCCATGAGTCTCATCTGATCACAGTTTCGGACGAAAGGTTTCACGGTTATGTCGCAGTCGTCGGTGACCTCAAAGAGTCACGCTACACTCAGCAAAGGGGTGAATGCAGATGTACAGCGTGCCTCCTTTTTTCCAGTAGATCCGCGCTGCATGTGCATACCGTATGGACAACGATATAAACAAGAATATGGGAACGAAATAGCACCTTCACCCACAACACCTCATTTACGCCTCACCTCTCCCCGAACCGTCAAATCGACAAGTCACAGTCTCCTTGAAAACCTCAAATCCCAACTGACCACAATGACTCCTGCTGTAGATTGTCACCGATATCCAGAAGTAGGAGTCCAGCGCTCTCTTGAGGAGAGTCACGAAGGGCCCTTCAGTATCTCTCACTCCGGGGGACCCCCAGATCTGCGTTCGGGTGTTTTCGGGGTGACATCTGAGCGCTTGGCCCTGTGGAGTCGTAACGGGCTTGAACGAGGCCTAACAATCACAGTGGGTCTTTCAGGTGACGGCTGGACAGGCAAGTTGGATGACGTCTGGGCATTCGAGTCCGCATTAGAGTCGGGTGACGAGGGATGAGACGCAGTAGAAGACTTGTGGAAGTCGGGGAGTTGCCCGCCTTCACTGGTGCTTGAAACGCCGCGTACGCTGTCAAATGTGGATGACGGAGTGGATGACGGATTGAGATTCGAAGATCTCGCGGGGGCTGGAGACACTTGTCCACTTCTCAGTTGCGAAAAGAGGGATCTGCTGACCTCCGCCGGTGACCTGGACATTGCGGAATGAGATGATGATGTCACGGGACTGTCGGAGGGAGGCCGGTCAGGTGTTGATGGAAGAGGCCTTCTCTCAGTCCCGGCAGGTATATAGTTCGAGTGCCGGTACTGGGGGCCAGTACTGGGCCTGATGCTGTTGAACGTGGGCTGGAGTTCGGCGCTAACCAAAATTGTTAGCTTACAATAGTCGATACACCTCCAACTCACAATGGTGTGGACCCTGTCGAATGTTTAAGTCGTTTAGCGAGCCGCTCATGCAGATTTCCCATAATGTCACTCACAAGATCCGTACAAACTTTCCTCGGGTGGAGCCCTTTCATTCTGGCTGTCAGACTCTCGGTACATATGAGGGAGGTTGCTGGCCTTGATTGTTGTATCTGATCCCGAAGAATTCGATGACAATATCGAAGCCCTGTTCGCTGCCCTTGTGCTCGGAGGGGGCACCATTCCGTGTGTGGGATCCCTGTCAGACCCCCCGGGGAGTGTGTCTTGTTCGAATGGGTTCATGTTGAGGATTTGGTACGGGTGATGATTAGAATCGACCCACCCAAGCAACCCCTGACAGCACTATTTATACCTCTGGCCACTGTAAGCGTTTTGCCACTGTCGAAGGCAGCTCAGCGAGATCCCCCAACAAGCATAAACGGAGGGCCTACAGCCTTTGTCTGAGGTCGATCATGATACGGCGTTTACTCCAGACTCTCCATTCATTATTCTACCCGTTGAGGATTTTCGTGAATAACCGTCTTGTGCGCTGGAGTTGAATGATTGAAAGGATAAATTGCGCCATCGATTAGAGCCTTTCCCCATCAGATCCCATCAGATCTGGCCACAAAGGTTCTTGGACCTGACGGCCGATATCGAGCGCGTACGTCGGGAGAGACATGATCCGGTCGCCGAGGTAGGACGAAAAGGAGCGCCAGGAAGTACAGTAGTACAGAACGTGTAAGGCGGCACGGACCTTGTCGAGCTTGGCTTTGCACATGGAGTCTATGCCTCACCGGGGATTATATCGAGTCTGTGCCCGATAGCTAAGATTCAATGAGCTCTCTGGCAACGCTTAACAAGTGTTCCCACGATACAATGATTATTCCTCCTATTTTAGCAATAACACGTCGTTGCATGGAGATGATGGCTGTTTCATAGTTTTCAAGGTTGAGCAACCACAAATCGCCCAGATAACTCGCTGTGATATACTCAGCTATTATTTGAGACATGGCTCTAGAACAACTAAGTCTCTACTCCCACATGGATGAATCCGCCAAATGGGATCCCAAACTGCTTCCCGAACCCCCTGCTTCGATGCTATAGATAGGATTGTATGAAGTGTGTAGTCACTACCGTTGGCCGCTCCGCCATGATTGTTCCTTACGGAAGTCTAAGCGTTCCCGTGCGTGGGTTCCGATACTGAACAGCCACTGCGGCGGATTTCAGCTGATAAGGACGTTGATTGAGCGGCGCCGCTTACGAGATATTTGTAATGATGAAGGGACGTCTGTGTCGATCTAGCATATTCGCCTCCTGGCAGAGGTTACCGTCACTAAGACCTACACGACTGCTAGACCACTGACCGAAAATCAGAATATTCCCGCCTTCTCCAAGGCCTAGAACGGATACCCCGGTCGCACTGCTTCGAGGTGATGGAGCGTCGGGAGACCGGTACCCCTTCCATTCATCGTCGGCGACGTCGTATCGCAGGGTCGAGTTGTAAAGCGTCTTACAAAAGCCGTCAAAACACTACTCAAATAGCAGATACAGGTGCTTAATCTGGTGCTAGTGTGGACGAAGATGGCAGCAAGAGAGCGTTCGAGCCAGGTGCGGGTCAGCTTTCTGGGCAGTCAGCATCTTTTGCCACTCCAGCAGGATACGACCAATAGGGTCATAACTGCTCACAACTTGCATTCGGCCCCACGGCGCTCAAGAATCTCGTCCAAATCTTCCTCCTCATCTTCGCTTTTGTCATTCCCTCTACTCTTGCTCCCAGTACTTTTGATAGCGCTACCTCTTGCTTAGCAGCTTTATCTCCCTTCTTTTGACTTTTTGGCCGACACAAAAGTGGAGGCAGAGAGTCATCAGAACCGCCACAGAAGGGAAACGCCGAGATCTTCGACTTTGATCCCGTCAACGCGTCGCGTGTCGCCGCCCAAAGATATATAGTCATTTCTCAACGGTATGAATGATCCGCCCGTTGTCTTTCCTATATAAATCTAGAGGACCACCGATTTTCACAGTTCAGAAGGAGTAGGACAACACGATGTCGTCTGTGAAAGAGGAGACAAAGCCCAAAATCCACGAATTGAGCAAATCTAGACCCCACGAGTCGACCAGTAATGGGAAGCCAAAGCCGGCAGTGAAGGCGAGGACAGTCGGATCTGAGTCCAAAACGCGGGGCAGACAAACTGGAGCTGTAGAGCAAACGACAGCCGATAAGATCAAACAGAATCAAGATCGCCTTCATGCGCAGAGGCAAGCTGACGGACTGAAGAAATGGGCACATGGTGATGGAGGCAAGGATGGTGATCTGGAGAAGAAGGTGAAGCGTTATGAGAGCTACCGGCGAGAGGAGCAACTGCCTAGAGGAGTGGAGGAACGACGTGTAAGTCGAATTTGAAACTCGCCAACCCCCCACGTTGAGCTGACGGCAAAAGATATATGTCGATGAAGCTCGACAAACTGTCGTCTTACCCATTTACGGCTATGCAGTCCCCTTCCACATCTCGACCATAAAAAATGTGGCAAAGACCGAAGAGGCAGATCACATTGTTCTACGGGTCAACTTCCAGTCACCGGGTCAGATTGCGGGCAAGAAGGAAGATATGGTGAGCTCCTATTCGTTTCCAGCGCATGCCTTTGACACGACACTTGCAGCCATTCGAAGATCCAGATGCAACTTTCATTCGATCGGCGTCTTTCCGATCACCAGATCAGCGACATATGTTGAAGGTTTACGAGGCCATCACGGGACTGAAAAAGATGGCAACTAAAAAGGAGGCGGAGCGTAAAGAGATGGCAGATGTCATCGAGCAGGAAAAGTTGATCGAGATCAAAGGTTGGTGAAAGAGTCTGTGCTACACGCTCGCGTTCATAGCTTACTTGGTATCAGGTCGACACCCTTATGTCTTGAAACAGGTGTTCCCACGGCCAGCTACTGAAGGAAAGAAGACGGATGGTAATCTCGAGATCCACCACAACGGTCTCCGATTCCGTCCAGATGGCCCAGCGAGCAAAATTGGTTGGTTCTCTTATCAGGGTGAAGGACATGGAGCTGAGTTGTACAGATCTCCTATTCAGCAACATCAAACATCTCTTCTTCCAGCCCAGCGAGAAGGAGCTCATAGTACTCATACACGTTCATCTCAAATCTCCTATCATGCTTGGCAAGAAGAAGACATCAGTGAGTTCATTGAAGCCCATATCAATTACGAAGGCTGAGTACTCCAGGATGTTCAATTCTATCGCGAGGTTACAGATGCGGGCTTTGACGAGACGGGAGGCAAGAAACGTCGCGCGAGATATGGTGACGAGGATGAGATTGAGCAAGAACAGGAAGATCGGAAACGAAGGAAGGAGCTTGACAAACTCTTCCACGACTTTGCACGACGCATAGAGTCTGCTGCTCAAGCCCAGCAATACGAACTGGAGGTAGATATGCCTTTCCGTGAACTCAGCTTCAGCGGTGTTCCATTCCGATCCAACGTTCTCCTCATGCCAACAACCAACTGTCTCGTTCACCTTAGCGAGTTTCCCTTCACCGTTATCACCTTATCCGAAGTTGAGATTGTCCATCTTGAAAGGGTGTCTTTCGGTCTGAAAAACTTTGATATGGTGTTTGTTTTCAATGACTTCAAGAAACCGCCTGTTCACATCAACACTATCCCTGTTGTTCATCTGGACAATGTTAAGGAATGGCTTGAGTGAGTGCAGATGGTATCAAATGACAAATGACTCTTCGCTGACTCTATGAAAGCTCCTGCGACGTCCCAATCTCCGAGGGGCCGGTCAACCTGAGTTGGCCACAGATCATGAAGACGCTCAACGAAGATCCTTATCTATTCTACGAAGAGGGAGGATGGTCATTCCTTACAGGAACTGGGGAGGTGAGCGCCATTCCTCGACTCACCATTGATTTGCATTCGCTGATTGCTCCCTAGGAGTCGGAATCGAGCGAATCGTCAGGATCCGTCTTCTCCGGCTCAGAGGACTCTGTCGAATCGAGTGCTTCCGACGAATCGGGATCAGATTGCAAGTCCATATTCATCTGCCTATCGGTGTAGTAGCTAATGTCGTCTGTAGTCGGTGATGATGATGATTCGGAAGCGAGTGGATCACTTGATGAAGATGAATCAGAAGGAGAGGATTGGGACGAATTGGAACGCAAAGCCAAGAGAGGTATGTCGGGCTATGTAATCGCGAAAGCTGCACTGTATATTAATATTCTCAGCCGACGAAAAGCGAGGTGAAAGAGGTGGTGATTCGGATGACGATGGGAGGAAGAAGAAGGGCGGTCGACGGTGATTGTGATACGTTGTGCGAAAGTGTAATTAGTAATGTAGACAACTTCAACATCTTCATCTCGTCGTGTCATGTGAATCGCGCATATATATGGAGTGTCAGTCATAAGTGCTGTTCAAGTTCTCGTTGCATACTATGGTATTTTACGGTACATGTGAATCGTAATGCAGATATTTTAACAATCCATCGGTGTAGGTTGATGGTATCATATTATATTATTAATCATCTCGCTGGGAATGCGCCTTGTTATATGCTACCACCACTCTGAACAATCCGGTCAGCTCAATCCATACATTGAGTCTGCAAAATTACTCACTTTCCAATATGTCTAAAGAACCATTCACGCCCTGTCTGCTCTGCAATCGGCAAGAAAGGTCCTGGGGTCCCTCCCCTCAGCGTCATGGCGATACCACTCTGCTCCAACGAAAGAGATTGAAGCTCCTCAAGAGGAACCTGCCAGATCACCTTCAACTTGCGCAATTGCACAAAGAGTAGGCGATTGTTAGACAAGATAGCAACCGCATCGTCGCCCGGGACATCTGGTGACGTTAGTGGTGAAACTGGAAAAAAAAACCCTGAACGAACCCAGATGAGCGACGTATGACTCTGAGAAATAGGCGCCAGCTTCGAGATCCTTCAGCCACGATTGACCAAGAGCTTCACGCGCAGAGAATGGCTATGTTGATCAGATGGAGTTCGCAGCCATGACATGCATGAATGAAAGACTTACTCGAAGGACGCCATCCATAGCGAGGAACCTCGGCAGTCGGACCCGATCCAGATCGCCCTGATCGAAGACTGTCGTGGTATTCCGCAGTCCCTCGGCAGAGCTCGAAATAAAGTCCATGACACCAACTGTGGGCTTGAAGAAGAAACCGGCCACTCCTTTGCCAACGCCTTTAGCGAAACCCACCGCACCCCCTTTCTCTGCTCCTTCCATTGGTTTAGACTGCCGGACATGAGCTGAAGTTTACCGACCGTCATCTTTGAACTTACCGCAACACCCTCAATAGCGCTCGTTAAACTGTCTGTCAGAGCACTAGCGCCAGCCGCAAAACCGTAAAGTGCATGCTTTGGCTTATTTCGCCTTTGCATCATTCGTCGTCGATTTTGGAACTCGGCATCCATTGTCGCAGCAGAGAAACCCTTTCCGATACTTGCAGTCACTTTCGTCACACTATCTGTAATACCAAAGACGGTTTTCTTTGCAAAGCTCGTAGCCCCCTTCCAATCCTCAGCTGATGCCATGTGGAACACAGGAGACGATGAGACTTACCCGTGCAATGCCCAGACCGATGTCTTTGTTTCCGTGCATGACAATGCCCTGATAGGGTTCGTAGAAGATGTCGGAGAAGCCAGAACTGATATTGTTGAAGAGACCGACTGGATTGCCTAAGAAGTCGGCCGAGCCTAAAACTCGGTAGATCTGCGCGATAGCTTGTTCTTGGTAATGCAAGATGACTCGCTCCTGTAGCTCGGGTACGCCAAGTCGAACATTCTCGAGGAGTAAAGCTCGGAAGTTCACCGGAGCCGCATTAACATTGCCAAGCGCCATCGTTAGAGCATTTAAGGCGTAATAAAATGGATTCCGAGTAGAGACCCTGCGTTCTGGTGAGCAAATATAGCATGTGACGGACGGAGTACGCACTTTTCGTCCACATTGACCCGGTCTGTTCTCATGAAGGACAACTCAAGCGAGATTGGCTGAAGCTGTAAAGCCTCGAAGAAGATATCGGATTTCGGGTTAGTTATATCCGGTTCTGGAATGTCTTTTGGTCGCTCGATCAGAACACTAGAAATATCAGCGAGGCATCTTGGCTGCGACTTCCAACACACTCTTGTGGGGCTTCTTTCCAGGATGCGTCTTTGAATTTGGCAAACTCTATGAGTGCAAAGAGGAAGTCCTCGTCGAGCTCAATGGTCATAGCTTGTAGCAATACTGTCGCATACTTGATGAAGTAAACGCCGTGGGCTACAGCGCGTCAGGATGTTCGCGAAAGGCGTAAGGACCTGCGACTCACAGGTGTCTTTGAGTACCGCCACCGAGACCTGCAGCGTTGGATGAGACTCCAGCTCCTTTCCATCCTTCGGGATCTGTGTAGGATACAGAATGATGGGGAACAGGCCTCCGAAGAGCTGATTGTCGATCTGAATCCACTTGCAGTCGATGAAGGTGTCATAATATTGTGGATAATCCGAATAACCGAGTCTCAAGCCGCGAAGAGATAGATAGACCAGCTCGTCTGGCCGCTTGGTCACCACCGAGATACCAATGCCCTCAAACTCCACAGTGACGGACAGAGTCGGTTTTTCTGTAACGGATACAGTCTCAAAGCTGACCGTAGTGAGACTGTCCATGCTGGTCGTACGTTGTATCTGGCCTTGACGCCGGGTAGGCTTGTAGATGCTGGTTGCTTCGTCGTACGGGGAAATAATCAAAAGCTGAGAGTTGCCGTCTGCTTGTATATCCAGCGAGACCGTAGTTGATTTCTGTCCGCCTTGTCGAGGCTGTGGATACCATTAGCCTTGCCCTGTCAACGAGAGCATAGACGCACCGGAATCTTGACAGGCGGTTGTATCCCGATTGCCATTATATCAATTGTCCTAGGTAGAGACACTCCATCGCAGACCAGCTTCAGTCTCTTGTTCGCAGCCGTAGGCTGGTCCCAAGTGTAACTGGCAGTCGAAAGTGGTGCAACTTGTCGTGGAGTACTATCACTGCGTTCCACCTCATCCTCCTACGTTTGTCAGCGGACAACCAACCCTGCTCCGCGGACTCACGGCTTGAGAGAAGGTAAAGTTCAGATGCGTGTCATTCTGAATCCTAATCGGCCAGTGATCGGTCTCTCGGGCGATGAACAAGAAGATACTAGATCCCTCGAGATGTGTCTCGATACGTATCAGGTATGTCTTGGGTCCCCTGCTAGTCTGCCTTCTAACCTCAAGGTATGTGCGGCCAATATCTGCAATGTTGAATGGTGCCGACCTGCTCGTCAATATCGTGCAGCCACAATCACTTACCATTTCAGCTCATTGTCATCAAACGCCATGCTCAATTGTTGCGGAGATCGTTGTTGTAGCTCAAGAACTGGAACACGCTCTCCAGGGGCGACATCAATAGTCTGCTGAGTACTGTGCTGCCGGATCTTGAGCGGATAAGGTAACGTATTCTTTACCAAGAATCGAGGTGCAATTGTGATGACTTTGGTGAGTTTGTACTATCACCGTGAGCTTGCGCATTCTGGGATCGAGTTCACACCTACCTTGCCCAAACCTTCAGTATAAGAGAGACCAATGAAGGTGTCTGATCTGCCATCCTGGGATGCCAGCGGAATCTGCATGTCTGCGGAAACAGGATCGAACGACAAAGGCTGAGACCACTTTGAGTCGTTGACCTTGATGAGAAGACGATTCCGGCGATCGTCGTTGGGATAGCTGAACACTGGATGACATCAGCTTGACTCGAATGATGGAGAATTATACGCACTAAACGGGGTGGGCTCGGGACGATTGTGATCGTCTGACGGGTTCAGCTTTATCTGACTTCGATAAATTGTACTCACTTGCGAAAAGATCTCGACCGGAAACCGGGGTCTTGCTACCACTCCATGTCTTGGTATTGAGATCGAAAGATAGACCGGTCTTGTTCATAAATATGAATGGACTGTATACCTGTACTTTGAAAGCTCCCCCTGACTTCGGGAACGTGCTGGGATTGTCAGACTAGCATTGACACGGTTCGTTGACTTACTAATAGTGCAACTTGAGCATGAGCTTGAGGTCCTGCGTATCGCTGAGCAGGAAATGGTCCTCTATCGGCAACTCGGGATCGTCTGTGTTGATGATGGCGTAATCACTTTGCTTCAAATCTGGCTTGTCAGCGACGCACGAAGAGTCTGCTTACTCGTGTCTTCGGGCGCGACACTCAAGAGCAGAAGATGAGAAAGCTCGACGGTATGGATGGGACTCGAGCCGCCCTTGACCAGAAAGTTGCTGGAGCTGAGACCAGTATTCTTATCATGTATTCTGAATTTGAGATCATATGGCAGCAGATTCTCGAGCTCAACAGGAGCTCTCAAGGTCAGGCTCATCCGTGGGTAGATTCTCGCAGCTGGGTCGTTCTCATCAAAGTTCGCCTGGGCTTGGAAGTAGAAGGCTGGCTCCTTCGGAGTCTGATGCTTGCAACTGATCGGCCGGATAGGTCTTGCCATAAGTTGTCGCCAATGCAGAGGCATCGACCAGCTATAGTCAAATCCAAATCCGCCTATGCTATTAATTTCGATCATCCGATGGTGGACACTAGCTTACGAAGGGGCCGAAGGCGGAAACGCTTCTCATACGCAGCCTCTAGAGGTAAAGGACACGATCCTCCCGGTTCTGAGAAGGCGTCTCAGCGGTTTCAACAATGCCGGCTTACCTATCTTCAAGGCACCGCTCGAAGCCTTGCCGTGCGCATCTACCACTATCATTTCAACTGGCAAGCTGGTTTCATTCTTGACATTCAGCGTCGACCGAAGAGTGATAACCTTGACATTGTTCTCGAGTCGGATCTCGCACGTAAGTTGATGTGATACTTTGTCCAACCGCGGCCGAAGACTGAGTATCTGCTCGCCCTCGCGGTCTACCGATATGCCACGAAGAGACTCCCAAGGGGTATTCTGTAGTTGAACACCTAGAGAGTTGTGTCGGACAGCCGAAACATTCTGAGTATGCGTCAACACCCAGCATCAAGGCGCAATCTCATTGCACTTACGTCACGAGTATACTTTCTGTCTTCAAAGCGCCAAGGTACGTCGGCTCCATCGTCGAGACGCTTCACACCCGTCACAGGCTTGTTAAGATCCCGCTGCTCTGGCCAAAGCAATAAGGTTAGGCCCGTCCGATTCCGAATACGGAACGGCGCATCGGTCCCGCGGCCCTCCTTGACTCGGTCTGCCTCTTTGCTCCATACGGTAGCCGTCGTGATGGCCAGTTCGATGAATGCAGACGTGAGATTGAGCTCGAGGCGCTCACTGGCCGTCAGGCGGACATTCAGTGGATTGCTGTCTGGTCCCGCGGACATTCGATTGACCTAGAATAATCAGCTGGATTGCTTGTGATACCGCAACTCACTCTGAGATCAAATCTCCACGGATCCATGAGTGGTTCGAAATACGAATTTGTTAGATTGAAGTACCGGATTGACGTCGTAATGGATGTAGCCATCTTGAGATCTCCCGACCAGTCGTTGACATTGACCGAAAATTCATTGGTAGATAGATGAACAAAAGGCATCTCCTGCAGATCGCCGACCACCACAAACTGGAAACCGTTGACTCGAGCCTTCAGCTGCTCTTTGGAAATCAAAACTCTGGATTTGTCCACCGAACCACGACGTCTGCTGATCGAGGACCGCCTAGGCGATACGGTAGACCTTGCTGGTACCACCGCGCTTGACGTCGCCTCGGTTTGTAAGTCTGCCATTGTCGATCCTCGCTTCTTATCATCAACCTTGGGTGCTTGATCTTCCGATCCTAACGCCTTTTGCGCGACAGCAGACGCCTTGTTGACAATGTCAACAATAAGCATGATATCCGTGTACGAGGCTCTGAAGATGATCGGGTCCGGAATCTCAACTTCGAAACTCGTCATTTGTTGTGAGCCCCGTCTCCGAGTGTCTAGCGAGAGGGCGACATTGAGCTGGTCCAAGAATGTGACCCTCTCGTTGGGCTTATTCATGCGACCGAACGACATACCGAGCTGATCGGCCTTGAGAGCGAGAACGCTCTGCTGAGATAGCAACACCTCCTTGACGGACAGCTGGATGCATTGTGACTTAGGATCGGTATCGTCGGCCAGCACGAGCACTGTAGGGTCAATCACCTCCACACGGAACGCCAACGAGCCCGATGATGTCGGTGGCCCCTCCACGACTTCTTCCTCTGCTGCGGCGATCTGAGCACCTGGGTCGCTAGGAGTTTTGAAGGGGCTCATTGCAAATTCCAGAAGCGCAGCAAGTGGGTCGACGGCGAGGATGAGGCGAGGGCTATCAACTGTCACGATTGCGAGTGCTGATTTGTCTGCGCCTCCTGATGCGGTGTATTGCAGCATTCTACGTGATGATAAGTGGAGATCATCATTAGACGAGACACTTACACTTGATTGCCATCATGCTCAGCTGATGGTATAATGTCACGGAAAACGCTGTTACCGGACCTTGTGTTGGCGAATGACAGGGTTTTAAGCGAGAATTCGGCCTCCATCGCGCCGTCAGAGAGCTGTTTGAAGCCAAGATGCGTCTTAACCAACGCAAAACGAGCTATACTGTGTTTCTGTATGTCGCGGTCTTCTATAGCATCCACAGTATAAACCTCTAGTGCGACGGTGTCGACAGAAAATATGACATCCAGGCTCGTCCAGATACCGGAGGTCCCCGCTTTATCGACGACCAACTCCGGCTGTAGATCCACTCCAGGTTCAGAAGGCGGCGATTCATTGATCGGAGTCGCCGGGACAGTTGAAGAGGCTGACGTTGTCGGGACTGACTCAGGCTCGATATCGGCTCCACCGATGTCGCTCAGCGCGCGAGGCAAAGCCTGCAGCACGCCCATGAACAAGATGTATTGACGCTGAGTAAAAGACATCTTGACGTCTGACATTTCTGTGGTAACCTCCGTGTCGGCATGATGAGGATCGGATCGATGTGACAATCCACCCATTTGTTTGACCTTGGCGGTAATGGCAACATCGTCCACGATTTGCATTGTGGCTGTCCGATCACTGACGGTGATCTCGCTGGCGAGGTTGATGCCTCGTAGACTTGCGTCGATGGTGCTCGTGTTGTTGGGATCGTCAAGGTATTCGTTCTTCGCGACAATCTCACCCAGTCTGAGAATAAGCTTGTCAGGTGAAGTGAGCCCATCTCTCGGTAAGACAATGATGGGGGTCTTTACCACCACGTCATAATGCATGCGAGTGACGTCGCTGGCTCTTTGGACAGCAGCTTGCTGAGCGGCGTCGTAGACGGCCTTCATACGGGCGAATTTGAGCGCGAATGCGTACAGATCATGCACGGGCTTCTCCATAAAGGTGAATTTCAGCGATCCCGCTCGCAGATTGACGGACGAATTATAGCCCGGGAAGGTCTCTTCATCAGTTGGGTCGAAAGTCTCGTAGCTGAAGTCGGCAAGCTCCTCGCCCTCAATGGAAAGTAGTTTCTTGAACTCGGGTGACGCCACGTCTGTTTCTGTCAGGTCTTCCAGAGAAATGTTACCCAGGCGAGCGCTGACCCGCATACCGCCGCTTCGTAACATGAGGGCGACATCGGCTGCGGGCAAGGCCAGTAGCGCGAATCGCGAACTGTTGTTTTCGAGCGACACTGCAAAAGTCAGCTGTAATAATAACAGTGACCATACCTTGAGCGCTTGTGAGCTTGACCCGGATCCGGATCTTATCGGATGTCTTCTCAGCTTCTTGAGTCTGATCATTTTCGATAGTATCGACGTCGTCGGCAGGGCTTCCGTCCGCATTGGCTGGGCTGTCTTTCGGCGCATTCTTCGGCACAAAGGTCGTCATGATAAAGTCGTAAAGTGTTAGAATCGGCTCAGGCGCTATCGATATTTTGAACGTAGAAAGCTCGACGTCGATACTTTGATCTACTCCCTCGTGACGGGTCATAAACTCTGGCGACTCTCTCTGCACTCGCTGGTATTTCACCAGCAATAATTTGACGTCGTCGGTTGATGTATCTTTGATTCTGCCTGCTGACGACAGTAGCGGCTGTTCTGTTTCTGCCATTGCCAAGGTCACTGATTGGAGGAAAAGATCGACCGACATGTCGAATTTACGAGCAGCAAAGGTCAAGCCAAAGCCCTCGAGGACAGCATGGGCAAGAGCGCGCTCCGTCGTTGCTGAGGTCGACTTGAAGAGCGATGTTTGTAGCTTGCCGACAGAAAAGGAGAACTCGAAGGACACCTGCTGTAATTCCCGACGTTGACTCTGAGAGAGCATTAGAAAGACACACATAGTAAAGGATAAACTCACCTCGGTGGTATCATCTCTCGCCTCATAGAACTGGTCATTGCCCTTGTCATCTATGGAGGACGACTCGTCCTTATCCAATGTTTTCGAAGACATAATCGATCGGGAATCATCCAGGATGTACTCTTCGACTGCCTGACGCTTCCGCAGAGCCGGATGCTGATCATGATGATCGGTCCCAGGGGTCATCGAGGACGGTTCGTCATCACCAAATTTGGGAACCGTAACATCGATAAATTTCATCAGAGTTTCTAGCTAGTGAGCGACGAAGCACAGCAGATACTCACGGTATTTCGTGTCAGAGAAGTTGACCTGAAGTTCAGGCAGCTCGCCTGCAATCTTGAAGCGAGTTAGGTTTGGGGCATTGATGATAGCGTTCTGAACTGAGAACGACATGTTTATCCGTTCAAGAATGTGCAAGTCTGTCTTGTCGTCGCCATGTGGATCGTCAATAGCATTCAAGCAAGCTTCCACATTTCCGCCCATGAGCAGCTGATATCATCAGCTTTGGTTTGATAACCCCGAAGATCAAAATACCTGGGTTGATTCCAATCGCAAAGACAACTTGTCGTACATTAAATCCTCAAGCTGCTTGAAATCTTCGTCATTGTACTGGCGACCTCGTTTGCTTTGCACGTCTTTGAGTTGTTCCTGGTCCGCGAGCTTGCTTTCCACGGCAATATGACCAGCATCTAATACAAGGGCTTGACAGTCTGTCACTGTCACGCTGGGAATCGTCAGCATCGCGAGGCAAGGTTCAGGGAAACTCACTCCATTGGAATGATAATGATCGGAGCATTCATATCGACTCTGATATCGATGGTCTACAAGTAAGCTCAGGGCACCTATGTTGCTCACTTTATGTTGTTCCAGGGCAAACTCCAGACCAGCCCGTGTTTCCTTCCGGATACCATCCAGAGTTTGACCCGCTGCATCAAGTAAGGCTCCGATCGATTCCAGCTGACTAGCAGGCGGTTTCAAGAACTGGACAACAGTCTCGACATATCCCTTGTGATAGATAATCTCGAGATGCCGCATCTTGACCGTCACCGCGTTATCGGCGTGCCCATCTATCGGATTATGCTCAACCTCCATCACAAAGAATGGATCTTGTCCGTCTGAAGCACCATCACTGATTTCTGCAAGAGCGTGATCGGTCCCTCCTACATCCAAGGATTGTTGCCGCCGAGGAGCATTTGACTCGATGTCTTTGACGCGAACGATCTGTGGGTAGAGCGAATTTGGAGTAGTACCGTCGTAGACTCTAAAGCCACCCAGTGCGATCTTACCCTTGAGTGACTCGGTAAGCTGGATCGCGTCTGCTGAGAATGAGTCGAAAACGAGTGCAATCACGTCGACACTCTTGCCGTGAGGATCTGTCCGAAGTGAGAAAGAGCCCTTGTTGAGTTTCGCTGTCATTCTGGCTTTCATGAAATCCTTCGGCGTGGATTCGACCACCTGTGCTGCTGCCGTGGCATCATAGTCGATGATATCGTCGATTTCTTTCTTCTCCTCCTCCGTCATGCCACCATCACCATCTGTTTTAGGACCAGTGCCCCAGACCCACTGCCCCCATGTTTGGCGTTGAGGCTGATCCCTCTTGCGCTCTGCTTCGAGCTTCCGACGCGTGGCTGCATCCTTCTTCGCCTGCGATCTCGCAACTGATCGGAAAAATCGAATGTCCTCATATGGTAAATCACGCTCCATCTCGTCCAAAGCAGTGCCATCCTGTCATGTAAGTTGAAATCTAGGATGGTGTTATAAGACTCACCTCTGCAGCCAGCAGTTTGCCTTCGGGCAAGGCGAGTTTTCGGACGTAGATATCCACATATTTCTTCCTCTTATCCCGTCTATCGGCCATGTACTCCCAAGTCCATCTACGATGCCGGTCATGAATTTCCGAGCTGATCGCATTGACTGCAAACTTGAGTCTAGCCTTGGCTGGATTGCTTTCAAATTCTTCTGCAGGAGGACGAAATTTGTGATATTGATGTGTACGACGATAGAAGTGGAAGACATCAATAACAGATAGCGCATCCCGATATTGATCGCGATCGAATACGACACTAATCTCGTCAAAGATGACTTGAGCATCGATCATGGGCGTATCACTAGACAT
Source organism: Naematelia encephala (assembly GCA_002105065.1). Taxonomy (NCBI): domain Eukaryota; kingdom Fungi; phylum Basidiomycota; class Tremellomycetes; order Tremellales; family Naemateliaceae; genus Naematelia; species Naematelia encephala. The sequence goes on from MCFC01000010.1 coordinate 259,142, forward strand.
GGTCTTATTGACGATGACGCGAGCCTCGCCCGTGACTGGTTTGAGGATGTACTGGTGTTTAGGAGACCCATCAAGCTGTTTATATCAGCGTTACAAGCTCAACGTCCGTCGATCGTGCTCACCATTGCTTTCAATGCGTCAATGGTTCCTTGGCGATCATCTTCCCCTTTATCCAGACTGCCCGTATCGGTATCAAAGTAGACAGACAGAGCGTTCAACTTGACCAATTTGTGAACGCCTTTCAGACTGTCCTGGATGAATGTCTCGATCCAATTCTCATCAGTGGAGACCGCCTTGAACTCAGAAATGGTGAGTCCAGCAGCGAAAGGGTGCTGAATGTCAGTCCCATCCACTGGAAATGGCTACTTACATCTGGTGTACTGTTACCGTCCTCGTAGCGAATGTGGATCCCCTTGACGTTGATCTGCACATTGTCCACCACTTTAGACATGATTGCGCCTATATATGTCTGCTTATCTGACGAGTTGGTTAGCCTCGAGATACCATCAAACTTGGACATCCTCTACTCACTCTCATCATTCCCTCGCTGGCCAACCTGACTTGCAGCACTCTCTACCGCTTCCGCACTCTTTAATTTCTCCTGCTTGGTCGCCTGTTCTACCCGCTCATCCTCTTCTGGATCCACTCTTCCTTGTGGTCTCGCCCTCGCCAGAACATAGACATCGTCGATGAAGATTTTTACCGGCTGCGTCTTGAGCTGTGTCCAAGGGATCGTCACGGAGAGAGTACCGATATCGCCAGCAACAATGTCCACTGGGAGACCGAATCGCTCGAGAAGTGTCTTCTTGAGATGAAGACCATGGAATTGGATATTACCTATTGAATCATCAGTACATCCTCTACGTGGGGAAAAGAACGTGGTGGCTTACCTCCAAAGACGGAGAGTGACAGATCCTGAGGGTTCAGATTCTCTACATATGGCGAGACGTAGACATTGATGAGGCGCAGGGCAATGTCCTTGAGCGCCTGCATGGTGGCCACATGTGCGAAAGGAGCTGGTCGAGAAACGGGAGGTGCACCTGTCAACCTCTTCAGGTCACAGTAGTCGGTCAAGAACTGTCACGGTTTTCACAAATACCAAAGAGACTTGTAGTGCTTTGTTATTAAGGAATGTACGATTAGTAGGAGGGAATGTAGCAGAAGAATGTGAACATGGGAGAACTGCAAAGCCAGTTCCAAGCTGCGCGTCATTGCGAATCATGCCACGTGGTTTGTCCTTGCTGCTGTGGTGTATACATGTCATGTCTAGGTAGGTGTAGAAAATCCCCGTTCAGCTCGTAGCCTCAGTCTTGTACTTCGTTTCAAACCCTCTTCAGCCAACAGTCCAACCTCTGATCCTCGCCTGCTGCGCTGACGATCCCCTCTCGTCTTGACCGGAGTCTTGACTGGAGTTATCTCTGTGACCGAGTCTGTCTCGCTCATCTCCGTGTCGATCTTCAGTATTCTTGTCTGAGACGGTGGTCTTGAGCCTGTATTGGATTCACTGTCGATGTCGACGACTTGGGTTGGAAGGGTGCTGTCATCATTTTGGAGCTGCCTCGCTGCGATATCGGCTGCCTCCTTTGCTGTGGTAGAGACGTCGATGAGATCGACATCGGTGCGTGCGGTATGCGGCACTGAGAATGGAGACGGTGGCTCTGCAAAGTCGGCCTCATCTTCACCCTCCTCAATGGCTGAATGTACCGGTGGAGCCAGCGATAGCCTTCGTGAATTCTCAATAACAGCTGATATGGCCGCCTTGGCTCCCTGACGGTCTGCGAAATGTTCCTTCCGAGGCCGACGTCCACTGATGCAGCTCCTAGCTACCATTCTTCTGACTCGAGCTGATATTCCTCCCTTGAAAGCCTTGACTGAATGATCCACTCCGTCTTTCTCACTGAGGATCACCGTCCCGGGTAATTTTGGCAACTCAGTCGACTGCGGAAGCGGAGGACGATGATGTATCAGCCCTGGTACAAAGTCGTCGGGGGTAGCTTGTGGGTGACGGCGCCCGATATGTGCCAGTAGGTCCGAGAATCTTGGTGATTCGAATAGGCAGTCTACGAAACGCCGTCAGAAATAGGCTAAAAGGAGACAAACAAAGGACCCGAGAAAATGGCAGAGCGGGTTAGTGAAAGGAGGGTTGTGACTTACTGAAAGGACAGCGACCACTGAATTCTGCCATATGTACGATCAAGCAATGTCGGTAGCAGTCTTCACGGGTGAAGAACGTGTCTTGACAGCCTTGCCAGCCACATTGAACTCTTCCGTAGCTGGTAGTCTTCTGTGGATGTAAATGTGCGTGATGAAGATGTCTCTCGAGTAGTGCCCAGGAATTCATCACTGCATGACATGCTGACCAACGACAATGAGTGGGCCTGGAGGCGTCATCTCTGTCCGTATTAGAAAAGGCATAAGATCTTACCTGGCATGCACGAACACCTGCAACTGAATTCTCCTGATCTTTCGTTCCTCAGTCTCCTTTCTCACGTTTTCAAGATGAGCTTTCCTGGCGGCATCAATAGCAGCTCTCTGCTCTGCTCGAATCCTTTCCATGTTCGACATGCCCGTATTGGTCTGAATCGGGATCTCAGGGTATCTTGCATGCGCAACAACACCTGGCGAGCTCCGAAGTATGGGATGCTGACGATCTCCATACCTTGCATGCCACTTTGCATCTCGCTGCGCACCTCTTGACGGTTGATATCGGCCAGTAGGACGATTGGTCTCATATGCTTTGGCTGCATACGAGGATTGATGCCCATTGTGGCCTGGTGGAGTTGGGAATAGGCGGGGAGGTGGCTGTGTGCGTGCGTAAGGTTCGTATCTGCGATACTGAGAAGAGTGTGGGTCTTTGCTTTGTCAGCTTTGACCTACAAGGCACCACACGGCGACTCACAGTAGACGTCCGGAGAGGGCGATGGAGTAGAGTAAGTACGACTTGGATACGTATTCCTTCCGGAAGACGGCTGTACTCTTGTCATACTGCGCATGATCCTGTGAAAAGCAAAGCAAGAAGAACTGGGTCAAGAGTGGCAAGAAAAGAAACAAGAAGGCGGTTTCAAACAGCTCTATTCACTCTGAAGAGTTTTTATAGTGCAAATATCATAGCTCATTACTCTTTTGGTGCAATCCGTGGATATAGGACACAGGAGTGTGTGTGTCAAGACCGCTTCGACCCATAAAGGAGCATTACCCTTGGTACAAAGGACCGAAGCTGTTCGATTGACAAAGGAGTGCTCAGGAGGGAAGGGACACGCTCATGACGAATGTGCCAGATTCATCGTTGAAACCTACATCCATACACACGAGTGTCGTTGAAAGTAAGTCGGATGGAGTGCTGTTAAAAGAGATATGGTCAGACCCACACGCCAAGCAACGAGGACGTGGTCGCTGGCTGCCAGACAGAACAAAAACGTACACGCCGATCATTCAGCTCTTCTTTCCAGGCCCGTTCCTTTATTTTACCGTGAGTAGTCCCTTTGCCCCTTAAGTAGATAAGATTGAACCCCAAATCTTGTTGTGATCCGCGTGGTCTCGTACACATCTTCTCACAACCCATGCAGGAAATTGCATGCTCCCCGTGCGTGCAGGTACTACCAAACGTACCATTACGCCTTACGTCTCTTTCCTCGACCTTCAGCAGCCTGTTCGGCATACTTTCTCTTAACTCCCTCCTTCCTCAACCTCTCCCTCCGTTCCTGCTTGATTTTCTCATTCTTCCTTTCCTCACCCTCACCAACCTCCTTCCTATGCACTTTTCTCCCTTCCTCCTTCTTCGCTGACCTACGAGCAACCTTATCCTTCTTGAGACTTTGAATCTGTTGAAGTAAAGCGACTGCCTTTTTCTCTTCGTCTGTCATGACTACTGCTCGAGATTGGAGGTAGGTAGGTTGGCGCTGTTTTGCAAGTTGAGGAGTCTTGGAAGCAAATGGTAGAGATGCTTCGAGCTTCCGAGGAACTTTGAGAGGATTGAATCGGCGCGTCGTTCTTTGCACAGGCTGTGAAATGTCAGCATGAACTACCTGACGTGGTGATAATAGACGCTGACCCTGTAAGCCGAGTTTGGGTCTTTCGGTGTACCCATGCCCTCATCTCGCCGGATCTGACCAGTAAGACGCATACCCTGCCATCCAGCCTTGTCGGACAATAACAACGACGTGACGGGATTGTATAGCTTCTTCGGCTCAATAGAGTACCAAGCTCTCAAGAAGACGATATCTAGTTACACAAAGTGTGTCAGCGAACATAGCCTTGATGAGGTAGGTTTGAACATACCAGACATTAAGATCTTATCCTCGAAACCAGCTCGGAAAGCTCCTTCAGGCTTTCCCATCGCCCTTTTAATCTGACCCCTAATTCCACTGACAGTCTTGATCTGCGCACCCTCAAATTTGGCAACTTCAAGACTCGTCGTGAACATGTCTTTGATGAACGCCGTATTCTTGAAGATTTTGTACGGAACACCAGTCAATTTCAGCTTCTTGACAATCTTTGTACTTCGATCCACATCAAGCACGACACCCGTGGCGCTGATGCGGAACCCAGGAGCGGAACCATCGAGCGAATTGAAGGCGCAAAAGCCTGTGTTGGGCGTCGAGACTGGTGCATACAGAGTCGCGTAACAGTGCATATGCTCTGGAGTGTATTTGAGCATTCGATTTCGGATCGAATGATCGTCCAAGTGATAAATCGGTAGAGACTGGAATCGTCGCCATCCCAGGGAGAATATGAGCGGATCATTGGTCTTGAGTGTCTTGGTGAACCATCGATGTCGCTTAATACGAACAGTAACGAATCCAAAACGTTCCTCGGCGCTCAACAAACCGCCAACTATAATAGGGAACGTCGGATCGAAATTGTCGACCAGCTCGCAAGGGATATTTTCAATCTCCAGACGCACATAGCTCCCCGATCGATACCCCTCAATCTGCGCCCTGGCCTCGTTGGTTAATCCTTCAAACTCAGCTTCATTCATTTGCCTCTGTCGAGCCATCTCTGCTTTTTGTCGATCATAAAAGTCCATCTTGTCGTCACCGTCCTCTGAGTCTGAATAATTCTCGTCGAATTTCTCCTCCAAAGCCTTCTTCTTCCTCTCGAGGTTCGCCGCACGAGCTTCTTCGTGGGATTGGGCCTGGGGTTTGACACCCACATATGGTACAGCACCATCCTCATCATCTACATTTTCAAAGTCGCCTCCTTCCTCCTCGTACGGCTGACCCTCCGCATCATGCTCTTCATCTCCGACTGGACCAGAGATGAACAGTCCTTTAATTGAGTCGAGCATTTCCTCATCTGCCCATTTCTTCGCCAGAAGATCATGATTGATTGGCTCCTTGATCTGATCGCCAATATCGACACCATACTGCCCGGGGCCTCTGACAGTAAAGAATCCCTCATCTGCAGAATCACCAGACGGTCCAGCGTCCGCGGAGGATGGTCGCGTCAAACCAGCAGCGATTTCCTGAGGAGAAAGCTCTTCGCCGTATATCAAATCCATCAAGTTGCGCCGCCTGCCCATACGTTCAGTGAAAGACACTGCCGCTCTCTCGGACATATTTTGCTTCCAACGCGGTACAACGGTGTCGTCTTCGTCTGAGGCTATATCGTCGCCTGCGAATACTCGCTTTGGCCCATCCTGCTCGAACCCTGCCACCATATCGAGATCATCATCGCCACCGTCCGAAGAGGCATAAGCAATATCGTCATCCTGCTCGTCAACGTCTTCAAGATTGATACCAGAGTCGGCATCATCGCCGAAGCCGCCCACCGAGAGATCTCCGTCCTCGTCCTCGTCATCTTCGCCATCATCGTCGTCGAACTCGTCATCACCTGCACTACCCAGGATAGGTCCACCGTTTCGAGGCTCTGCCCTTCGCCTGGCACGGTCTTGCACCTTCAGCGGTTGCGATGAGCTCCCAAACAGTCGAATCTGGGATGACTGGATTCCCTCTGCAAACGTTCGATTCGCTTCCTGCAGCTCCATGACCATTTTCTCCCCTTCGCCTTGGGGAGCTGTCCAAAATCAGCACTTGACTCGGGACGCAAGTCCAAAGAACTCACCGTCTCCGCCTTTGCTGAAGGAGCCAGGTACGTTGACGTAGACTGCGTCCTTATCGTACATGACACCTCCCACGTCGCTCATTGGGGCATGAATGAGCTTCGCCTTCTCTCCCATTCGCCTCCGTCGCTCGCTCTCCAGCGTCGGTAGAGGGCATGGGTCCGCCAGCTTCTCGACCTCTTTCACTTCGAGATCCCCAGCTCCCGGGATGTGAATCTTGGCGTTGCGCGCCGGTAGGTTTGGACCACGTAAATACCCGTACAAGGTAATAGTTCGATCCACCTTGGGATTCGCTCGGATTGCTTCTCGTGGTGTGAGATCTTGCAATCGGTCTGCAAGGAGGTAAGGGTGTTGATTTCGAAATACAAGTGGTCGGAATTTGACGACGGAGATGAATCGTGCGAGTAAGTTGATTTCGGCGTCAGGATATCGTCCGTTGATCACTCCAGAGAGCGAGAAAAGCTTGGCACCTTGATAGATCTCGGTCCAGAATCGGTGCTTGAGGCGTTTCTTGGTGTCTTTAAGGGTCTGTGCTTTCTTGATTAGATCAAGGTGTGAAAGAAGGCCGATGACCTTGGGAAACCCGTGGGCTTGTAGGATATTGAGGAATTCAAAGGTTTCCTTTGTGGCGTCAGAATCAGTACGATGTGGAATATGTCTGCTACTCACCATCTCGAAACCGAAACTTCCGTCAATCATTAACAGCACCAGATCTACCACCTTGCCGAGATCAATCATGCTGTTCAAGTCATTTCCACATTCGACAAATGTGATCCTTCTTGTTTTGCCTGACACAACAGTGATGGGGCCTTGCGGCTGTGATAAATTGTGCTTGGTATATCTCTTCACGAGTGACTTCAACAGCGTAGATTTGCCGACTCCTGGAGGTCCAACAATTCCGACAACGATAGGTGGGGGTGGTAGTCGACCCTCGTCCATCCCTTTACCCTTCTCCCCCGTGACTTTCCGCTCTTCAGGGTTGCGATTCACAAGAGGAACATGAAGACGCTTTTGATCCTTCTCCGCTGTTCTCCTAGCAGCTCTATCTGCTGATCGGAAAGACGCAGAAGTGAAGGCCTGCCCTCAGTCAGTCACCAACACTTCGCTGAGCTATAGTACGATTTGAACTCACTTTTGGGTTATACCCCTTCCCAGCTGATCTGTCAATGCCAGCAGCAGCATCCTTCTTCGCCAGCTTTGCACCTGCCGAAGCTTTATGATGGGTTTTGTGAGGCTTTTCCATGTTGCAATGTCGACCACTTCTCCAACCGTGGTCTATGCTACGAATACACTTAGTGACTGACTTTTCAGAAATCTTCTGGCAGCGAGAGAGAGAATAGCCTATCAATCTGTACCTGAAATTAATTCCACGTCTTCTAAGCAATTCCTTAATTGTGCCTCCTTGTTGTTGATTTTGTAACTATTTTGCTGGACTGGAGAGTTTGCCGCCGTGGGATCACAAACTGCCCTCCACCCAACAGGTCCACCCCATCCAGTCCATTCCATCCCCCGAAGACACTCCAAGTCGACCCCTTGACTGGGTGTCTGACTCTCCTCGTCGTCTTCAGCTCTCGCGCCGAAAATGCCGCCCATCAGGCTCAAGCTATCGCTTAGCTCAGCGGCACCTCCTACCCCATCCCCGGCTCCTACCCTACCTACAGCTTCGAGGAAGGGCAAAGAGAAAGCCGCAAACCAAGAGGACGTTCCAATATCCTCGACACCGACTATTCGACTCCGATTACCGGATAATATCCCCTCGGAGAGAACTAGGAAGCGCGATCCAGAAACACCTTCAGCTCGTCCACTACTCAAGGTTAAAGCCCCTAGAACGCAGCCTCGCGAACGCCCTACAAATGGTGACACGCCGCATGCCGATTCGGCGCACAGCTCTCCCGATCCATTGGATGTTGAACCAAGCCTGGCTGGCCCCTCGACCACTTCTGCTGTCGTCCCTCCTACACCCTCTGCTGTCACTTCAACCCCTTCTGCAACCCCACGACACCTTCAATCTGCTACGAAGCGGACAACGAAGCCAAAGCCTGTTAACAAATCTACCAAAACCAAAACCACCTCCCTTTTACAGCATGCGCTCGCACATCCGTCCACTCCACAGCAACCATCATCTCGTCCGGCATACTCAACACCAGATCCAACTTCAGCCCCGTGGACTCCTTCCGAGCAGAGTGATGATATCAGCACTCCGGCTGTAAAGATCGAGGTGGAGGAGAACGGCGATACGGTCGATTCGAAATCACCTTCAATGTCGCGTGATCAGTCAATCCTAGATGATCCGAGTGGAAGTGTCCCGCCGGATCCAGCGGCAGACTTTGAGGATTCAATGGATGTCTCTGCTGAGCTTCTTCCGAGACGTGCCACTAGAGCACGAACAGGTATCAAATGGATGAGAATCAAGCGTCCATTGAAAGATCTGTTGGGAAAAATCATGATCGAGTTGAGGAGAAAAGACGAGGTACGTCATTCTTCCTCGCTCAGTACATTGTTGACAGTATACAGTATGCGTTGTTTGACGAGCCGGGTGTGTACCTGCACATGAACTTGGGCTCAAGCTGACTGGTTACAGTGAATCCCGACAACTTTCCGGGGTACCTTGAAGCTGTTGGTGGCGAAGACAAGATGATGGATCTGGGTACCATGCAGTCTAAAATTGACGATGGCTTGTACAAAACCATTGATGAGCTACAAGTGAGCGCGTTTGCTATCCCGTGGAAAACGTAGCTTAAGAGAATAGTCCGACTTGCAACTTTTGGCTGCAGCTGCGACCTCTTTCAATCCGCCTGGGACCATCCCTCACACCTCAGCAAATCGCTTGCTTGCCCATGGTCTCAAACATATAGAACGCGCGCGGCCGATAATTCTCACGCCATCACCTTCCCCAGACCGTCGTGGTACTTCGGAAGTTGGGACACCCTGGCGGAATGGACGTGAAGCGACGGCTGCGACTGATGAGGGACAAGCAATATCCAGCGTACCACCCCAGAGCTACATACCTGAAGAAATGCTGCTCTATCCGCCAAATTCGGCTCAAGCGCTAGCAGTGGGCTGGAATCTGACGGGCGGTAAACGTGTATACGCAAAGCGGTTGATCCGAGGCAGGGAGAAGTTCTATGGGAAATGGCGACATTGGTCTGAGGACGGGTCGCGTGACTTGGCTGAGCTTGAGGAACCGACTGAGCTTTTGCGGGAATGGCAAGCCTCCCGTGATCTTCGAAGAGTTGTAGATTGGAAGGGACTGAGAAAGGATGGCGCTTGGTGGGAGTTTGAACTTGGTGGTCCAGCTGGTCAACCTCCCATCGCATTTACACCATTTCCTCGTCCAGATGCCCTACGGACACGTCCGCTCGGCACATTCGAGTGGGGTGTCTATCCCGAAATTGAAGCAGAGATCGCAGTACTTAGGTCTCGTAATCCTGAGCCCATCGATGAGTACGGCATACTCGAACGACATCTTTCGACGAAGGCCCGACCACCACCACCAAAGAATCTGGTCGACATCTATGATGAAGATGTAGCGAAGACCTCTGGAGATTATGTACGGACTATGTGTGCCGGTGATTTACAGGGAGAGGCGTATATTCGCAGTGTAAATGCTTTTGTCCGTGGAGCCATGGAGAGTTCTCAGAAGACTGGGGTGGGGAACGGAGATGGTAATGACCACCGCATGCCGCTAGACGAGTATGTGTCTCGGTATCACCGTGGTGGAGTTCTTCTGCACCCTTCTATCGCAGCGTCCGACGAAGCCATGGCCAAATTGCAACGACGTCCTCTCGATCCAGCAGTGGACTCGATCGCCTCGCGCACATATGCTGCTACAGCTCTACACCAGCTCACCGATGCCTCGAATCCTCTTGATATCGTTCCATTTCTCCGAGAACCAAAGGATTTCAACCACGCTGGTGTGGCTGGAAAGAGCGGTGTACAGACTGCGCTGGACGGCACTGCTGCTGAGATCGTTCGCCTCGCTGAAGAGATACAGGCGGAGCGGGATAAGGCGATCAAAGTCAAGCCGGTCCAAAATGGCCTTAACGACAGTCTCGAAATCAAGAAAGTCGAGCTTGAAGTCGCTTCACGAGAATCGTCACCACTTTCAGCAGCTCCCGACTCGCCAAAACATACAGTCGTAGAAAGCAAGCCGATCAAAATCGAAGATAAGAAGCCTTCAAGAGAGGAAGCAATGACCAAATTACGGCTGGAGCTTGTCGCTTTGACAAAGTTTTACCCTCTTGCAGCGCTCAAGCGGATGACGCCGGCAGAAGCGGAGAAACTGTTACCCATGAATGTACGACACCTCATGTGTCGGCCTCCGAAAGTCTAAAATGTCCTCATACATGCATGCTTTGTATCTACACTTTGCTTCTGCTCCTTCGATGTCTAGTGATGATACGATACCACCTCTAGGGGGGGATATATGAATGTCCCATGCTCAGAGTGATGGATGCCATGTATGCTTATACCGACGCGAACCTACGCCGACTCGATGCGATTACTGGTCATAGCCCGCCTCCGCCGGAAAATGGAGGCCCTATCCCAACTCGGAATTGAGCAGCTACGGTTCGCATTACTCGTGGGAAAAACTACTGGCATACAGCCCTTTCACTCCGATATTGCGGGAATGGCAGGACAATTCGCCACTGGAGCGCGTCATGTACGCGGACCTCCACCACAAACACGTGATATCACACGGGACTCGCTTAATGCAATGCAAATTCCACCCAGTAAACGAGTAAACGGTGAGTGATATCCCTGCTCCATCACTGCTGCTAGCTGATCACTATCTCGCAGCAATGCCGCAAGAAGACTCACGACCCACCTCTCCACTCGCCATCCCACCATCCACTCCGCTTGTCCCGGTAGACGAAGGCTTCCCCACTGGTTCGCTCAACGCTTCACCCTCCTTCGACTATCATGAAGAAAGACGATTGCACGAGCAGAGCGCAACGTGGTTAGCGCATCATCTGCCCCGTCTACCACCCGCGATGGTCGGAGTAAGCACTAGTCCCAAGAGTCTGAGATCTGCTAGAGTGGACCGTGCGGGCCCTCCCTCTGATATACCGGGAGGAAAGGACGCGAAGTCTGATCCTAGTCCATCTGCCTTTCACCCCAAGTCAGATGACAAGGAGAATCAAGCGGTGGACATTGGACCTTCTGCAGGCGGCAATCTACAACAAGGTGGCAATCGCATGTCATTCGAAGGATACGAACACGAAGGTGATCAAGGTCAATCTGCAATGCAATCTCCTTCTCCTTTCAATGATCTCGATCCAGCACCAACAATGATTCATCGACGAGAGATAGATACTCAGGAGCGGTTGGATTTGGAAGAAGAGGACAGAGAAAGAGCCCTGTCCCGGGAGGAGGAGCTATTGTACGGTGGAGCTGATCTGCCCAAAGGCGTACCAGTGCCAGCTGGACTCCCAGACCCTCAACCTGGTAAGTTATTCTCTTCTTGCTCATTCCGCTCGAAAATGCCGCACCGTGTCTCCCCCCTCTATGGCGGCGATCGATCTCTGCCCACGTTCGTCCTCTTTACAATATCTCTCCTTTCATCTGTTTGACTGAACTTCGGCGAATGTCCAGCGTGCGCGCATTTGAGTGCAACTCTCCTTTAATATCCTCCTTTTCTTATCGGTTCTTGACTGTCTTCATCGCGAAACGTGCGAACTAATCGATCGCCGGGTATGTGAAGAGTCAGACTTGAGCGTCTTCCCCTGTCTCTTTCCTAACTTGTTCTGCGTCTGCTTCATTTATTGTCCCTCTTCCCACGCTCCAGCCTGCCACTATGATCGATCCACAGCTATTTATCACGTCACTACCCAGCCCTCTTTCTGTCCCCAGTACACCATGGGAAAGTCCCTTGTCATCCCCACGGTCGCAAGCTCCCAACGGTCCAGCTGCAGCCGATGCGGACAGATTGCTGATGGAGCTTCAAATGCTCGCTTTCGCAGAACACGGCATTGGTAACGAACTCGAGAAGCTATAGTGAGTCAATGATTCGATCGCGCTGATGTCAAGCGCGTCTTTTGCTCGCTGTCTTGATCTTCGCGACAAGTACATGGAGTTGTCAAATCAACGCCTCGGAGACAATCCCCGAGATCACGACGGGACCTTTTCTGGCTTCTATCCTCGCAGCGCAGCCGACATCACTGGCTTGAAGCCCGAAGAAGATCCAAATACCTGCGAGAAGCCGACTCCAGAGGAGGTCGACAACATTCCCACCTGGAAGATCTACCCCCCTCCCCCTCCACCGCATTGGCATTGGAAACCTTCCGATGAAGGTGTCAAACCTACCGACTCGAGCGACGCCTCTGGCAAGTCCGACGACAAGCCTGCGGCAAAGGACCATCAAGTATTCGAATTTTCCGACTGCCAGATCCCCGGAGATGACGGGACCTGCGATTTTGAGGTGAACGAGGAGGGTGTGTATGAAGTCTTCCAACCGTCGGCAGACAAGGGCAAACAACGTTTGGCACGAGTCCCGAATCTCAAGGAATATTTTTCCGATCTCGATTTCCTCCTTGGCGTATGTTCGGATGGACCAGCGAAGTCCTTTGCATTTAGGCGACTCAAGTACCTGTCGAGCAAGTGGAGCTTGTACTGTCTCTTGAATGAATATCAGGAGCTGGCGGATATGAAGGTCAGTTTGACATCTGGCCATGCTGACATACTAGGCTGTCCCGCATCGGTTTGTCTGCTAAATTATCGTCCCAATAGAGCTGATAATTGCAGTGACTTTTACAATGTGCGAAAGGTCGATACGCACATTCACCATTCGGCAAGCATGAACCAGAAGCACCTGTTGCGCTTCATCAAATACAAATTGAGAAAGGCTCCAGACGTACGTTTCCTTCTGCTCTTTCTTCATCGAATGCAAATAACTTTCTAGGAAATTGTGATTCATCGTGACGGCAAAGACCTCACTCTGAAAGAGGTCTTTGAATCACTGGACCTAACCGCATACGATCTGTCCATCGATACCCTCGATATGCACGCGCATCAGGCGAGTTAGATACACCCGTGTGCGGGACAATCTGACCGAGCTTCAGGAGTTCCACAGATTCGATCGATTCAATGACCGATATAACCCTACTGGCTCAAGTCGACTGCGCGAGATCTTTCTAAAGACCGACAATCTTCTGCAGGGGAAATATTTGGCTGAGTTGACGAAAGGTATACATAACCATCCATCGGAGCGCTGACTACTGCAGAATTGATTGCCGATCTCGAACAAAGCAAGTATCAGCAGGCCGAATGGCGTCTGTCCATCTACGGACGGTGAGTGGCACACTTCGACAAGGCTGACGTCAGAAATGTCAATGAATGGGACAAGCTTGCGAAATGGGTCATCAATCACAAGCTCCTATCCCACAACGTGCGGTGGCTCATCCAGGTACCTAGATTGTATGAGGTGTACAAAGGTGGCGGATTGGTGGATTGCTTTGAGGATGTAGTGAGAAGTGAGTAATGGAGCGACAATCAAGCCGCTGATCCTGTGCAGATGTTTTCCAACCCCTGTACGAAGTGACCAAAGATCCCTCGTCTCACCCAGAACTACATGTCTTCTTGCAGCGAGTGGTTGGGTTTGACAGTGTGGACGACGAGTCGAAGCCAGAGCGTAGGCTGTATCGCAAGTTCCCCACGGCCAAAATGTGGAACACAACGCAGAGCCCGCCGTACTCGTACTGGTGAGCCTGACATCTTGATTTGAGAAGACATACTTAGAAGCAGGATTTATTACATGTACGCGAACATGGCAAGCCTCAATGCCTGGCGAAGATCACGTGGTTTCAGTGAGTGTCTCTCTTCATATCTAGCTGACAATAATAGACACTTTTGTGTTGAGACCTCATTGCGGCGAGGCCGGAGACCCGGACCACTTGTCCTCAGCATTCTTGACTTCCCACTCGATCTCTCACGGCATTTTGCTTCGTAAAGTTCCCGCACTGCAATACCTCTTCTACCTGAAGCAGATTGGACTCGCCATGTCACCTCTGAGCAACAATGCTCTTTTCCTCACGTACGAGCGCAATCCATTCAAAGATTTCTTCCGGGTTGGCCTGAATGTCTCGCTTTCAACCGGTGAGTCATAGTGCATTGCTTGACTGACAAGCAGACGACCCACTGCAATTCCACTTTACGGCCTCACATCTGCTAGAGGAGTATTCCTGCGCGGCCCAGATCTACAAGCTCACTCCTGCTGATATGTGTGAGCTGGCACGGAATTCAGTGGTCCAATCAGGATGGGAGATGCAGGTGAAGAAGCACTGGATTGGGCAGAAGTGGTATCTGCCAGGAGCGGCGGGAAATGACATTCATAAGGTAGGTGTCTGCTTAGATTATTGCTGACGGTAGACCAACGTACCTACCATCCGACTTGCATACCGCCACTCGACACTGCTCGAGGAGCTCGCACTGATTCACCACGGAAAACATTCACCAAGCGCAACGCCCACTCACCTCAAATCTCCTGTCAAGCCGGTGGATCCTGTGCGGCCACCCGCGATCACACATGCTTCAGATCTCGGTGCTGCAGCAATGGCCAGTACGAAGATGGTGAATGGGAGTGCACTCCCCGGAGCAACGGGCATGGGAGAACCATCCTTGGTAGGTAGTCTTGATGAGACTGTGGCGGCGAGGAAACGGGCGGAAAGCATGGGGAAGGTGGACAAGAGTCACGAGATCAGGCGGTAATGATAGACAAGAGTCACGGGATAAGGCGGTAATGATGAACAAGAGTCAAGATAAGGCGGTAACGGTGGATAAGAGTCATGAGTTAAAGGCGGCAATGGTAGAAGAGACACCAAGACGAGGCGGTGATGTGTTTCGGAGTGGCTTGATCTAGCTGTATATCTTGCGATGATATCGTATAATATTGCGTCTGGATGAGAACAAAATTGGGGAGTAGATGCATACAACAGTAATTCTATACCATACTCCGTTCTAAGTGATAAGACCTTTGTTTTCCGTTCATGATTGTCTTAAAGATCGCTGCCATGAATCAGCAAGAGTAAGAGTAGGACGATAGGGGAAGAGGTATGCCACTTTAGATGACTCACTCTGCCGGAGCTCTTCTTAACCATAGATCAATAGCGTATGAGAAAGCAGCGAAAGCTACTCCTCCACCCAACATGGCCTTTGGACCAGAATTTCGAGCGAGGATAGCACCCGTGACGAAACCTGCAGCTGTGGGGTTTGTCATGTCGTTTTTGGCTCGATACTGGGACAATCAGCGTGTGAGACAGGATGACGAAAAAGTTGCGAAGGGGGAGAGAGATCTCCAGTAACAAAGAGAGACAAGTTTGAAAACAAGACAACAACTCACTCCCTCGATACAACATTCAACACCACTGTAGAGCGCTCCTACTTTGGCAAAACCTTTTCCTGTGGTCCACATATTCCTACCCATCTCTTTAAATACGAATTTCGTCTGTGCCATCGTTCCTGCATTGGCCATCTGAGTAGAGGCTCGAGTTAACGGATCTTCGTACGCGAATGTTGCGGACATTAAAGAGAAGAAACCTCCCATGGCGAATCCTGAGTTGTATTAGCTCATATCTTAGAGGTTATCAAGCCAATATATAGAGACTACCATGCCACCTTCATAAAGATGACTAGACGGTAGATAGAAAGAAAGAGAGAAAGACAAAGAGAGAGTGATAATATAAATCAAAATGTAATTGTAACATACCAGCTCCACCAGCAAAAACAAGCTTGAAAGGACAACTCTCAGGTACAACAGTCATCCATCGCTGATACTTCATCGCAGTCCGGTATTCGTCCGCTTCCTCGGGGGATATCCCAGGTGGAAGAGGTTCTTGGCCTGGTAAGTATATTGGCGCTAAGCCTGGTATTGATTTTGACATCTTGCTCGATACCCTAGCGCTGGCACCTTCACAAAGGCTAAGATGAGTTGATACAGGCTAGACCACAGCTATGATTAGGACGGCTTGGCCTCGACTAGGATTGCTGAAGATAGCTCAGATGGCTAACAAGGAAAATCCAAAGCTACAGCGACTTTTCGCGAAACACGTGGAAAAAGCGGAATCAAAATATCATCGAATTTGCCACCCATTCTTTTGGGGAGTGGACCAGGGATCTTCAGGCCAACAAAGTGACGCGTCATGAAATTTCCTCTCGCATTTGCTCTTGACATTGACATTGACAAAGACTCTTCCCAGCAGCTGGTCACCTTAGCCCAGCTGACTTACGAACCACTCTGACATTAGCGGTCACGACCGAGAACGGGGCTGCAATCCCTTCTTGACGTCGTTCAGTCGACCGGCAAAAAGTCTTTTACCGGCCCAGACTGGTGGGGTTGACAACGTGGCATCTCCGAGTCCTTCCTTGGATATATATTTCACCCTTTGTCGTCCCTCGCCACTCCCAACTACTCGTGTTTCTTCAACACAAAGAGAGCGCACACCTCTGCGACCTCTGCTTGATACCTTGCATCTCGAACCTACGACTTTTTCGGTGTGTTGGCAGATAAGATAAGCAAACTCAAACAATGGCGGCGGGTCTCCTTTGTGAGTTTTTGCCCACGAATTACCCACGCGTCGTCCACGCTCATCTATCCCTTAGATGACATTGTCCTTATCTTCTGGCGTATCATTATCAACATCTTCTTCAGGGAGATAAGGCAAGTGACAATGACGACCAGGTCGACGGTATATCTGACAGTCGTAGACCTCGAGGAGCGTTCAACATCCCCCTCGAGGGGCCAGTCCTGTTCATATGTGGTCCCCATTCCAACCAGTTCCTCGACCCGCTCCTCCTCTTTTCAGAAGTCAGGAAGGAAGCCCATCGAAGAGTGTCCGTCTTGACTGCGGCCAAGGTCAGTCATCGCCCAAGCGTCTCAGCATCTGACTGACGAATTGCAGAGCATGGAAAGAGCCTTCATTGGTCTCGCCGCCCGACTCATGGATAGCAGTAGGTCTTTTTTCGCCAAGCATGCGCTTACAGTAGTACCCGTGGCTCGTGCTGCAGACTATGCCAAAGCCGGTGCAGGCCGAATCGTGCTTTCCGACTCAGATCCCCTCCTCATCACAGGTATCGGCACCAAATTCACCAGTCAGATCAAACCTCGATGCCAACTCGTCCTCCCCAAATCTGCGGGTTACGCTTCCGCTCAGATAGCCGATATCATCTCTGACACCGAGCTCAGGCTAAAAGCCGAATTCCTCGTGCCCAGCAAGAATGGAAGTACCGATGTCAAGGCGTCGACCCGAGTCAGGACAGAAAGCGAGAGCAAAGATGGATTGGAATACAAGATCTTGCCCGTGGTGGATCAAGAGGAGACGTACGGAGCCGTGTTTCAACGTTTGAAAGAGGGAGGAGCGATCGGTATTTTCCCAGAAGGTGAGCCGTGGTCTTGACGAAACGCTAATAGTTAGGCGGATCCCACGATAGGACTGATTTCCTTCCCCTCAAAGCCGGGTTCTCTATAATGGCTCTTGGTGCAATGACGGCGCATCCAGGTCTCGATGTCAAGCTCGTTCCCGTCGGTCTCTCCTACTTTCACCCCCACAAGTTCCGTTCCCGTGCTGTCATCGAGTTTGGTCCCCCCATATCCGTCGACCCGCAGTTTCTTGAAATGTACAAGGAAGGTGGCGCAAAGAAGCGAGAAGCGTGTGGGCTGTTGTTGGAAAAGGTTCACGATGGGCTTCGCGCAGTAACGCTTCGTGCTCCAGACTGGGAAACAATGCAGGTCGTACAGGCGGCACGGCGGCTATATCGAATTCCTGGACAGCACCTCACACTTGGTCAAACTGTGGAGCTGTCAAAACGGTTCATGGAGGGGTACCTTGCATACAAGGACGAGCCGAAGATCATCGAGCTCAGACGGCGAGTTATCCAGTACAATCGTCTTTTGCGCGACATGGGTATCGCCGATCACCAGGTCGAGCGCGCTTCGAACCGCAGTGCCAAGTCGCTGCTCCTTCTCGTGTACCGAACTGGATTGCTATTGTGGTGGGGTATGTTGAGTCTACCGGGAGTGATCCTGAACGCGCCTGTATTCGTCCTCGCCAAAGTAATCAGTCACAAGAAAGCCAAGGGTGAGTTTTAGTGTCATGACTTTGCTGAATCCTGGCAGAGGCTCTCGCTGCGTCAACCGTGAAGATCCAAGGGCGCGATGTCCTTGCGACATGGAAAATTTTAGTATCCCTTGCTGTCGTTCCAGCTCTCTACACGTTCTATGCCTTCCTCGCAACCTACCTCGCGTATCAGTACGACATTGCTCCCTCATGGCGGAAATACACGCCGATCATCATGTATTGGTTCCTCCCTAGTTTGGGATATTCTGCGCTTAAGTTTGGCGAGGCAGGCATGGACGTTGCAAAGTGAGCAGCCCTTCAAGATCAAAGGGGTAGAGCTGACGAAACGTCTAGATCACTACGACCTCTGTTCCTGAGCTTATGGCCGGGGAATCAACGAGAAGTGAATCGGTTGCGTCACATGCGCGAGGGTCTCGCCAACGATATTTCCGATGTCATTGATGAATTTGGACCTAAGCTGTACGCCAATTTCGACCAAGCTCGAATCCTCCCTTCATCTACTGTACCACAAACTGGAGGTACACCAGGAATGTTCAAGCGGAAATCTGGTGCTCCAGACTCTAGCGTCCTATCTCATCCCATGCTGTGGCTCGATGAACGTATATTTGGTTGGTCTCGTTCTGCTTCTGTCGGTCAGTCCGTTTGGGGTGGAACAAAGATGGACAAGACTCGATCAGAACCATCAACAGCTTCTGGTAGTCCTGCTGAAAGTGATGATGAAGAGTACGAGGCAGATGTCGATTATGATGATGTACTGGCTATAATCGATACGAGACGATCAAGCGGCGGTGGACCGGGCTCTTCTCCACGGGCAAAACGGAGAGGAAGAGGGAAATCATATAGCGATGTTCAGAATCTTCGATCTGGACCTGCAAGTCCCTCACTCGACGATGGTGATACGCCTTTACCCAATGAAGAGGAAGATGAACCCACTAGGTTGATCATGCGGAAAAAGGTAAAGGAGGAGGATACCAATGAGAATGGGAATGGGAATGGGAATGGGACAGGAGAGGGTTTGGGTTTGGGTTTGAGGGAGAAGGGCGAATGATGATGACATGACATGACACGATACATACATTCAGTATAGGGTAGGCAGGCATGCATATACAATTTTTGGTTTTCTGTCTTGATTGATTTCATTTCAGTTGGTAACGATCTCCGGTGCTGGTGAGTGAGCCTCTTAGAAGCGGGCTTGCAATTTGGAGGACGAAGACAAAAGGCACAGACTCGCACAGTATGCACCGGGCATACGGTATGTACATTCGAGTACTAACTGAGTGATTATATGCAATTAAAAACAAGGCGAGGCACAACACATGGATAGATAGATAGTATTGAGCGTGACTACGCCACACCACACCACACTCTGTATCAGATGATATGTATGTATCACTTTGACGACAAATGGATTTCTTATCCATACTCTTCTTGCCGGAACACCTCACATCACATCACTATACATCCACAGCCTTTGTCCACCTCGTCATGATCTCTTGGACCTGATTTTTTATCTGCTCGTCCATGTTTGGAACGTTGTGGTTGTTGTTGTTGTCCATTGCCTACTGAACTTTGTCTTTGATCCCTCAGTCTCAGATTCCCAGAACCCCTCTGATCTGTATTGTCCATGTATCCAGTCTGAGTATCAGAGGTATTACTGTAGCCAGTCTGATTATTTGAATTGTCCGCATATCCTCTGTGAGTACCAGTATCAAAATTACTTGCATATCCCATAGGAGGCAGGGTATTCGCGGACTCAGGCTGGGGATATTGACGCATCGTTCCTATCGATGAAGAAGTTTGTCGGACCGTCGGAGCAGGTCGTGGATTATCGAAATCGAATCGTTGTTGTCCTGAGAGGATCGTCGACGCTTGCGCTTGATTCGGATGATGAGATAGAGTCGGCTGTGATATTTTCTTGTTTAGAATCGGCTGTGATATCTTCTTGGATAGAATCGGTTGTGATTGTTTCCTGGATAGAGTCGGTTGTGATATTTTCTTGATTAGAGTCGGTTGTGATTGTTTCTTCGGCAGTGTCGGATATGATTGCTTCTTCGACAAAGAAGGCTCATGACCCATCGACAAAGGTCCTGATGGTGCAGGGTGGTGATCTCTCCAGCCTTGAGGCAGAGGTTTACCGAGGGTGGTAGAGAATGGTGCAGGAGACGGTGTACGACCTGAATCTCCAGGCAATGAAGAGGTCTGTGCTGATGACGTGCGGATAGGAGCGAGTTCGATGTTCTCACCAGACCGCTTGGAGCGGAGTGGCGAATGTGAAGATGTGGGTGTTGCAAGAGGGTTTTCAGGAGAGATATCGAATGTGGGTGAGAAGGCTGAGGATGAGGCTGGTCCAGCCGATGAAGAAGAAGGTTGGTTTGAGATATAGTCGACGTTTGATAATCCTGGATTCTGTACAATCGTCAATACACATTGGGATCGATATGATTTTGCTGTAAAGGTGCGAGAGACGAGAAGCAAGTGACGAAAACACTTACATTATGAACATTTGCACTTCCACCCAGACGCCGAACAGCAGCCGCTTTGACCCATTTCACTGGTGTCCCATCACGATCCCATTCAATGGCTAAATCACCTTCGTCGCCCTTTGTTCCCGGCAGCTTGTTTTCCTCTGCAGTCAGACCAAGCTTCTTTGCAACAGTAGGAAGAACCACTTCGTCCCAGTCTGCACCCTTTGGAGGCGTGTAAGTGCTTTCGGGAGGAACAAAGTGAGCTGCTACACCAAGGCGCGAAGGGGTGTTTGACATCAACATGGAGGGTGAAGTGGAGAGCATGTTGAGTGATGTCGAACGGGGAGAGCTTGATCCGTTAGGTTGAGATGCTGGAAGTCGAGAACTAGATGATCGGCTTTGATTGGATGTATTGCTTTTACTGTTACTGTTGAGTGGTGCTCGACCAATACCCAAACTAGTCGTCGTAGTATTTGGTAGAGATGATTTTGTTCTTGATCTACTAGAACTCGCACCGTTCCCACTGAGACTCTCATTCCCATTCTTCCCTGAACCCGATGTTGACTCTGAACGCATAGTGACCGCTCTTTTCCGCCTACCTTCCTCTTCTTCCCAAAACATTACAGAATCAGCATCATCCTCATCATCTCCAGTTCCATCTCCATTTCCGTTACTGTACGGTCCACGACCTTGTTCAGCAGGATACACTCTGAATGGCGGTAATTCATTCTTGATGAAACTTCCTTTAGCGCGCAAAATCGGAGAAGTACGACCTGTCGATAAGAGGGTCGAAGTCATGTGTGGATAGAGATAGAGAGGCCGTGTCGTTGTTGTTGCTTGTTCTTTCTCTCGGTGTGAGGGGATTGGGATTCTCGACAAGCAGGAAGGTTCGGGGAAAGAAATACTAGTACTAGTTTGCGATAGTCGATTTGAGATGTAGGCTGACTCGTTCTCTAGACCTTTACATGCACATCAGACAGATCACGACAAGAACAATAATAATAACAACGAGAGGAATGGAAATGAAAAGTCGAACGAAGAATAGGAATCAAATCAAAACAGTCTGTCTGAGAGAGAGAGACAGAGGCCGGGGCGGGTAACACCGGCTCGTCATTCCAGTACAAATCGAGATATAACCCCCAATATGCATATACACATTTTAGACTCGTCGCTATCTATCTTCTCATCACCGCTGTAGAAAAGACTCACGTTTCCGCAATGCAGGAACTATCTCATTTTCCCATGACCAGCTTTCAACCGTGCTCGTACTATGAGCAAGGACCGCTGACATTAACAAATTCAAAAAATCAAGAAAGATCGTCTTATGTCTTAGAAGTGAGATCTGACAAGTGAGAAGCATAGAGGCGAGGCAAATGTACTTATTTATCCGAGTCCAGTGGAAGAAGGCCCATGCGAGTCGGTCGTTGTTCAACATCAACTCGCTCGGATCTCTCAAATCGGATCGTATACCCGAGCTTTGCGTTCCTTGAAGTGTTTCAGGTGACTGCGCCACCGAATTCGACGATCATCGCATTGGAAACACTACTACTGATATGCAGTAAAGTCATCATGGTACATATTTTGAGATTTGGTATTTCACCAGAGAATCAAGAATCGCTCAATAAGACATGCTATTCTCCCTTCCATGAATATGCTTTATCTAATCTATGCTCCCAGTCCAGTCTTAGTATTCTTGACAACCGCGATAATCCTATCAACCAAAATCAGTCAATCAATACACTAATAATTATATCCCAAGAGAAAGAAGAAAAAAACTCGACTTACGGTTGTTCCAATCCTCCTTCAGTCTTACCTATCCTATCACCTTCTTCCCAACCCATCATCTTCAACAATTTATGTCCGATATTACCTTCACCTATCCTCTCTGCTCCATGTCCAACGAGATCACCATCTTTATGCCGTGCGCTAGCTTCTGGTGCACCGAATTTCTTTGCTCCGCGTGGTTTATCTTTCTGCCCACCACCACCACCGCCGCGAGAATAAAGAGCTTTATAGAAGCTTCCTCCGCCCAAGTGAGATGCACCTAGGATACGAGCAAGTTTCGGTTGGTCAACTTGTTGACCTGTACGAGAGGTTTTGATTAAGATGCTACCTCATATCAGCTATTGTCTCTTCGGTTTCTATTACAGAGTAGGAGTAGAACCGTCCTGGATAGAATATAGAGTATTTCCAGAATGATAATTACGTGAGTCACTCACGTAAAACGATCCCGTCCTGCGCCTCTCGATTTGGATCCAAGACCATAACAATCGGCCAAAATATGTATTTTGGCTCTTTCAGCTTTAGCCATAGGCGGACAAGAATAAGTTGTCTTTCCTGGATCTTGCAGAAACTCTCTGATCTCGAAATCAAGCTCCAAAACAGTGCGCGGGAGTAGACCCTTGGCCTTCTTGTTTCGTTTATCGCCCATGCCCTTTTGGAGATGATAAGGCAAACTGCTTATGGGGAGATGATCGTCTGAATCCGAATCGATGTCAAACATATCGGCCACTTCTGATGCTGATGCAGGGATGAGATGTGCGTAACTTGCTGCTCGTGCTTTACCCTGCCCCTTTCCTTTTGCAGGACGATGAACAGTCATTTGTCGTTCAATATCAGCGACAAGACGGCCTAGCTCGATATCGCGCTGCTGGCGCTTCGCAGCCTTTTTCTGTCGGTCCGCTTCCCATTGCGCTTGCAGTTCAGCAGGAATGCCTTTGAGCTGATCCTTCTTCTTGCCCTTCTTGGCTGGTTCTATACTGAATCAACTTTCGCCCATTGTTACTAGATCCAAAACAACTAACGTGTCGGAAGATCCCAGTCATCCTCAAACGTCCCGTTTTGGATCGAATTAAATATCTTCTCACGGACTTTACGTTCCGGTGGTGGCAGCTCAGCCCCATTTAGAGCAGCCTATCCATCAGCTTATGTCTCAACTTGAGGATACGTCTCAATCTGAGAATGATTCTCAACTCGTGTATAATGCACTCACTTCCATGTGTCGGACGAACCAATCGCCATCATCTTCATCCTCGTCCTCTTCACTCCATTTGGCTTTTCCCTTCCCCTTGACCACTCCTTTCCCTTTCGCTTTACCCTTGGCCTTGCTTTTACTCTTGCCGTTGAACAGTGCCTCAATATCATCATCCACATCGGAGTCCAGATCCAACGCAGCCTCCAGATCGCCCAGATCCGAAGATCCACTAGAACCTGTTTCGCTCTCCCACTGATTCTCCTCCTCTCCTTCTGAGAGCTGACTAATCTCGCCAGTCTCCCCTGCACCATCACCAACATTGCTTGGCTCGCTCGAACTTGCTTCTTCGCCATCCGTGTCTTCAATTCCTTCTTCATCATCCTTGTCTTCAATTCCTTCATCCTCATCCTTGTCTTCATCTCCTTCATCCCCATCCTCATCCTCGTCTTCCGCATTCAAGAGCGTTCCCGCCAAGTAATCCCTCAAGACAGCCATATCGTCTTCCGCGTCATCCTCACCCATCTCCTCCAGCCCCTCTACGTCCAAAATCACAGGTGGAGGACCATCACTACCCCATTCCATATCGGATCCTTCGATAGGTTCTGGCAGTCGTCGAGCTTTCTGTGCTTTCTTTCCTCGATTATGTCGCTTTTCACGCTTGGCAGCTTTCTTGTCTCGCCTACTACGTGCACGGATACTCATTTCTTCGTCGGGCTGGATGATCGTTCGTGGATCGCGGAAGGTGTTCTCGAGCGGTGGTAGAGGGACGGGAATAGTAATAGGTTCGGGCTCGCGATAAGTCTTGGGTATAAAGACAATCTTTTCTTCGTCAGAGTTCGTAGTCGGGTCGACCAAAGTTTGCTGTCCCAATGTAGTACCGTCTACTCGTTCGTACGATGGTACAGCTGAATGGCTTGCAGCTGGCTCGGTGTCCACGAAGAACAGGGACGTTTCCTCTTCGACCTCTACCATACTGACATCCACAGTACTTTGGTCCTGATCCAGCTTTGCTTCACCCTCCTCTACCTCGTCCAATTCAACCTCATCCTCCGAAGGCTCATTTGAAGCTTCGACCTCGGACAGACTACTATTGCTTGCATTCTCGACATTTTGTGGTGGAGTGGTACCTAGGGCGAGGAAATCCGCAACCCGATGGCCCGTGACGTGTATTGGATCCTCGCTTTCTGCGGAATCTTCATCCAGTCCAGTATCAGATGCTGAGGGGAATGCAGCAGCTTGAGGCCATTGAATCTCGATCTCGGTGTCGTCTTGAAGATCTGTCATTTGCGGTGCGGATGGATCAGACAGCGACAATGCTTCGACGTGAATGTGTTCACCTGATCTTGTAAGTATGGTGTCGGAAGCTCATTGTAGGCTGGAATGAGGATCTACTCACCTTCGTCTATCGTTATGACATCCACTTCGCCATCCTTGAACAACTCTCCAGCTTTCACAAACAATGGAGCCATACCCCCACCCCAAATAACGCCTCCTTTACCCACTGTTGACTTGCCTAGAGTCCTACCTCCTCTCTCTGGTGCTTTGCCTTTACCATGATAGCCTAAACCAGTGACTGGCGTTGCGGCACCCGACGGGGTAAAGGCGCCACGAGCACTTGATCCTCCTCGTTGGCCTTGTGCACCGCGAGGTATGTACGAACCGCGTCCGCCATTCCCGCCGAAGCCTGCTCCTCGACCTCTACCACGAGGCGAATCGGACGGTGCACCTCCAAATGAATCGACACTATAGCCTATATCTACTTGAGCTTCTCTCTCTTGCCCTTGCACGATCGAGAGATCTCACCTTCGAGTTTTGAGTAACCCTGTTTCTGTATATTGGCATAGTCGAATCCGACATTACTGTAGTCCGATGCAAGGTTCCCACCTCTTCCACCTCTCCCTCCCCCTCTAGGGGAACCGCGAAAGTTCCCTCCACCTCCCAATGGTACTCCTCTACCAGGGAAACCACCTCCTCGTCCTCCCCCACCTCGTCCCCGTCCTGCTCCTCTACCTCGAGGAGTAGGACCACCATTTAAGAAGTCGTCGAATGGCTGACGACGTGGCATGGTGAGATTCCCAAATTGAACGATCGATCACGCTGCCAAACGAA
Organism: Naematelia encephala; assembly: GCA_002105065.1. NCBI lineage: Eukaryota > Fungi > Basidiomycota > Tremellomycetes > Tremellales > Naemateliaceae > Naematelia > Naematelia encephala. Next base: position 284,822 of record MCFC01000010.1, read on the forward strand.
GAGGCAAGTAATACAGTGAACGTTGATGTGTAAAAGTGGAGGTGTACCTCACGGCGCGTCATTTATCTTGGCGAGCCTATTTGGATTCTACCTAAAATACCACGTCACATTCCCATAGAAAAGCTGAAACGTTTCAACCCTCGACGCCCCCTGGCCGATCGCTCGAGTTCAACGTAATTTGCCAGAAACTTTAAAAGAGTTAACCCTCTTTGTTCCCAGTGTGGTCAGCCAATCGGCCCTTTCGCTGCTCGCAAACCCCCCTGGCCCGTGCTCCATCCCAAACCGAGAGAGAGAGTGACCTCCCCCCCCCTCCCCTTGCCTCCCCTCCTTCCTTCTTCTTCCTCCTTCTTCGGCCCTGAGACGCCCAGGCCCCAGCGCTCGGTAATTCAAAAGAAACGCAGTCTGTGTCTATAACGAGCGGGACCATACCACATCTCAGGTGCTTGAGTTACTTTTTCCATTCCGAGGTTCACTCCTTTCTCCTCGTGACTAATCTCTTGGCCCCCGCTTCCTCCTCCTCCTCTCTCTCTCCATCTATCGTTCTCGTTCTCAACAGCGATCAATCCTCGTCCTTTTTCCGAAGAGAGATAGACCGCACTGTTTTTGCCTCCTTTTATCTCGCTTTCGACACTTGACGCCCAACGACCTCCGGTTATCACACAACATCTCAGATTTGGTCTGTCGCCAAAGTTTTTCCATCAAGTGTTTCTGCACATCCACTGTGATCTGTGTTTCGACTTTCTCCTCGCATCCTTCACGATTAACAACACAAAGCGTCTAGTCTACACATCCCTTGCACCGGTTATTTGGCATATTTGGTATTTCTCTGCGTATCCCTGATCGCACAATTTTGTCATCACCAGCTCATACCACTCGTACATCAAGCAAGTTTTTCTTTGTTTTGTGAGTCTAATCTACATGACATACTACATACTACATACTAGCCGCGTGCTAGGCAAGTTTGATCAATATTTTGTGGCAGACTGAGACGGGGCGGAGCTAAGGTGTATGAGGTTGTCACGAAGGCCAGGCGTAGTATGTGCACCCGCTTGGAGTTTGTTGTTCGGGGGCAGTCATGTCTTTTGATCCACCGCGTGCATTCTAGTCCTCCTTATCCCTATCCGATCGATCTCCAGTCTCTCTCTCCTTGGAATCTCCTTTGCGCTTTGCTTTCCCCCTTTCTGTCGCAATGACACCGTACAATCACATTTCGCCGGGCGCTAACAAAAGGTCTCTTTCGCTTCCACCATCTGCCGACCTCTTGTTCTCCACTCAGTCCTTGCCACTGATCACTCCACCTATCACACCTGAAGCGCCACAAAGCTCCCTTCGGGCGATCTCGCCGCTAGCCAGGATGGCATCTGTCGACCAGGGCCAATCATCATCATCTGCGATACCCGTGCTACCGGTGGACGGGGCGAGCCCTTTCCAGACACACATCTTGTCTGTCCTGGCACTCATCTCACAACAACCCTCCCCTTCATATCCGTTTCCTTCGAATACCGAATCAGCAGTATCTGATGTCATTATCGAGCCTTTTGAGGGCGAAAAGTCCGCAGCAGAGGATGCGATCGAGCGGGCTGTGATTGCACTCGGTGAACGTGTTTGGGCATCAGACAGGTCTCTACCCAGAAAAGAATCCCCACAACCACTTCCACTACCTCACCCTGCAGAGCTCCTTACTCCAGAATGGACCCCACCTGTAAATGAACCGTTCGCCAACAATACATTCTGTCCAACTTGTTCCCGTCCCACCCTACCCTGGCCCGCCGCTTCCGCCTCTTCGCATCCCTTGTCTGTATCACTCTCAACGCCATCTGCGCGACTTTCTTCTGCTCGGTCACTCGGTCCTACATCTCATAACATCCTTACCACTTCGAATGGCGCAAGTGTGCTTACTGGAGGGCCTGGCGCCGCAGGTTGGGGCAGGGGCTCTATTGGTGAGACTGGAATGACGGCAGAAAAGGAGCTAGAGCTGTTGAAGGCTCAAGTACAGGACATTGCCCGGGTCTGTAAGGTCAGTTACCGACTTTTGGCATAAAGTCCGTGCTGATAGATGTAGGCTGTTGCGACTGGTGATTTGACACAGAAGATCATTGTCCCCGTAGAGGGGCAAGCCATGACCGAGCTCAAGGATATTATCAACGCCATGGTGGACCGTCTCAAAACCTTTGCGGTAGAAGTACGTGCTCCTCCTTGCTGAAAAAAATCCTGTCACTGATTGCTTCAGGTTGAGCGAGTGTCTTTGGAAGTAGGAACGCAGGGTAAACTTGGTGGCCAAGCCGTTGTCGAGGATGTTGAAGGGACGTGGCGAGAACTCACAGCGGTCGTCAACAAACTGGCTGCAAACCTGACCAACCAAGTGCGAAGTATTGCCAAGGTCACCAAGGTATGTAGCACCCCTTGTACCTCGTAATCCAATGCTCATGTCATGTTCAGGCTGTCGCTCGGGGTGATCTGTCTGAAACGATTGATGTCGAAGCGTCGGGCGAGATTGCAGAATTGAAAACAACGGTCAATGGAATGGTATGTTCCTTTTGCACCTTTCCATATTTGTCTGACCTCGTCTACAGGTTATGTCACTGCGGACTTTAGCAGATGAAGTGTCTAGAGTATCATTAGAAGTCGGTTCGCAAGGAAAATTAGGTGGTCAGGCTCAGGTACCGGATGTCGAAGGTGTATGGAAGGAAATGACTGTCAATGTGCGTTGTCAATGAGCTGCTCCAGTTTGGATTCTGATGAGCAGGTCAATCGAATGTGTGAATCCTTAACGACCCAAGTGCGATCCATCGGGTCGGTGACCACGGCTGTCGCCAAGGTGTGTCACATGCTGAAGGGTGCAATCCCACGCTGATGATCGTTCAAGGGCGATTTGAGCAAGATGATCGAAATAGAAGCGGAGGGGGAGATGGCCGTATTGAAGAACGTGGGTTGTGTATTGTCTCACCTGCTGATATATGTAGACGGTCAATTCGATGGTGCGGCAACTCACAGTCTTTGCCAACGAGGTAACGCGTGTCGCTTTGGAAGTCGGTACGCAAGGTATCCTAGGAGGTCAAGCTGTTGTCGGAGGTGTCGAGGGTGTTTGGGATGACCTCACAACCAATGTCAACGTGAGGCCTGCGCGTTGATGAGATGCAACACGGGAGCTAACGAGAGCAGAAAATGGCACGTAATCTGACTGATCACGTGCGAGAGATTGCCGAGGTCACCAAGTCCGTCGCGCGAGGAGATTTGACAAAGGTTGTTCGGGCAGACGTACAGGGCGAGATTCTTGATCTGAAGATCACCGTCAACGATATGGTGAGTTGCATTGCGAAGGTTGACACTGATCAGTATAGGTTGCTCAACTTACCGTATTTGCACGAGAAGTGACGCGAGTATCGCTGGAAGTAGGTACAGAGGGAAAACTAGGAGGTCAAGCAGAGGTGCCGAATGTCGAGGGGACGTGGAAGGTCTTAACGGATAATGTGAACCTCATGGTGAGTTCATCGTGAGTTTGCGAGACAAGGCTCATAAGACAGGCGTTGAACCTTACAACACAAGTGCGATCTGTGGCTGAAGTGTATGTCATGTTACCGGCCGGACGAACGCAGAGCTGATTGTATAGGACTACTGCGGTAGCGGAGGGCGATCTGAGCAGGAAGATCAATGTCGAGGCTTTTGGAGAGATCTTAGAGCTAAAGGTCAGCTATAGCGATGTTATGGCCAGCTAACATGATGCAGATCACTGTGAATAATATGGTGGAGTCTTTGCGAAGCTTTTCCAGTGAAGTCACAAGAGTCGCCCGAGAGGTCGGTACGGATGGTCGTCTAGGTGGACAGGCTCGTGTTCCTGGTGTCGCTGGTACTTGGAAAGTGGGTTATAGTCCTCAAAGCTTTAGGTGATCGCTGATATGATCACTGCAGGATCTAACGGATTGTGTCAACATCATGGCTGCAAATTTGACCGAGCAAGTACGAACGATTGCACATGCTACGACAGCGGTAGCACGAGGCGACTTGACGCAGAAAGCTGTGGGAGTGAAAGTCTCTGGCGAGATTCTCGACTTGGTTAATACGATCAATAATATGATTGACCAACTGGCAATCTTTGCTGCAGAAGTTACTAGAGTGGCACGAGAAGTCGGAACAGAAGGAAAGCTGGGTGTTCAAGCGGAGGTCGAGAATATCGAAGGGACATGGCAAGAGATCACGTATGTTTCTATGCTTCCTCCCCTCACCAGTGCCCCAAACCGATCTCTGCTGACATTTGACATGTTGGGTGTTCTTAGGTCAAATGTCAATACGATGGCATCCAATTTGACATCACAAGTGCGAGCATTTGCTCAAATTAGTGCAGCGGCGACAGACGGAGACTTTACAAGATTCATCACTGTCGAAGCGAGTGGTGAAATGGATAGTTTAAAGACAAAGATTAACCAGATGGTCTATAATCTTAGAGAATCAATCGAGAAGAATACCAAGGCTAGACAGGAGGCCGAGATGGCTAATAGAACAAAGTCGGAGTTTTTGGCAAATATGTCTCATGAGATTCGGTAAGTCATCTTGGAGCTTTTAAAAAAAATCGGTTAGAAGAGGGCGTTAGAAGAGATAGGGAGAGGGTCTGGGAATATTGTGTCGGGGACTTGGGAGAGTATGGAAGGGCAGGATATTGTGCCACGGACTTGGGAGAGTATTGACCGGAAGGATTTGTGTCAGAGTATGACAGGGCAGGATTTGCGCTAGAGACTTTGGATTGGATGGGCAGCAGAGTCAGGCGAGTCGAGGTCGGAATCAGAGTGAAGGAGAATGACAGCGTCTGTGTTTTTGAATTCCAGCTGACGAACAGAACACCGATGAACGGAATCATCGGCATGACGGTATTGACTCTTGAGAGCGAGTTGACAAGGCAACAAAGAGAAAACCTCATGATCGTTTCCAGCTTGGCCAGCTCGCTGCTCACGATCATTGACGATATCCTCGATATCTCCAAGAGTACGTTACTATCCTCTGCTGCCCACTGTTTGACCTAGCATGCTGATACCCAATAGTCGAGGCTGGGCGAATGACCATGGAGCAAATCCCTTTCTCTCTCCGACTTGCCGTCTTCTCTGTCCTCAAGACCCTCTGTGTCAAAGCATCTCAGAACAAGCTCGATCTCATCTTCTCTATCGATCCGACGATTCCTGATCAGCTTATTGGTGATCCTTTGCGTTTACGCCAAGTCATCACGAACCTCATCGGTAACGCAGTCAAGTTCACAACAAAGGGCTCTGTAGCACTTTCGTGTCGCACAAAGTGCTATGTCGATGGTGCAGTCGAGCTTGAATTCTGTGTCGCAGACACGGGTATCGGAATTAAGCAAGATAAGCTTGATGTTATCTTTGATACATTTGCACAAGCCGATGGCTCAACGACGCGAAAATACGGTGGAACCGGTCTGGGTCTGACTATTTCGAAACGGCTTGTGAATCTCATGTCGGGAAATCTATGGGTCAAGAGCGAGTATGGTCAAGGCTCGCGATTCTACTTTACAACATTGGCGGAAATGACGTCTGTGCCGCGTGAGCAAATCATCGAGCGCTTGGCACCGTGGGCTGGGCGATATATCCTGTTCATCGACACGCTCGATGACAAGACGGGTATCGCAGACATGCTAAAGGAGCTCAATCTCAAACCAATCGTTATTCACTCTGTCAAGGATGTATGGGAGCTCAAGCAGAGCCCGACGTTTGACACCATGATCGTAGACTCTCTCAGTGCTGTGAGTGCCAGGGTGCATGCAAATGTGGTCGCGTGCTGATGTCATAAAGGCGGAACGACTTCGGACAGTCGAGCATCTGCGATATATTCCTATTGTTCTCCTAGCTCCTGTAAGTGACAAGCGGAACACGGTGTAGAGGATCCGCTGACACTGGTTGGCAGACAAATCGACCACCCGGCCCTGACAATCCATCATTCATCGATCTCCCAGAATCCCGCCGCAAGCTCCTTGCATTGCCGTCAGCATCGGATCAAATGCTCTCCCCTATTCCAGTCAAAGACTGCCTCGAGATGGGCATCAACACGTACTACACCACACCGCTCAACTTGCAAGAGTTGTCCAATGCGATTGTCCCTGCACTGGAAAGTCATCAAGTGCAACCTGGAGATAGCGTCAAAGATACTGTACTCAACATCCTTTTGGCCGAGGATAATCTGGTCAATCAGAAGCTTGCGGTCAAACTTCTCGAAGTTGCTGGACACAAGATGGAGGTGGCTGATAATGGCCAGATTGCCATTGAGAAGTACAAGTGAGTTTGCTTTGACTTGCTGACTGCGGGTGCTAATAATGTATAGGAGGAAACAGCTCGACGGGACACCTTTCGACGTCATCCTTGTGAGTGCTACCTGAGCCAATGGAAAAGGATGCTGATCATTTGCAGATGGACGTATCGATGCCTGTGATGGGTGGTATGGAAGCCACGGGGCTGATCAGGGAGTACGAAGCATCAGAAGGGATCAGTCGAACACCCATCATTGCTCTGACTGCACATGCTATGATTGGTGAGTTCTTGCAGCCTTCGTAAATACTTGCAACAATCACTGATAGATCCTGCAGGCGACAAAGAACGATGTCTAGAGGCAGGCATGGACGACTACCTGGCCAAGCCTTGTAAGTGTTTTTATTTTTTACTTTGGTAGCAGTGACGCGCGTCTGATACAGACTGTTCTTAGTACGGAGAGGAGAGATGATAGCGGTCATTGCGAGGGCAATAGCCGTAGTAGCAGGTGTGGTGGACCCCGCAGCACCAAAGAAAATGAATATCGATACCTAGGTTTTTTTTAAGTCTGTAACCTCAAGAATGCACGATTTGACGTTTTTGTTCTATATCTTTCTTTTCTCTTTTTGGTCCTTGTCAGGGGGAAGTCCTGGCTCTTGCTGTTGACACGAGCCGAGATTATGCAGGGCTATAGACGGAGTCCTAGAGGTTAAGTTGGGGTTTAGGAAACATCTACGCAGGTAGGGTATAGACGGGAGTGTGCATGTTGTTCCAGGGCTGAATGCAATGTCGGTCGGTACATTAGGCAACCAGCCCTACCCGCTTCAACGATCATATGATTTTTGTTTTTGGTCTGTGGTCTTGCATGCTGCATCTTCCGTTCGGGCGCCGGGTATCCTATGTACCGTACGTATTATTCTATAACGATTAGGCAATTCATCCGTTTCCAAATCATTACTTTTAGTTTCCCGTTTGGCCCTCATGTATCATTATCTCGAATTATCATCATTCACACACCTCGAGTACAAGTTGGAATTTCATGTAGGCTGGGCTGGTACTCTACATACGAGTCAGTGGCCAAATCGGTTAAATAAAGTCGGAAACAAAAATGAATGGCGGTGTGATGAACTGCGGGAATCGAAACGAAACCGTGGGAATTCATATTTTTTTCATACGCCGGTGGTTTTATAGAGCCAAGCCAAAGCCGGTCAAATAGGTGGAGGTGGAGGGAGAGGTTAGTGACGAACCTAACGTCGATGGATGAATGATAATTGATCAAGGCAGGTTAGGCAGGTGTCGTTCATCTAAGGGGTATTTGATTTACTCCGATGTTATTAGACTTGATGCTGTATCATCTTTACAGCATACAGGTAAACTAGGGCACAGATCCAGGCACGTTCTGTCGTTTAGGGCGGCCGGCGAGTAGCGATCGATCTGGAATCTAGACTTTTTTTCTTGTTTTGTTTCGCCGGTGAGAGGGTTACAAGGAGAAAACCCACTCTACAAAAGACAGGAACTACCTACTATAACGGCATCTCCCAATGCAGGAGCCGCAACACCTGTCTAGACTTATCAGGGAAATGGCTCAAGAGGGGGGCAACTACCTAAATAATATATAAATTATCCGCCCCAAAACGCTGCTTACAATAATTTCAAAATTCACTACTACTAGTCACAAGCGTCTTTTGCCGAACCTCCACTTTTTACAAGCTACTCGTACTTGGTCTCGTCTCGTCTCCTGTAGTTGAAAATTGAAAATTCTCCTTCATCCATCCATACAAGCACAGACGTACTACTCCTTTATTCCCATTCAATCTCCTTTCTGGATCGATAACGACTGCGAACACGGGGATTAAACGTTGACACCCAGCAGTAGGCACCGACAAGGAAAGCTTCGCTTCGTCGGCACTTGTTTCTCAATCCCCACCTCAAACCCTCAGCCAACTGATCTTCCTCCCCTTTACGGCCCCATAGGTCAGAACCAGACGAGACTTTTTCACAACTCAATAGTGGTTGATTGACTGGATCGATGAACGATATCTACCCCAAGGGAGGGCGATGAAGACACGAGCCTTCCTTTTGGTTCTTCTAGTTCCCAGTTGGACATTGAAAAAGACGTTTACACGAGCTTGATACCCTCCTTTCGCCGGCCGCCGTTCGTTCGGATCTTTGCTTTCTTGAGAGGGCACAGAGGAATATCAATAAAGGGGCGCAGGGATAGAGATATAGATCGATCCAAGCAGAGATCCTACTTCGATCCGACAACACGATCTTGACCAGGAACCACTATCGTTGGTAATCTCAAAAAAGGCGCAATCCCGAAGCTTGCAAAAGGACCAACGGCTGAATAATAGACAAGATCATCTCATCTTTATTACAAGGCTACTCGTAAAGAGCTCTCCGATTTGCCAAAACTCGGAAGAGAACGAATCGCCGCTCGTTGGACTGCGGAGACGATCACGAGAAAGAGAGAGATAGCTCTTTCGGCCTTTCAGATCGTCAGTCGGAACGTCCAGTTCTAATCAGTTGAGAACCGACAATCGAGCTATCTTTATCGTTACGCCATAGTTGACCAAACTCGCTGATTCACTCTTGGGGCACGTGGAATGTCTTCTCCAAATCAATCATCAAACATGTACCCTTTTCCACAGCACTCTGCTATGGCTCAAGGGTACCCATTTGGGACGATCCCTCCTCATTCGCATCCACACGAAATGGCTTTCGCACAGCAAGGGTCGTCTTACCCTATGCCGCCGATGGATTATGATAGGATGGAGCAGGATGACGAAGTTGATCTTCTTGATGGGGAAGGAGAGGGCGATGGGGATGGTGATGGAGAGGTCAGCATGAGTCGGCGCAGCGTCAGTGCCGAATCATCAAAGAAGGGAGGAGAGAAAGATAGTCCGAAAAAGAAACCACGGGTCACACTTGCACGAGGTGGAGCATGTGTCGCTTGTCGGAATCGAAAGCTGTGAGTAATAGAATTGAGGGCTTCACTCGAAGATCCTGACTTTTTGCGAACAGGAAATGTTCCGGTGAGAAACCGTGCAAGACTTGTCAAAAGGCAAATATCGACTGTCGGTATGAAGAGATTCAACGTAAAAAGCCAAGGGCTGTTTTACTCGAGGAACGAGTCGGTCAGTATCCATATACCGTGGAAATGCCCGATACACTATACTGACATTGACCAGCCGAGCTGGAAAATTTGTTACTCTCTCGTGGCGAGACACTACCTCCATCACAGCTCTCATCCTCAGCACCGATCGTTGCCCTGTCCGCCTCACCATCAAGGGACGAATCTGATGCCAGGCAAAGCTCAAGATCAAGTGTCACGTCAGGCGCAATCTCCCCAACTGGCCCAGGCCCTATCCCACTTTCATTACACTCTCACCAGGACCTGCAACACTCCTCCACGGTGAACGTTGGTATGAATGCGGCTCGAGCAGAAATCACACCAAATTCCGCTCTAGAGCTCGCTCTCATCAATATCGTCTTGCCACACACCCCACACCTGCTCATGCCTGTTCATCCACAGCGATTCCTCGCACTTCTCACCCTACCTCCTTCCGATCCCCAAAGACCTCACCCCGCATTTTTGTATATCTTGTTCACTGAAGCTGTGTGGATTCTCGAGCAGAATGTGCCACCACCGACTCCCTTACGCCCACCACTATCCATGTTTCCTCCACCTCCTACTCCACCTATATCTCCACATACCATGGATCCAAATTACGTCTTACAGCTCGTGGGGGGAACTACATCTGCTCTACTAGAACGAGCGCGAGCGGAACTCGACCAAGGGATTCGAAATGTTGATCGGCCATTCGACCTAGTCCGTGCCGCAATCGGGATCGCACGCCACCTCTACAGTCTGGGTCGATTCATCGAAGGATGGAATATCCCTGTCTTGCGATTACTAGTCTCGTGTGGTCTACATCGCATGACAGGTAACTTTTACCCTCCAGATGCTTCTCCAGGTCCACCAGCACCTACAGGTATAATGCCTAAACCTTATGCGCCAAGTCATCACTACGGTACATCCTATGGTGCCTCGTCAATACCAGGTTTGTCAGTATTGAGAATGCGACCCGTCATCATCCCACCAGCTCGAGATGAGATTGATCTGGCCGAACGAACCATGGTTTTCTGGGCAGCGAAGATGCAGGATTGGAGCGCAGGCATCGGATGGGGCTGGGCGCTTGGTTTGGCAGATGAGGAATGTACCACCCAGTGGGGATGGGGATGGGGTAGCGCAGAGGTGAGAATGCCTGACGATCCCTTCAAATCGTGAAATTGTGCTGATTTTTCCTACGTTCTCTTAGATCAAGCCTCCGGCGACATCAAATTTGCGATATACGATCAGAGATCTACATGATCCCACGAGTCCGATGCACACTTCGCCGTTTCCCGATACGACCTATGTCCTCGCTGCAAAGTCACTTGGCCTACTCCATCGCGCTAGCCAGTACGTGTCCTCTTGGCCGTCTACCTTTCTGATAATGATCGCTGACAGTTAACCTCTTTTTTTTCTTTCTTACACCAAAACAGCCTATTTGATCGTCCAGAATCATCCTACCCTCTTCCAATCCCTGATGGCCGCCTACTTCCATCACATATCCCGACTTTACCTCAAATCCAAGCAGTGGAAACTGCTCTCCGTCTATTCCGATCGCGCATTCCAACGCCTTTTGCAAATATCCCAACTAACACTGCTGTCAACCCTTCACCTACAGTTTCAAGAGGATCCGGCTCAATTGGAGGTGGGATTGACAACGAAGACGTCAACCCAAACAACGTAAACAACTCGACATACGACCCTCTGAGCGATCCATGGTGGATCATGCTTCATATGAATCTCTACGCGGCAGAAATGATGATGTATAAGGAAATGGCACATCATCAGACAAACGCATATGAAACGGCTGTTTCGTGTGCTAGAGCCATCGTGAGGCTTTGTCAGCGGATGCGATTGGAAAATTGGGTTCATGTTGGTGAGTTTTGGGAGAAGAGTCCTATTCTCATTTTTACTTGGGCTGTTCTTTTCTTCCTCTCTTACTTGAGACCCCTGTTTGTGTATACCAGAACGAGCATATTGCTTGTTTACCCCTTTCTCAACCAGGCCCTAGCATACAACTCACAATTTCTCGTTAATCCTTGACTGCACTGCCTTGATTCTTGTCGCTTTTGCTAATCAAGTCAATTACAGACATGGTAGTCGCCCTTGACCTCTCACTAGCCTCTCGATTCTTGTTCAAAGAATCCGATCGACTGTCAAAATCAAACCAGCATCAAGCAGCAACCATGGCCGCTGAAGAAGCAGAGATTCTGAAAAATGCACTTTCGACAGATTACTGTAGATGGTTACCTATGGCCAGTCTACATGGGCTCATCGTTCAACGAGTAAGAGAAGGTTGGGCAGAGAAAGAAGGTGAATTTGAGAGGATCTAAGTCGGTTTTGCTGTAGATGTTTTCGTGGTAGGTTTTAGATGTTTTCGTTCAGTGGAGGTGTGGGTGGATAGGATCAGATTGTATTGTATGGTATGGTGTATTTTGATTGATTGGATACAAATCAACGAACAACAGGATGGAAGAGGTTAGATGTGAAGAAGGAGTGAGAAGAGGATGAATACATATACAGTACAGTATATGATAATTCAAAGCATGTTTTATTTGTAACGATGTGCATATTATTGTACTGTAGATGTAATAGTCACATCCGAGATCTATGGTGATGTATTACTCTAACTCTACTGAACATTGCTGTAGAATGATTAATCCTCCAATACACCGTTGCATATATTGCCATGCAGTCTACAGATTTTTTGACGACTTAACAACGAGTCATCTCTCATTCCACCAAGACCCATCTGGTACCTTCCCTTCTTTGGACCTTTCTTACGCCCGGTAGATCCACACCGAGTCCCTTGAAATGCGGAACAACCACGACTTCCCTTTCGCCTTCTTTGACCTGCTCTCTCTTTCCTCTACCTTTAGCATGTACCTCTGTAGGTCTAGAGAAAGAGCATAGGGCTTTTCCTAGTGAACTCAACCAAGCAGGATTGATCAGAGTCACGCCTTTTATCCAGACTTTACTATTTCCGTCGGTCCGGCGAGTTCGAACTATATCTTGGAATGTCAAGAATTCAGGTGGGGCTCGATGGAATAATACACATGTAGGATGGATATATACTTGTTCATCGCCCAGTCCGACTGCACGATACGCAACGTTGCGTGAGGATGTGAATGATTTGGATGATTTGTTGAACACGTCGGATCGAACGGCGATTTGATCAATGAATCCTGCTGTTAAGATCTGACGAATCACTTTGAGCTACGCACACTCGTAAGTATCAATGATAAACACTTCATGGTTAGCCGAGTCAACTCACTTGAGTATCTGAGGGAGGTGATAGTCGCCCATGAGGCAATTTTGCAATGTTGCACAGCTGTGATCGCAACTGCTGAATCTCTTGCATCGCCTTGCTACGCAGGAAATTGCGCGAACAAAATGAAGGCGTCGGATCATACTCGTATGCTCCCACAGCAGCGAGCAATTTGAAAGCATCGCTGATCCCTCCACCCAAAGCGGCGAATTGCTGGGCATCGTCAATAATCATTCCTATCTATTCATGCAAACTCCACTGGACTCACAGAATGCGCTTTGAAGTAGCGCCGTCGAACCTCCTTGCGCTCCTCCTTTTCCCTCACCTCCTCACTCCGGATATGCCCAATCTCTGATTGCTTCTCACCATCCAGATCATCCTCATCACCAAGCTCCAGCGATTGCTCGTGCACAAACGGATCTCCCACTGACAATCCCGCTACAAGAGCCACCACGTACGGCAGACAACCGTGTTGGCTTCCTATAGCTAACATCTTTGCGAATCGAGGCGAAACAGGGAATCCAGCCATGGATTTGCCGAGGTCCGTGATCTGCCCACCGACCGATCCCGCATGCTGGACACCATTGATCATCCTCGTGTTGGTCGGCATAGCTAGCGCTCCCAATGCAGTTAGAAGATCCTCGGCTTTCTTGAGGGCGCCTCGATCTGGTGGTGTCGGGAACGGGAAATTCACCACTTGATCAATGTTCATGCTCTTCATCTGTAGCACTACGCCTTCAATGGGCATGCGCAAAATTTCAGGTTTGGCAAACTTTTCAAAGTGATCCTCGTACAGCGCACTGGAATACAGCCGGTAACAATGGCCGGGTCCCGTTCGTCCCGCTCGACCTGCACGTTGGCTCGCCGAGGCCTTTGAGATCCATGACACAGTGAATGACTGCACACCACTGGCAGCGTCGTATTGCCGCTCCTTAGCTCGACCCGAGTCGACCACGTAGCGGATACCCGGGATGGTCAGAGATGTCTCAGCCACATTCGTGGCGATGATAACCAAACGATGATCTGCCGGAGGAGGTTTGAATACTAGCATCTGTTGATCATTCGGAAGTAGCGAGTACAAAGGCAGAACGTGCATTGGAGCTGGAATGATTAGCAGATGTCAGTTTGTGACTGAAAGAACTCACTGGTAGACTCCTCCAGCTCAAGCTCGGGCATGCCATCGTCGTCGCTGTCCAATGCCTCCGGGTCACTCTCGGCGTCCCCATCATCAACATCCGCGGCCAGATCATCTTGCTGCCCCAGCTCGACTTCTTCAGCTTCTTGGTCTGTTTTCTCTCAGCTCTATACATCAGAAACGCTTACCTTCAGGTGGACGGGTCCCATCGATTGCTGTCTCCTCCCTCTTCCGTCCTTTCCCGTACTTCTTTTCTAGCTTCCTGCAAAGCGCTTGAATCTCACTTTGACCAGTCAGAAACACCAATACACCTCCAGGTGGCAATCTCGCGTGGATCTTGCAGACTTTCTTGTATGCTTCCGTCACATAGTCGCCAACAGTCTTTCGGCTGAAATGGGTCGTGACTGGATGTTGTCGAGCGGGAATGTGTATGACTGGCGGCGGGACAGGAAACAATGAGGAGTTTTGCGCGAAATCTTCAATGCGAAGAGTAGCTGACATAATGACTATCCTGAGTGGCTTGGTATCGTCCTTGCAATCTCGCCACATGCGCTCACGCAACTTGGCGACACGGGAAAGTACACCAATGAGGACATCGGTGTTCACTCCTCGCTCGTGGGCCTCGTCAACAACAACAACGCTGTATCTTGAAAGGAGGAAGTCGGACGCAAGCTCCCGAAGCAGGACTCCGTCTGTCATGAACTTGATCGCGGTATCAGGGGAAGAGGTGGAAGAGTATCGAATTTGATGAGCAACGACCGATGAGTGAGGACCGATGTTCAGCTCGGACTTGACTCGAGCTGCCAGGGAGACTGCAGCGACTCGCCGAGGTTGTGTGACAGCGATCATGCCGGGATTGTCTAATCCAGTCAGTATATACGGTCAAGGATCACTCACCCGATCCCTTGAAACCAAAGCCAGCTTCGTACAGCATCTGCGGCACCTGTGTTGTCTTTCCACTTCCTGTTTCACCAGCAATAACCACGACCGGGTGCATGATGATCGCCTCCACGATGGACTGCTCTTCTGCGAGAATTGGTAAATCCATCCGGGCTTCCGAGATTGATGCCCGGCGATTGAGCTTGGGACGTGCTGTTGAAGTCTTCTGGTCCAGAAGCGATGAAGAAGGGATGAGGAGATTACTACCCAGGGGGCCTATAGCCGGGCCTTCATGAGCATTGGGAGCCGACTTTGAAACTCGAGCTGTCTGCTTCTCCGCTTCAGTCGGTCTGTCTCCCAGTAAATCGGGCGCGGAAGGCGGTTTCACCTGTCCCATCTGCTTCAACGCCCAGCTCTTGAAGTCTGAAGCACGTTTCTTGGGCGGTGGGGATGTATCGCTGTGCTGAGAGTCTGAGGCGCCTTCGGATCCCGAGTGATCTTCTTCCGAATCGGCGTCTTCGCTGTCCTCATCCTCATCCTCGGCTTCGTCCTCGTCTTCCTCTGCATCCGAATTCTCGTCATCATCCTCATCCTCAATCTCGTCCTCATCCTCATCCTCATCCTCTTCCTCGTTATCATCTCTAGACGCCGCTAATCTGCCCCGGCTAAATCGACCTAGTGGCTACAAGAGTCAGTGCAGCCCTATTAGTTCGCCAACTCACCATCTTGATGCGCCTTTTCTCCACTCTTGGTGCCGCCCCAGCCTTCAGAGCACCTCCAAGACTAGTAGGAACCGAAACTGTAGGCACCGATACCCGCGCAACGACGATAGGCGTTGCAAGTTTAGCTGCGGTTTTAACGCTAGGAGGAGGACTTGGTGGTGAGGGAAGTTTGGGAGAGGATGGTCCAGCTACAGGCACATCGCCAGATTCGTAGCCGGAATCAGAGGAGTCAAAGGAAGAGTCTGTGTCGGATTCTGGTTGAGTTGATAGCAGGTTAGGGTTCCAGTTGCTCTTCTATTGCACATCAGCCCTATTCTAAGAGACACGAAGCAAATCAACCTTCTTGGGCAGCTTGCCATTGACCCGTGCAGCCTCCTTGACCTCTTTCTTAGTCGGTAAGACTGTAGTCGCTACCCCTTCTTCCTCATCCACATCGCGGACGACCTCAATTACACGACCTTTTCCCTTTCTGTCCATCTCGCTACCGCTGGATAGCCCATCATTCTCACTATCTGCCGATCCTTGCCTGTGTCGCAGCTTCTCAATACCCCTCCTCACCATCCTGTCTTCTGCGATCTCCAAGCGCTCCTTCGCAGTCGTACCTGTCGTAGGATTCTGGCCCAATGAACTGGTCGAAACCAAGTTGGAGCTCGTATCCCGAGATGGTGCAAGACTTGCAAGGAGCTGTATCGTTTTCAGACGCTGTTCAGATTTGAGCTTCTTTGCCTGGACGAGTGTCAGCTGCCTGATACTGGTTCAGTCCGAGTCGGGGAAAGCTCTCACGATATAGGAGTCGAGTCGCTTGCGCTTCTTTGAGCTCATACTACCTCGTCCATCATCTGCTTCAATATCGTGCACAGACTCGATCTCGACATCGTCCCCGTCTCCGTCCTTTGGAAGCTTCGCGTGAGGACGTTTCCGCTTCTTGTGTGAACCGCCAGCAACAGATCCGCGAGCTTTCGCGTTGTATCGTTCTTGCCTGGCAGGAGGCGCCATATTGCGCTCGACAAGCTTGATTGTGCTAAATAGCAGCTCGGGTTTTTAGAAAAAAGACACAAGTAGAGGAGGTCTGTACAACTTTTGCCGGCTGGTCACGTGACCTCGACCGCCTCCACCCGGATCTTGTGTCGGATATTTATTATGCCACCTAAACACCTTCTTTATCAGATCGTGAGCAGACTCACGATATCACCCACGATAGTGGCCAATTCATCGGAAGATATGGGAGAAAGACCCAGAAAGGTCCTCGTAGCAGGCGGTGGGCCTGTGGGAGCTCTCACCGCCTTATCACTTCATCGTCGGGGATGGGAGGCGGAAATCTGGGAGAGTCGGGAAGGTAGAGCAAGATCATCGTCCAAAGGGAGCACATGTCAAGCTGACCGTACAATAGACCCTCGAGGAAAGGATACCCGAATCACGAATCTGCGTTCTATCAACCTTGCGATCTCATCTAGAGGCTTAGAGGCGCTACGATCGGTAGATCCGAGTCTGGCCGAGGAGTTTTTGGGAGACGCAATCCCAATGAAGGGTAGGATGATACATCATGTCGATGGCAAACAGGAGTCCCAGATATATGATCCCATTCATAGTCAAGTGAGTGCGGAATTTGCCGTCGTATTCAGTTCAGTGGTTGATGGTCATAGTGTATCAACTCGATCTCAAGACCCATCCTTAATCAACGTCTTCTGGAAGCTCTGCCCGATGAGATAAAGATCCGCTTCAATACCAAGCTATCCCGTATAGACTTCAGATCGAACACTGCTTGGGGAATAGGACCAGATGCGAAGGAAGTTTTGCCTGGACAGGAGCATGATGATGGCAAAATCGGAGGACAGGGAGGTACCGACTCCAAGGGCAAGTCCAAGATGAAGGAAGATTCCGAGGGAACTGGATTCGATCTGATTATCGGGTGTGATGGAAGTTGGAGCAAAGTCCGGACTGAAATGATGCGCGTGGAGAGGTGAGCTTTTTGGTCATTCACTTGATCATGGCGAAACTGAATGGTGAAAGGGTCGATTTCTCTCAATCGTTCATCCCGCACGCATACATTGAATTACACATGCCCGCGGATAAGGCAAAGGCCGGAGGGTATGCGATCGATAAGAACCATCTTCACATTTGGCCACGACACTCCTTCATGCTCATCGGCTTGCCCAACAAAGTAGGTCGTAAACGTACATTTGTTTCTCCCTGACGCACACCAGGATGGCTCATTCACCCTCACCCTCTTCCTCCCCTTTTCGTCACTAGACTCCATCGACACGCGAGATAAAGCGAGGACATTCTTCGTGGAGAATTTCCCTACAGCCGTGGCTATCGTAGGCGAAGACCTCTTGTTGGACGACTTTGAGAAAAATCCTCGCGGTAATCTCGTGACAATTAATGTGAGCTTGCATGTTCCGGCTACAAACACTAGGCTGACTTTTCAGGTCTCACCTATCTCATGGTCGAGTCATGCGCTTCTACTGGGAGATGCCAGTCATTCGATGGTGCCGTAGGTCCCGTTCCTCTTTCTCTGACTAGGCTGATCCTCTTCCAGCTTCTACGGGCAAGGTCTCAATTGTGGTTTGGAGGATGTCCGTGTGCTCAACTCATACTTGACGAGCCATGACATCTCCCCAACGACAACCTTGCCACTCGGTCAGACGGATCCCATCCTTTCCGTAGCTCTTGCAGCCTACTCTAGAGACAGAGAAGCAGATCTACGTGCGATTTGTGAACTTGCCTTGCAGAATTAGTAAGGCTATCATCTTGTTTTCTTTGTAATTCGCTAATGAGTTTAGTACCGAAATGAGGAGTCACGTCTTATCTCCATGGCATCATCTACGAAGAGTCCTTGACGCCGCCCTCTCTTTCGTTCTTCCTAGTCCAAAGCCAGCAAACTTGAGTCTAACAGAAGCATTCCCAACGAAACGAGTGAAAGGCTGGACAAGTCTATACGAGATGGTAACTTTCCGACCTGATGTAGGATATGCCGAGGCTCTTCGACGTGAGAATTGGCAGAAGGAGGTGGTCGGGATTATGGCGACAATCAGTGGAGTTGGGGTTGCTGGAGGTGTAGGTTTAGGAACGTTCTTGCTTGCCAGACGATTTCTGTCTAAGCGTCTATGATGCTCTTGGCATACTACTGTACAGTACCTTAGACAGAGATGCATAACGCTGCTCTTTATGGCTTTAACCATATGGTAGCCGGTTACCGGTGCCCGGTGCCTTGGAAAGTCCGGGACCGGAGTTGTCATCCCATCATCATGCGTCCAGTGCATCCTCTCTCTGTTCAAAGACCCAGACACACAAAAAGTACAGTGCGGACTCATTCCTCGGTTCCTGCTGCCAAGACAACTCGTCGAGGTACTAGTCCCACTTAGCTTACCGGCGTCGGGGCCGACATTTTGTTTTTGCGTACTGCAGAAATATTGAGCTCATCTGTCCAATTTGACATCCAATATCTGGTTCATCAAAACTACGTCCACACACAATGCTGTACTTGTTGCTCCTCTTGCCCCTGGTGGCAGCATCTAAATATGTAGTCCAGCCTCCACCATTGACAACGGACTGGACATACGCAGTCGGAAGCGATCCATGGACAGAAAACCCTCGACCGCAAATGACTAGAGATCGATGGCGGAGTTTGAATGGGATCTGGAGTTATAAGAATGCATCGGGTTTGGATGATGTTTATTCTCCTCCTAGTGGTGATTTAGGACAAGGAGTCATGATTCCTTCTTGTCTAGAATCCGGTTTATCAGGTCAGTTACCTCGCTTTCTTTCAATGCCCTCCTCGACGGGTTTAGATAAACTCAGAGTGTGCGCGCGGTGATACTGGCAAAACCAAAACCAAAACCATTTCGCAGGGTATGGGTGAGACTGATGATGATCACATAGGTATTCAAGCACAACCAGGTACTGTATCGTATAGTTGGTTTCAAACGACGTTTGATGTACCGAGCGATTGGACTGGAGATAATGTGATTATCAACTTTGGAGCGGTAGACTACGAAGCTACAGTGTTCGTCAATGTGAGTTCACAATTCCTCTGTTGAGTAGATTGTAAATCATGCTGACAAGTTGATGCTGCAATAGGGTCATAATGCGACATTTCATCGTGGTGGATATACTCGTTTCTGGGCAGACATCACTCAATGGATTCATGTTGGCTCATCAAATGAGCTCGCGGTATTTGTTCATGACCCGACTGATTCCGGGAACAATTCAATACCAGGTGAATGATCTCTCCTTTCTTGGCTAGATAGTTGAACAAACAAGCTGACAGTGATCTACTCTGCCGTGGTTACTCAGTCGGTAAACAGACTTTATTCCCTTCACATATCTTCTACAGACCTTGCTCTGGTATTTGGCAGGGCGTCTTTATTGAACCCGTCCCATCATCTTACGTCTCTACACTGGATGTGTCTGCCGATATGAATGGAGAAGGTATGTCTCTTAACTCGCCACGTTGAGTTTGGTAGCTCATATCGCCTAGTGAATATCACCGTTCATTCGTCTGACAAGTCACATACCGCCGTCAAGATACACGTTCTGGATAAATCTGGGAATTCCATTGGCTCAGGATCGGGTAACTCAGACGAAGCTGTCACTTTCTCCGTGACAAACCCATCATTGTGGTCTCCAGATAGCCCGACCTTATACAATATCAGTGTCAAGATGGGTGAAGATCAAGTTGGGACTTATACGGGTTTCCGGACAATCGAGAAAGGCGATGTATATGGAGTTACACGTCCATTACTCAATGGTGAATTCATTTTTGCCTTCGGTACCCTCGAGTGAGTAGTATATATCTTTTTGAAAACAGTTGCAGAAGATGGAACGCTGATAGATGGTGGAATAGTCAAGGATACTGGCCAGATGGTATTTACACTCCACCATCTTATGGAGCAATGATATACGATCTTCAAGTCCTCAAGGATCTGGGGTTCAATATGGTCCGAAAACATATCAAAGTCGAGACAGATCTGTTTTATCGAGCTTGTGATGAGATGGGTCTACTGGTCATGCAAGATATGCCATCTTTACCTCCTCAACAAAGTTTTTCGCCCAATGTTGCTCGTACGTTACCGTCGCGTTGCGTTGCAGATTGTAATAGACACTGATATTGACGTCTTTACTCTCTTGCGTTTGCCACTACGCTTTCATTCGACCATTCTTATCGATCAATCGTTCATGACTGAATTTCTCAACTGTGACACTGGTTCCCCTTCATCGCCACAGAACAAGCCGAATTTGAACGCCAACTCTTCGAAATCATCGATACTCACAAGTCATTCCCCAGCATTTATACGTGGGTAATCTACAATGAAGGCTGGCAACAACTACCGTCTGGGCCCGAGGCATACCTCACCCCGCAAGTGCAGTCTCTAGATCCGACGCGACTCGTCAATAGCGTGTCCGGATGGCATGATCATGGCGCAGGAGATTATCTCGATAATCACCATGTTAGCCTTGCTGCGGAATCCACCTGAACGGCGTGGCTGATTTGATTATGTAGTACTCTGATCCACAGTGTGGGACGCGATTCACATCGATTTACTCGAGCCCTTATGATCCTGACAGGATTGGTTTCCAGGGGGAATTTGGAGGTGTGGGACACAATGTATCGATAGATCAGTGAGTTTTAAGGTCATGCGTGAGCTGATGCGTGTAGTTTGTGGAACGTCGAAGAAGCCATTAGCACGATTAATCAGACTTATGAGCTGGATGATACCATCGAGATATGGAACTATCGATCTGTAAGTAGATAGATAACGTCCCTTCCTTTCATAGCTCCACACATCGGAGAATAGGGGACTTTCCCTTCTTCTTTCCCTGTTCTATCATCATTAGCTTCCCGTGAACTAAAACAAAGCACTCTAGCACATCCTCTTATCGACATTGAAGGATCAGACAACCCGTTTCGCCTGTTCAGGGGGAGTTTGGACTCAAACCACCGACGTAGAAGGCGAAGTCAACGGATTGTTGACTTACGATCGACGCCTATTGCGCTGTGACGTCGTTCAGTGGAAATCGGACATACAAGCGTTATATGACGCTGCTTCAGCTCGAGCTAATGGTCATGTCGGAGGACGTAAGAGTGGATTGCTCGAATTGCAGATTGAAGCTTGGAAGATGATGAGTAAGGGCTCGTTCTACTTCAGGAATGGCTGGGAATGGGTACTCGGGCAGGGTGTGTTGTTTAGGGGAGTAGCACCGTAGCACCGGTGGTATAGGCATGACATCAATGACCGAGGAAGGCGATCAAGAAGGCGATCAAAAGCAGTATAGCGGACAAGTCGATACATATTAATTGAACAATGATTTTGTAGAAGCCAAGCGGATGCTTGTCAAGATGCAATACATGTCGAGCTGGAACCAGGACAATCATATGCTGTCTGTGTGAGGCACATCCGAGGTCACTCGGTAAACTTATTGCTGTGCGGTAGCCAAGATCTCAGAAAGCACTACGTACTCCACCTCTTACGTTAGTCTCGGCTGATCAACAGTTGGCATGTTCCCAGCTGATCCTCTATTTTGAGCCGCTGGATGAGACATGTAAATTATACAAACAGACAAACGCCGATAGCGGGACCGGTGAGACACCTGGGATGTGAATAAAGTTTTTCAATGTTTTGATTGTATAACCCCAGAACTAAATTGGGGTTCAATGTATTACAAACTGATTTCTAATGGACCGCGTGGTTTTTTGTAATAAAAAAGGTACACCGCCACTCGGAACTTTGTTGTGATGATTTGAATGATTTTTCGATGCGCGACTCCCGCGTGGGCGCTCTGGGCCTTGCACGTCTCTCCCCTTCTCTTGCATCTTCCTTCTTTCTACTCTCATTCACCAAATAGTCTTGTGATCCCCCCCCTCCATTCCCACTTGTTGTTTGAGTCTCATCCCTCACTTTTCACATTTCTAAACGTTTCAACGATTCATTGGTTTGTTACATAGCGTATACGACTTGTGGCGAAAACGAAAGAACGACCACAAGACAAAAACCCCGCTCGCTCCCCCTCTTCCCGCTCCCGTCACCTTCTCACTGCATTACTCGCCCACCATAACGTCCAAGTCTTACTTGTCCACAAACGGACCTATCATGTCCACCTTTCACCCAACAAGACGAGACTTCGTCATAGTACTAGTCGTCACTGTCTTATTGGGTCTATTCCTGCAATTTGACCTCTCACTGAGGTTTACCGATTCTTCAGGATCCGACTCACTTCTAGGCTTCAAAGTTGGTTTTGGCGGATCACGGCATGACTGGGATGACGATGATGATGTTCGGCCAATTGGGGGAACATCTCGATACCTCGAAAGCGTAGAGACTGGGGCCAAGCTCGCGACCTTGGAGAAAATTCCAGGCATGAGAGAAGCAAAGGTCAAATGGGGTGCCGAGGGTGCCGTACGCACAGAGGTTCTTGCACATGCTCCAGGTGCGTTTCCACACAGAGCGGAGTTCCATATGGGCTGACAAGTGCAGGATGGACAATATTCGACGATCTCTATCTCTTCAACGGGACTTGGTTCATCGTTACCGATAACCCTTCATCTGTCCCTCTCCTTCGACTTATGACCAGTACTGGCAAGGAGATTTGGAACGATCAAGAATCCATCAATGGGCGGTGAGTGCTCAGTTCCCGCCTCCGGGTTGGTACTAACAATACCAGCGAACCATCTGAGAAAGACATGCGGATCATCTTTCCTTCCGAAGCCAAAAAGCTTTGGGGTCAATCCGCCTCTCGTGTATCTGGTACAACCTTTCTCGTCAATGACCCCCCTCAGTTCCTCGATCATTATTACCAGTAAGTCTCTCCATTGTTCCGACTCGTGCCTTTTTAACTCTTTGCAGCTTCGCCGCCGAGCTTCTCGTCGGTCTTTGGCGGACATATTCATCGCTCGACCCAACCATTTCTCCATCAGGCACTACACATCTCCCCTCACCAAGCCGTATGATCTTCCCACATGTCCAAGCTGGCAAGTGGAACGATTACGCCAAGATGAACTCATTCCTCTCTCGTGCTATCTTCCCTTCCATGTCATACGAGTACCAGAACGACTTCCACGACCGAACCGATACTGCGCGGGCCTTTGTCTTTGAGCGTGTTGTCTTTGCCGATCGAGCTGCAGCGTTCCGCGGTCCCGAGTTCAAGAAGACCTGGCGGACAGCATCGGAGGCAGTCACCTTACAAGCTAGCCATTATTGGTGGACCCCTGTTAGGAAAAACCTACTCGAATTTGTCGGAACTGGAATCGGAGGGTTAGATGCGGATGAGGATGATGTGACGGGAGTCGGAGTCGAGCAGGAGGAGGTCCCGAGCGATTTTGATGTCGTAGCTCTCGAGGCAGAAGAGGGGGTCATTGCAGAAGAAGAGCGGGAGAAGTCAGACGAGCTTGCAGCGGCCAAGATGTCTCAAGCGGGCAAGCCGGTCATTACCTACGTCAGTAGGCAAGACTGGGGTAGGCGCATGTTGAAGAAGAAAGACCATGAGAGTCTGGTCAAAGAGCTTGGCGAGCTGGAAAAGAAGTATGGATGGGAGATCAACATTGTCTCAATGGACAAGCTCTCCCGAGATGAACAGATCCGTCTAGCTGGGCGAACGACTGTGAGTTGATCAATCTGCGACAAGCAATGTCCGTTGTGTAGGCTGACAGCATATAGATCATGATGGGCGTTCACGGTAATGGTCTGACCCACCTACTATGGATGAACAATCACAACCCGCGAGCGACCGTAATTGAATTCTTCTTCCCGGGTGGATTCGCAGAAGACTATGAGTTTACTGCTCGCGCTCTGGGTATCCGTCATTATGGAGTCTGGGAGGACGCCGTATTCACTGCACCTGATACACCGCAGGTCGCATATCCCGAGGGCTTCCAAGGCAATGAAATTCCTCTGAGTGAGTTACCCTACATTTCTCAGTGAGATATATGGCTGATGTCGGTCTTTCAGATGGCAAGGCTGTTGCACAATTGATCGAGCAAAGATTGTTGGTTGAGAGACCAGCAAGGATTGAGGATGGAGAGGGAGATTCTCCAAGTGAGGTCTCGGAGGAAAATGATACACAAGGGGATGAGGGTGGGAAGCGATAAGTCATAAGCTACGAACCAAGTGGCTATCGAATTCACTCAAAACCGCATTCTCAATGCTCTGCTGCCCTATCCAAATCTCAAACACGACACTCGCTACTCTCGCATTGCAATTTTTTCTCGCCAGCATCATCGAAGACCATCATTTCGCATTGTAATTCTCTTGTATTGTCAGTGGTATACACTATACGCTATCCCGTTGATCGGATGTGCTGCAATGGACTTTTTAGCATAAAGCAAATGTTATTTTAAACATTGAGTTGCGTGTTTTTTATGTACAGCAATGAGCATTTTAGCATCAAGCAAGTCATATTGCAAGGCTTTACTTTACCTTTGACAGTGTTTTGGTCAGGGTATTCAGGGTATAATACAGGACATTGCCTTGCACTCCTGTCTGTCCTACGAGTGCATTAGCTCTTTTCTTTTGTATACTGGCGACCTCTCTTTTCAATCTACACCCCTTGATGAAGATCCATCGCCGAGAAATCCTTAGTCTTGGAGGTAGGTCTCTTGCAGGTTTTCTCCATGAGAATTAGGAGACCGTTAGCCATAGGTCCGCGTGCATTTGTTTCCTCTTGCGATCCTCTCCGTTGAGTAAGTGTTCGTCATGAGAAACTCAGGAGAACGACAGTGGCGGTGCTCTGTCCGTTTCCTCCTTTTTCGATATTTCTGAAAGAATAGTATGTCTTATTTGGAGTTCTCGTACATTACGTTTTCGTCCTGGGAAATACAGGAGACATAGATGTGGCGGTGCTCTGTGCTTTTCCTCCTCTCGCCTATCCTCTTAGCTGGTACGTCTTCCTTGGAATTCTCGTACAATACGTTTTCGTCATGGGAGACCAAGGAGAAGGGACGTGGCAGTGCTCTGTGCTTTTCCTCCTCTCGCCCATCCTCTTAGCTGGTACGTCTTCTTTGGAATTCTCGTACAATACGTTTTCGTCATGGGAGACCAAGGAGAAGGAAAGTGGCGGTGCTCTGTACGTTTTTCTATCCCATGCAATCCATTCAGAAAGCAGCCTTCCACATGCTCCGGCCGCTCTCGGAGCAAGGTAAGAGGATTTCGGCGCACCTCTGAGGTTCAAGAGCAAACGCCGTTGAGGGTAAACATGAAGGGAACGAGACTTTCACCGAAGGCGCATTGCTCCACTGGGCTTTTCTTGGGACTTCTTGCCGAGAAGGCTGAAAGTCAGGCCATCCTTTTACAAGAATCGAGGACTCACTGCTATATATAATTGTGCTTATGATGCTTAAGACGAGAGGTTCAACTCACATTCCATCCCCCCATCTCCCCCGCCCCCCAGTTCCCCATCCCAGTTCCCAGAATCACACTTTGCCCCATTGAGTTCCCATTCCTACGGTATCTTTTGCCACTTGAGTTTTGTTTTTCGCCACTTGCATTCACCGACTCATCACTTTGCATTTCACCATGGCCCGAACTTCTGACAAATCAACAGCTATTTCCCACACTGGACCGAATGGTTCCAGCCACTTCGCACCTCCTGGGTCTATCGGAACTGTTACCTCTTCCCGAATCGTCTCTCCTGCCAGGCAACAGGTTCGGGAGACCGATACTGACCGAGACACCCGGGTTCGTAGAATTCATGACTTCCTACTGCACGATGGCAATAGACGATCGGTCTTTGGTCTTATCAACGACTTACCCGGAGGTTCAATCTCCAAAGACCGCCGTGGAAACCCGTCTCTCTTTGGCCTTTCCGACGAAGATCCAGGTGACGACGCTTTGTACAGCGGTATCGCCTACACGCGTGAGCTACAGAGAAAGGCGAATTCGGCTATAACGACGCTTCGCAGTAAGCCACGACATCAGGAGTCGCTCAGAATCCTCAGCGACGCACTTTTTGATTGGCAGGACGGGACCTCGCTGAAAGAAAGATCCAGCCTCACTACCAGCGAAACAAATTTGCTGGACTACCTTCCGGATCATACAGCTTCTCGAGGGGGAGGGTGAGTGAATGACCATCTTTTCCTGAATTCTTGAAAAGGAGCCTGTACGATCTAAACTGATGTCCCAGTTCTACCGGGCAAAGTGCCAGTGCCATTACCAGTGTCCGTCGCATTGGGGACTCTGTTGTCAACCCCAATATGAGAAGGAACCCGTCAGGCCCGTCGTTACCCGCATCACCGAAGCCCAACCCCAGAACGCCACCCATTTTTTCTCCACAGCCCAGCATACCTCCAATTACCATCAGGTCTCACAAACCCAACCCACCCATCAGATACAGCACTAAGCAAACACTTCACACTCTCGGAAGCAGCCCCAGCGAACCTGGCATGCCTAGTTGGCCCACCACATCCCGAGACCCCAGCATGTTCCGCAAGTCCAGAGCTCATTCAATCCGTACACCCAGCAGAATCAGCCCACTCAGCGCATCCAGCACATCCAGCGCATCCACCACATTCAACACATCCAGCATACCCACTCCGCGCACTCCAGGCACCACATTCACCACATTCACCACACCCACCACACCCATCACACCCATCACACCCACCACACCCACCACACCCACCACACCCACCACACCCACCACACCCGACACATCCAATGAGGTTCACCTCTCTCCAGGAACAGGAATAATGGGATCCGTCTTAGGCATATTCACGCGAAGCCTCAGGGATGGTGATTCGAGTTTAGGCAGGATGAAAGGACAGATACGAAGCCCTCGGCACAGTCCGAAATCATCGAAATCAGAGGACAGCAGACTATGGTGACATTTGTATTCACGTTTAAGGCTTGCCCGTGTGTATATAATTTACGTTGCGATGTATATTCGGTATAAATCAGACCAACAGCTCCTTCGTACAGCCACGCGCCCCTGTCAGAGCTCCTGGACCACTGAGCATACTTGTCGAGAGTGCACCTGTCGAGAGTGCACCTGTCGACAGTAGAACATGTTCTCGGGGATACACTCCAGCATAGTAGAACAGATCTACCTGACCTTTGACAGAGTCGATCTTGGCTTTTCCCCATGACCACGACACTCCCCTGTTCTTCTGAGATAGAAACACAAACAGTTCGGCGTAGCGGGAACACCTACAGTAGACACTTAAGGACTGCAGGTATACTCACCCTGGAAATACGGTGGAACACTCAGCTCGGCTAGTAATTTACTTTTGTACAGTTGCTTCCCCAAACCCCAATTCCAACGGATCTTTCTGTACTCGAGGACTATTTATATTTTTCTGTCCTCCATACTCTGGCCGGCCCTACGGCGTCTGAGTATTAGTCGGACGTATTCTATACTATCACAGGCCGTTGTGCCGGTCGGATCTATCCCATATTAGGTAGGTAGGAGATCAGCAAGGCGCGGGGTAAGTCTACGAAAGAGACCGTGAGCAAAGACCGGTAAGGTGAAAAGAAAGTCGTTTGAATTGGTTTCAGGAATGACGGCGACCTCCTTGTTTCCATCACCTATAAAGGAACAATGCCGGAGCTCTCCCAAAACCACGGTAGGTCCCAGATAATCTCCAAAGGATCGCAGTCGGAGCTGTTCAGGACGATGTCGGCCTCGAAGACACCGTAGATCTAGATAGCTCCGACGCAGATTTCATCGTCTTGAAAGGAGGACAGAACATATATATTGCGAGCGAAATGTCTTGTTCGCTAAGCACCTCCCAACACACACGACTACATTCCCACCCCCCACCACAGTCCAACTTTTTGCCACTTCCATTCTCAATCCTCTTCGCCACTG